>CM037089.1:37074205-37638369 GCA_020916435.1 Oxytropis ochrocephala
TATAGGAGGTATATCTTTGAATTTTTGGGAGAGTCTTGCATTATTACTCGGGAGACAGTCTAGAGTAGGCAACCTTGGGAATAAGTGTTAGCATGGCAGTGGCTGATACCGTAGAATGATATCGGAGGGGATAAATGTTAGAATGATGTAGTAAATACGATCAAAAAATGCATTATCATCATGTGAGACAATAGAAGTATGTGGCTATAGAAAAATGTCTCGAGTCTATTGGCAATAACCCATCCAATGACCATAAAACCAAATAAAATCGGTAATAGTATAGGGTAGTGATTACCCCCGCCGTCCTTCTAGTCAAAGTTGGGTTTGAAAGCTTCACTTGCGAATATCTTGCTTCTATTGGATTTGAGGGCATACAAAATTCAGAAATATATTGTTCACTCAAATAGAAAGTTTTCCAACGTGAGGGAAACATCATTTACGCTTTGGTCACCAAGCATCATGGTGGGACGCAAATCGCGGGGGTAAGCACAATGCACATTGGGGAAATGTGGATGGCGATGGGGGATGAATAATGTGGCGCTTTCTACCACGAGATGAGTGGAGAAGCAAAGACATCCGGTAGTAGTGGTCGACTTTGCTCTGATGGGGGTTCTTCCATCCATGTGTTAGATCTTGATTCATGATTCTTAATCCTTCCTCTGTATATTCTGCTTAGAGTTTTTCCTTGCCTATATCTTTACTTCAATTTTATGTATCCCTCAAAATGTGTGGTGTAATTTTTTTTTATATATGCATCGTGTTTGTTTTTCAAAATGAGTGCCCATGCCATAGTTCATCGAAAAAATCTCATTTCTTTGAACACATTACAGTAAAATCAGAAGCTCCACCAAGATTATGGAATTCAGCTCATGTGTGTATATATAATAAATTACTACATCATGCTTCAAGGGAAACTATATAATGTCAACTTTAAACCATATTAGTCATGCACATGACATGCAATGCTGTCCCGTACATCGCACGGGTAATGGTCTAGTTCATAAAAGTAGTAATAATGACAATAAAGAACCCTCCCTCCATCCTTAGCCATGCCTTTCCAGAAGAATAATGACTTAATACGAGCCAATGTAGCATCCTTGCCAGAGTGGCCTCCCAATGCAGAGTCATGAAGCCATTTGAGAATAGATTTCTTGATATTAGGATCAGAACCTACCACCAGTTTACCAAGCCTTCGAAGCTCACCATTAACCCAAGTATATTTAGGATGTGAAGCTGTCGAGGCAGAGAGCTCAGAGATAATAGTTTGGAGGGTGGAATCAGAGGACTAAGAGTGCTTAATAGCTGCAAATAAGTCACCTTCAGCATTAGCTAATAGTAAAGGAAGAAGTTATGCACCATGGTTTCTAGATAAAGCATCGCTGAATTTTATTAGTACTTCGTTCTTTGTATTGAATCTCAAACTCAAATCCCATGAGTTTAGTCACCCACACATGCTAAAAAGGAGTGTGAAGTCTCTGTTCCAAGATGTGTTTGATGCTCTTACAGTCACCTTGATGATAAAAGGTGCATGAGCAGATAAGGACTCCATTTCTAGACCGCATACACAATAGCAAGTAATTTCCTCTCATATATAGACAAAGCTTCATTGCCTAGGACCCAAGGCTTTGCTAATGTAAGCAATAGAGTGATGGTGTTGCATGAGGACGAAAGACTAATGCCCTTGCCACTAGCATCGGTTTCAATAGTGAAAGTCTCTCGCAAAATTTGGCAGAGCTAGTGCAGTGTCTTGAGCTAAGAGCATCTTTCAACAACCGAAAAGCCTCGAGAGCATCGAATTCCACACAAAAGAATCTTTCTTAAGAAGATTAGTAAGAGGCTTAGCTATTTTACCAAAATTCTTAATGAATCTTCTGTATAACCCGTTAAGCCCAAAAAACCTCTAAGTTGCTTGATAGTGGTAGGAACAAACCAAGAAACCACTGCAGCAATCTTAGAAGGGTCTGTAGACACTCCTTCAGCAGTAATAAAATGCCCCAGATACTCAACTTTGTTTGTAGCAAAACAACACTTGCTTTTGTTAAGGAATAGTGAATGCTTTCTCAATGTTTGAAAAGCCAAATCAAGATGAGTAACATGATCCTCCATAGACTTACTATAAATGAAAATATCATCAAAGAAAACAAAAATTTCCTCAGAAAAAGGCGCAAAAACAAAGTTCATGAGTGATTGAAAGGTGGCAGGGGCATTTGTTAAGCCAAAAGGCATAACAAGGTACTCAAAATGACCTGAATGTGTTTTAAAAGTTGTTTTGAATGCCTCACCAAGCGCCATCCTTACCTGATGGTAGCCTGACTTAAGATCTAACTTAGAAAAAACAGTTGCTCCCACAAATCATCCATGAGGTCTTCTACCAAAGGGATAGGGAACCTATCTTTGATAGTATGGCTGTTGAGTCTCCTATAATCAACACAAAGTCTATAGGAGCCATCTTTCTTTTTCACTAACACGGTTGGAGAAGCAAAATGGTTGTTACTGTGTTGTATAATACCTTGCGACATGAGTTCAGAAACTAGTTTGTCAACTATAGTTTTCTGAATGATAGAGTACCTATAGGGTCTGATATTGAAAGGAATTGTACCTTCTTTCAGTGGAATTTTGTGATCAAAAGTGAGTCTAAGGGGGGTAAGCTGGTAGGTTCATCAAAAATATCAGCATAAGTGTGTATTAGTTTCACAATAGGACTAGGTACAGTATCTATTAGCTCAGTAGCATGCAATAAGTGACATGATGGAAGGAAGAAATCAGCACCTCCCTCATCTAAAAGCATGAAACACATTTCTGCTCCTTGAGCTACCACACGAGCAAATGACTTGTTATTAATTATCTTGACATCAGGTGATTTGGCTCCCTGTACAAGAGATCTAAGCCATTCCACTCCCAAAATCAAATCATAGCATCCAAGAGGCAATACAAACACGTCGGCAATAAACTGTGTTTGTTGAAAAGTCCATGTAAATCCTCTGCAAATATACAGAACTTGGAGTTTATGGCCACCACCAATAATGCTCTTAGGAGGAATTTCCTCTAGCTTGCAACTAAGTTTACGAGCCATATCCAAATCCAGGAAGTTATGAGTGCTCCCAGTATCAAGGAGAGCCTGAATTATCTTTTTGTCATACAAAGCAGTGACCCTCATAGTGTTGTAATTAGAGACACCAGTTAGAGCTTGCAAGGAAAGTTGGGGAAGGTCAGTAGGTGTAGGAGGTTTTGTTTGGGCTTCAGGTTGGGTGAGAGGTTCAGTGGGAACAGAGTGGTCTTCTTCATCCTCATTAGCATCAAGAACAAAGATTTGTGATCTCTTGTGTTTGAGTAGGTGTCCTGGGGTAAAGGGCTCATCACAGTACATGCAGAGACCTTTAGATTTTCCCTCTGCTTGCTCAATAGCTGTGAATAGTCTAGGTGTTTTTGGCATCAGTGGAGGGAGGTTGGAAGAGGAGGGAACATTAAGGGTAGTAGCAGAAGAACCAAGGGTCAGGTTAGGTCTAGTAGGTGCTTGGAATGGTCTATTGAAACGGTTTTGTGTCTTAGGTGGTTTGGAGGCTTCATAGAGTCTAGCTATGTGAGAAGCTTCAGTAACAGAGATAGGTTTAAACATCCTAACATGCATTTGGGTAGAGGTTCAAGGCCCACTAGGAATATGCTAAGTGAATGTTGTGTATGAGGTCTATTTGGGTAAGTGCTAGCTCAAATTGGTCAATGTAGTCTTGTAGCTTAGTTCCTTGCTTGATCTGAACTAGGTCACTTAAAGGGTCCTCATATGGATCACCAAATCTAGCTGTAATATCTTGCACAAATTAAGGCCATGGAGGGTATATATCAAACTTTTGCCTCATATAATTCAAGTGTCATTGCAAAGCAAGGCCTTCAAAGTGTATAGAAGCCAATCTAACTCGATTCTCGGTGGTGTTTCATCAAGGGAAACGAATCGAGTACACTTATACATCCATTCTTTTACATTTTGACCATTAAATTTAGGAAAATCTACATTTCCAATGCGAGTAGCCAAATGGTTGGTCCTCTCACAGCCGAGGAGCATTGTTGACAGTCTGACATGTTGTTCACGAAGCAATGTCACGATTTCCAAAGATATTCGAGTCATTTGTGTGTTGATTTGATCAATCCTAGCATTCACCTCGGCTTGACCATCATCAATCTTTTTTCCGGTCACTATTGATTGCGAGCGAGTCACCATAGTGAGCAACATGAACGTGACTTCATCGATACCAAATGAGACAAAGAATAATGCAATATGGGAGTAATAAAAGGATAATAGAGCTCTAGGGTTCATGAAGAACCGTTAAAGCTCGTGATCTAGCTCGGGAACCACAATGGAGTGAATGCGGCTTGTTGATGCTAAATCTAGGGCTACGAGAGAGAGGAATAGAGGTAAGAGAATGTTTTTGTGAAATAGATATTGATTGCTTTATTGAATTCAGGTTGTCCGCATTATATAGCAGTTCAACATTACAACGGCTTGGTGACAGCTATGATAGTACATATTACAGCTAATAATTGTACCAATCATTCACCAAAAGCAAATCCTAGGTAAAATACAAATCCTAGGTATAAAATTCTGCAACCCTAGCATCTAGAAGCAGTAAATTCCAGAGAGACAGTAAAGTAAAACTTCTGCAATCAATTAAAACAACAATAACCAACAATACTCTGCAAACAGGGGTAATACTGTCACAACAACGTGCTAGATAAAAGAATACTGGAACACAATATTAAATTTCTACACTGATGACTATATGCTGCCCTGCCACAACTAACACCCTTTCCTGACATGAAATAATTTAAACAAAGCTTCACAACCATAACCTTTTCAAACAAGAGCAAAACTAATCATCACATTCAGTATCATTTAACAACAGTAGAAAATGAATACAAAATAACCCATCTAATTAGTAAAGCATGCCAACCATGCATGCACAGATTCATGCCAAATTGAACTGTACTACACAAAAATAAAATACTAGGCTTTTAAATTTCATTTAAAACAACATTAACAGGCTAGTAGTCTCTTCAAAGATAAATATCCAAATATTCATCAGTATGTAGACACATAACAAGTAATCCATAGAGCCAGCCTTGATTTTCTCCATCAGTTATTCCAGACAATAACTAATGCAGACAGAGCCAATAGTCACCATCATCTGGATGAGAAGAATGACAATTAATACGAACTTTCACTGTCGGAAGGAAAATACTCAGATTCAGAACTGTCATAAATATCAGAGTCACAACTGTCCTCTGCATCATAGGAATATGGAAGCCTTAAATATCTCATCCGCTTACGACACCTTTTGCCCAAACTTCCATTCAAATTGAGATGAAGACAATATCGTAGATCAAGAGATCTAAGTTTAGGGCATCCGTTGAGTATGGCACGTAACCCAGCATTAGTAAGTCGGTTTCCTATCATCCTAAGACGACGTAGGTTAGGCATCGTTTCTGCAATAGCAAACGCCTCATCATTACACTTGTAGAATCTGCTAAACCGCCTACTGAATTTCAGCGACTTCAAAGAAGGGCAACTTTGGCCAATGACTTTGAGAGAATCTTTGTCTAGAATGTATGAAATGTCAACCTCCTCTAACAGTGGAAGCTTCCTCACAACTTTTCTCAATACTTTATCAGAAATATGCAAGCATTTTGAAAGCCGTATACTTCGTAAGCGATTTGGCCTGTAATTTTTTATTAAAAGAAAGGAGTGATAAAGAAAAACAAATATGATACATTCATAAAACATACTCTGCCAAACGTAAAATACAAAGATCCACTCCAGGTCTACATTTAAACATATGCATCAAAAAAACTATTTGAGTGGTCACATTTAGGAATGCTATTAACAATAACGAAACATAATAAGAGAGGGACAAATTGCAAAAGATGCCTAATGACTATAAAAATAAAATAAAGAAATATAGCGCGAAGTGTACTATAGTGAAGGATAATCTCAATATATATATAAGTATCATTAAAGTTAAGGAACAAGATATACTAATTAACAAGTGACAATACCTGTCAGCTATGTATGTGAGGAGTTCATCATTCATAAATTCCAGAACATTTATTTTTTCCAGATTACCACAACCGGTCAACAGCATGGTGAAAAATCTTATACAAATAACCACGGGATTGCTCATGTCAATGGTGCACCACAGCAGAGGATCTTGGCAGATTTTCAACCACAGAGAGCATACTTGAGATGGACCCGTCAGAATCTCAAAGGTAACAAGCCTTTGGAAGATGTTTGTCGTCACATCTATTGGCAGGTCAAGCCAATTTGGTCCCATTGTACTCTCCCCTTCTACTTCCTTTCTTGGGGTTGAACACGACGCCATCACGCAAACAACTCCAGTGGAATTCCGGTTACGCGTGACAGCAGCTGTATCAGCAAAACACTATCGGTATAAATATAAATAAATGCCTAAACATTAGGAAATGGGACACAAGTATAAACATAAACATAAATATAAATATACGCCTAAGGGTTTGTTTCGGAGAGGAATTTTGGCGCGAATGGGAGGGGATTGGCAGTTCGTATTATCCATCTATTTTTTTTTATGATAAGAAGGGAGAGATACAATATCACGTCTTTCTATTATTTATGTATTAGAGGTGAAGTATTGAGATAGATTTCAAAAGGGTCACAAGGAATTCTCACCTGCTCCGATTAAAACCCTCCCCTCTATAGTTATCCAAAATCATCATTCCTAAACAGACTTTAAACATTTCAAAATGGGAAGTGCAAATCTTTACACAGGTAGTATTATTCAATAATTTTAGTATTATTTTAAAGTCTTGCAAATCTTTACATTTGCTAGCAACAAATGAAAATTATAAATCCCTAATCTGAAATCGTTTATTCCCTGGAGAGGGTTGCTAAGGATGGAGAATGAGGAAAAACAAAAAGAAAGAAAATGCCAAACGACGAGAATAGACATGAGAATAAGAGTAGTAAGTAATAAAATCAGATTAAAGATAAGCATAACCCTAAAAATCACGAATTAGATTGCAGCAACAAACCAAGAATGCAACTACGGTAAAAAAAACAAGCCACTCACTGCACCAAAAGCAACTAAAAAGTTTGGAAGAAGAAATTAAGAATGAGAAAAGATGGGAACTTACCGCAATGTAATGGCGGGCGGGGGCTTTTGCCGGAGGACAAGGGTGTACGCCAGGGTTTTGCAATGTGTGTTAGTGCTATGCTAGTGTGGAGTGGTGAAGTCTTTTTTGTGGTATACGTGTAGAGTGGAGTGTGTGGGAAACAAATGATTTTTTTTAAAGAGAAATGCTATTGATTAGGGTGGAAATGGTTGTCTATTTAGGACGACACCGAGTTGACTGAATGACAATTAAAATAGGGGTTTTATTTTTTTCAACCCCTTCATCATCTATCCCACCCTCATATTTCAAAAAAACTCAATACTACCCCTGCCTTTTTTAAAAAGAAATAAAAATAAAAATTTAAAATTTTCGGAATTACCTCAAAATTAGGTAATTCCAGTTCAAAAGAAAATTAAAATTTCGGAATTACCTCTAAAAAGGTAATTAGGTCATAATCATGAAAAATTTAATTACCTCTAAAAAGGTAATTCCGAAATTTTTAATTTTTTTTTTAAAAGTTTATATTTTTGTCTTAAGATTTAAACGTGTTTTATTGGAAATATGATACGAACGATTTACGATTTAATAACAATACGTCAAAATATATAAAATGACCAACATAAAATACGAGTACAAATACAACTATGGGTCCAAAATGTCTAAAAATGATGAAAATAAGCACGTGAAGTAGGTGAAGCAGGCGACATCTAGGGCATCTCGGGCTAATACAGGACGCGCACTGCGTATATATACGATTTGTTTTAATTTTTATTACTAAAAGGCTACTAAAAATAGTCAAAACTACTCTAAAAAAATATAAAAACAACACTAAAAATCTAAGAAAACCAAAAAATAAGGCTATACAAATTTTTTAGATTTTTGAAGACTATGAAAAATTAAAAAAATCGTAAAAATAGTAAACGATGGATTTTGGGATTTTGAGGCCGTAGTCCCCGTAAGAAGTCCCTTCAAGGGAGTCTTGATTCTTGATTTTTTCGCTTCTAATGGTCGTGTGGTTTCATTACGATCAGAGTATGTTGTCCGAAAACTGATTTTTTAGCCTAAATTATTCGTTCGAATATTAATAATTGAAAAAAAAAATTGTAACTTTCGGAATTACCTCAGAAATAGGTAATTCCGGTTCACAAATGTGAACCGGAATTACCTCATTTCGAGGTAATTCGAAAAATCTTTCGAATTACCTTTTTTAGAGGTAATTCAAATTTTTAATTTTTTGAACCAGGAATTACCTTTTTAGAGGTAATTCAAATTTTAATGAATCTTTCAGTATAACCCGTTAAGCCCAAAAACCTCTAAGTTGCTTGATAGTGGTAGGAACAAACCAAGAAACCACTGCAGCAATCTTAGAAGGGTCTGTAGACACTCCTTCAGCAGTAATAAAATGCCCCAGATACTCAACTTTGTTTGTAGCAAAACAACACTTGCTTTTGTTAAGGAATAGTGAATGCTTTCTCAATGTTTGAAAAGCCAAATCAAGATGAGTAACATGATCCTCCATAGACTTACTATAAATGAAAATATCATCAAAGAAAACAAAAATTTCCTCAGAAAAGGCGCAAAAACAAAGTTCAAAAACTGGTTTGTGTAACGCACATAGGAGTCAAAATCGGGTTACGCACGCATGCGATTCAAAAACATATCTAACAAAAAATTGTGTTTTGGATTTATGGTTTGTGTTCGAAATCAACTTGTTGCTCAATTCAACATCCCCTCGATAGTTAAATATTATCAGGAACTCGCGAACCCTTTTCCCAAATTCAAGTTCCTTCGAATCGCTTATCTAACAAAATAAAAAATAAAAATAAAAAAGTTTCTTCAAATCCTCGCATAGTTTCAAAAGCAAAAGATAAACGTTGTAATTAGCAATATCACCTTCACCTTGACCCGTTAGTTTCAAGAGTTGATTGAGCTTACCCTCTTCACACAAACCCACCAAGTTCGCATTTGTATTTTGTTGGACACTTTGGTCAAGCTTCAATTTTGATTCTACCGAAAGGTTCCAATGTGAGTGAAACGGCGGTTATTGGTGTTGTTTTGGTTTGACGAACAAGTTTTTATTTTTAATAATAAAAACAAAATTGCCACATAAGTATAAAAAAAATCACATAAGCACACTGTAAAAGCTAGATAGACATTTTTGTAACGGAGTTAAACAAAATATGTTAAAAAAGGCAACGACACGTTTCTAAAACTTAAGGGACCTAGTCGTTACAAAAAAAAGTTAAGAGACCTATTAGTTAACTGAAAATAAGTTAAGGGACCTCAGGAAATATTTTGTCATTAAAACAAAGTTATAAGGTAACCACTCAGATATGATTAAAAATTAGAAGTGAAAACTTGATTTTTTTTTTTTTACTATTTTACCATGTATTCAAACTTAAAATATGATTACTATTTTTACTATTTTAAGTTCTGAGAAAATCAATAGTACTATCCTCGCCATTCATTACAATTTAATCAATCAACAATAGTCCAACGATTTACAAATTCGTATTCATAATCACCATCCTTTGCCATTGTCCCCGTCATTCATCTTAAATTTATCTAGTTATTACTAGACTAGTTAGAAGATGGCAAAGCGAGAACTCTTTGATTTCTTGATGACACCTTCTTTCCAAACCCTCACTCAAATCAAGTTGAGAACAATTTTGAAAGTTAAAATATTCTAAGAGAGGACAACCATCAAGAATATAAAGTAATCCTTCATTAGTCATCATATTATGAGAAATATGTTGACGACGTAAGCCCGGCATTGTCTTTGAAATAAAAAACGCTCCACAATTTTCAGCACCCACAAACTTCAAGGCAAAAGTATCAAAAAGTTTAAGCGATTTCAAAAGTGGACAACATTGGCCAATAACTTCAAGGATGGGCCAAGAGAGGTGATTATAAGTTAGGTCAAGTTCCTCTAATAGTGGAAGTTTGTTTGCAACTGCAATCAATCCTTTATAAGAAATTCCACACCAACATTTGGAAAGTCGAAGATGTCGTAGGCGACTTGTATTGTAAAATTTAAAAATGAATTTGAAATTTAATGACGGAGATAAAGAAACATAATTCATTCATATATAAAATAATTTGCGATTACAAAATACATAAAACTCAAGCGAAAGATATAGTCGGTTATTTGGAATAGATGCACTAAAAATTTTGAGCTATCACATGTGTAATCTGACTTACATAGACAAATAAAAAGAAGAAATAATTGAGTTGCAAAACTTGAATGAATACATCAAAAGCAAGAAAACATCCACGGAAAAAGAATCATTAATAATTAAGTTTAGTACACTTGAAAAGCAAGAAAGAAAAAGAAATTGGGATTACCGATTATTAGAGAAAGTCAAAGAAGTCAAATCTACAACCATTGGTCAGTCAAAGGACAACTCAGTTGCAACTACAACTTACAACAACAAGTCACAAGCTTCTAAGTAACTGGCAACTGTAGGTCACAATGTACTTTACCAATTATGTGTAATTCTCTTTGTATAGTTCATTTCTAGGTTTAGGGATTGTTATTGTTGATAGAATTCAGTTACAAGTTTCTGTTGCAATCAATGGAATCCGTTACAATTGATTCAACAGATTCATCTCCTTGTATATAAACACTTTGTACCAATCCATTCAATCAATGAAAATATACAAAAGTTAGTTCTGTTATGGTATCAATCACTGTGTTCGATCCATGGTCTATCGCTTCCGCGTAACCTCTTCAAGCTTCGTCCATGGCGGAACAATCGCCCAAGCAAGCAATCACAACCGTCGAACCAATAAACAACATCTTCACCATGAGCAATCTCCCACATCACGGGTTCTCATCCGCTCCAAAACTTTCGATTAAGCTGGAAGATAAGAACTTCCTTCTCTGGAATCAACAAGTTGAAGGTATTATCACATTCTTCAAACTTCATAGTTTTCTGGTAAATCCAGAAATACCGCAACAAAATGCGTCGGAAACCGATCGCGTTGCTCAGAGATAATAGTTTGGAGGGTGGAATCAGAGGACTAAGAGTGCTTAATAGCTGCAAATAAGTCACCTTCAGCATTAGCTAATAGTAAAGGAAGAAGTTATGCACCATGGTTTCTAGATAAAGCATCAGCAGCCTTATTAGTACTTCCTTCTTTGTATTGAATCTCAAACTCAAATCCCATGAGTTTAGTCACCCACACATGCTAAAAAGGAGTGTGAAGTCTCTGTTCCAAGATGTGTTTGATGCTCTTCTGGTCAGCCTTGATGATAAAAGGTGCATGAGACAGATAAGGACTCCATTTCTAGACTGCATACACAATAGCAAGTAATTTCCTCTCATATATAGACAAAGCTTGCTGTCTAGGACCCAAGGCTTTGCTAATGTAAGCAATAGAGTGATGGTGTTGCATGAGGACAGCACTAATGCCCTTGCCACTAGCATCGGTTTCAATAGTGAAAGTCTCTGCAAAATTTGGCAGAGCTAGTACAGGTGCAGAGCTAAGAGCATCTTTCAACAACTGAAAAGCCTCAGTAGCATCAGAATTCCACACAAAAGAATCTTTCTTAAGAAGATTAGTAAGAGGCTTAGCTATTTTACCAAAATTCTTAATGAATCTTCTGTATAACCCGTTAAGCCCAAAAAACCTCTAAGTTGCTTGATAGTGGTAGGAACAAACCAAGAAACCACTGCAGCAATCTTAGAAGGGTCTGTAGACACTCCTTCAGCAGTAATAAAATGCCCCAGATACTCAACTTTGTTTGTAGCAAAACAACACTTGCTTTTGTTAAGGAATAGTGAATGCTTTCTCAATGTTTGAAAAGCCAAATCAAGATGAGTAACATGATCCTCCATAGACTTACTATAAATGAAAATATCATCAAAGAAAACAAAAATTTCCTCAGAAAAAGGCGCAAAAACAAAGTTCAAAAATCTGGGTTTCAGGTAACGCACATAGGAGTCAAAATCTGGGTTACGCACGTACGATTCAAAAACATATCTAACAAAAAATTGTGTTTTGGATTTATGGTTTGTGTTCGAAATCAACTTGTTGCTCAATTCAACATCCCCTCGATAGTTAAATATTATCAGGAACTCGCGAACCCTTTTCCCAAATTCAAGTTCCTTCGAATCGCTTATCTAACAAAATAAAAAAATAAAAATAAAAAAGTTTCTTCAAATCCTCGCATAGTTTCAAAAGCAAAAGATAAACGTTGTAATTAGCAATATCACCTTCACCTTGACCCGTTAGTTTCAAGAGTTGATTGAGCTTACCCTCTTCACACAAACCCACCAAGTTCGCATTTGTATTTTGTTGGACACTTTGGTCAAGCTTCAATTTTGATTCTACCGAAAGGTTCCAATGTGAGTGAAACGGCGGTTATTGGTGTTGTTTTGGTTTGACGAACAAGTTTTTATTTTTAATAATAAAAACAAAATTGCCACATAAGTATAAAAAAAATCACATAAGCACACTGTAAAAGCTAGATAGACATTTTTGTAACGGAGTTAAACAAAATATGTTAAAAAAGGCAACGACACGTTTCTAAAACTTAAGGGACCTAGTCGTTACAAAAAAAAGTTAAGAGACCTATTAGTTAACTGAAAATAAGTTAAGGGACCTCAGGAGATATTTTGTCATTAAAACAAAGTTATAAGGTAACCACTCAGATATGATTAAAAATTAGAAGTGAAAACTTGATTTTTTTTTTTTTTACTATTTTACCATGTATTCAAACTTAAAATATGATTACTATTTTTACTATTTTAAGTTACAGAAAATCAATAGTACTATCCTCGCCATTCATTACAATTTAATCAATCTGAACAATAGTCCAACGATTTACAAATTCGTATTCATAATCACCATCACCGCCATTGTCCCCGCTATTCATCTTAAATTTATCTAGTTATTACTAGACTAGTTAGAAGATGGCAAAGAATAACTCTTTGATTTGTTGATGACACCTTCTTTCCAAACCCTCACTCAAATCAAGTTGAGAACAATTTTGAAAGTTAAAATATTCTAAGAGAGGACAACCATCAAGAATATAAAGTAATCCTTCATTAGTCATCATATTATGAGAAATATGTTGACGACGTAAGTCCCGACATTGTCTTTGAAATAAAAACGCTCCACAATTTTCAGCACCCACAAACTTCAAGGCAAAAGTATCAAAAGTTTAAGCGATTTCAAAAGTGGACAACATTGGCCAATAACTTCAAGGATGGGCCAAGAGAGGTGATTATAAGTTAGGTCAAGTTCCTCTAATAGTGGAAGTTTGTTTGCAATCGCAATCAATCCTTTATAAGAAATTCCACACCAACATTTGGAAAGTCGAAGATGTCGAGGCGACTTGTACTTGTAAAATTTAAAAATGAATTTGAAATTTAATGACGGAGATAAAGAAACATAATTCATTCATATATAAAATAATTTGCGAGTACAAAATACGCAAAACTCAAGCAAAGATATAGTCGATTATTTGGAATAGATGCACTAAAATTTTGAGCTATCACATGTGTCGACTTACATAGACAAATAAAAAGAAGAAATAATTGAGTTGCAAAACTTGAATGAATACATCAAAAGCAAGAAAACATCCCGGAAAAAGAATCATTAATAATTAAGTTTAGTACACTTGAAAAGCAAGAAAGAAAAAGAAATTGGGATTACCGATTATTAGAGAAAGTCAAAGAAGTCAAATCTACAACCATTGGTCGGGTCAAAGGACAACTCGGTTGCAACTACAACTTACAACAACAAGTCACAAGCTTCTAAGTAATCGCAAATTGTAGGTCACAATGTACTTTACCAATTATGTGTAATTCTCTTTGTATAGTTCATTTCTAGGTTTAGGGATTGTTATTGTTGATAGAATTGATTTACAAGTTTCTGTTGCAATCAATGGAATCCGTTACAATTGATTCAACAGATTCATCTCCTTGTATATAAACACTTTGTACCAATCCATTCAATCAATGAAAATATACAAAAGTTAGTTACTGTTATGGTATCAATCATCGTGTTCGATCCATGGTCTATCGCCTCGCGTAACCTCTTCAAGCTTCGTCCATGGCGGAACAATCGCCCAAGCAAGCAATCACAACCGTCGAACCAACAAACAACATCTTCACCATGAGCAATCTCCCACATCACGGGTTCTCATCCGCTCCAAAACTTTCGATTAAGTGGAAGATAAGAACTTCTTCTCGGAATCAACAAGTTGAAGGTATTATCACATTCTTCAAACTTCATAGTTTTCTGGTAAATCCAGAAATACCGCAACAATATGCGTCGGAAACCGATCGCGTTGCTCAGAAATTCTCTGAAGCTTATGAAAAATGGCTTGTACAAGATCAAATGTTGTTTACCTGGCTTCTATCAACTCTCTCGGAGATGGTTCTTCCTCAAGTTTTAACCTGCAAGCATTCCTATCAGTTTGGGACAAGATTCATCAGCTCTATTACTCGCACCTCAAGGCCAAGATCAGGCAATTACGATCAAAACTCAAGAACACCAAGAAAGGTGAAAGATCCATCTCTGAGTATCTCTCGTGCATTCATGCCCTCGCTGATTCTCTTCTTTCAATCGGAGAAAATATCACCGATCAAGATAAGATCGACATTATTCTTGATGGTCTACCGGAGGACTACAATGCTTTCGTAATGATGATCTATGGGAGACCTGCTGATTCGTCTTCCCTCTCTAACATTGAGGCATTATTGCTTGTTCAAAAAGCACAATTTTCAAAGCATCGACAAGAACTTGCTACTGCATTTGTAAGTGCAAATATTGCACATGCTAACTCTGGCAATCGTAGCAATTCCAATTACTACCGTGGAAGAGGCCGTACCACCACCGCTAGAGGCCGTGGGTGTGGACGCACTCCTAATACCGACAACTCTTCATCCACCAACACTAGGTCTCCCAATTGTGTGGCAAGTATGATCACGCAATGGCTGATTGTTGGCATCGGTTTGATGAGTCCTTCACTCCAACTCATGATATTGGTTCATCTCAGAACAAACAAGAAGGAAACACCAAGGATTCTCGCTCATCTCAGAAGGAATCTGCTCAACCACATGGGAACTTTGCTGCCATCGGTGAAGAACTTCCTTCAAGTTCATTGGAAGAAGACTGGTATAAGGATACAGTGTGTCACACACAGTCACTCCCCTTCCTTCACAATCTTGATACACACACGCCCTACCGTGGCTCCACACAAGTCTCCATGGGCAATGGACACAAGGTACCAATTAAGGCAATTGGTACTCGCTAGCTTTAAGTCACCATTCAATCCAAACATAGTCCTCAAGTGAACCAATTACTCCATGTCCCCTCAATTTCCAAAAATTTACTCTCTATCTCTAGATTTTCTAGGGATAATAAGGTGTATTTTGAGTTTCATACAAACTATTGTCTTGTTAAATCCCAAGTCACTAAGCAAACATTGCTTAAAGGAGTCAAGGGCTCAGATGGACTATACTCTTTCAAGAAAACTCCTTTCCAAGTGGCCATTAGACCTAGACTCATAATAAATGGTTTGAATTCTGCTTCTGTTAATAATGTTTCTGATGCAAATTCACATGTTAGCAATGCACTTCGTAGGTATAATCTTTGGCATTCTCGCTTAGGTCATGCACATGTGAATGCTGTAAACTCTGTTCTTAAACTGTACAAGTTTCCTTTACCTAATAAAGCTGATATTTCACTTTGTAAATCATGATGCATTGGTAAATCACATAGAATTCATGCCCCTGCTTCTTTAACTGGGTATTCTAAACCTTTTGAACTCATTCTTTCTGATCTTTGGGGGCCTTCCCCTTCTCCATCTATAACTGGTTATAGGTACTATATCACTTTTGTAGATTCCTTTACTAAATTTACTTGGATTTACTTTCTTAAATCTAAGTCACATGCTTTATTAGCCTTTACTAAGTTTCTTACCCTAGTTAGTAATCAGTATAACACCACTGTAAAAGCTGTCCAAACTGATTTTGGTGGGGAATACAGACCTTTTACAGAACTTCTAACCACCAAGGGTATCCTTCATAGACTTACATGCCCTCACACCTCTCACCAAAATGGTATTGTAGAGAGAAAACATAGGCAGATAGTTGAAATGGGGCTCACCATCCTCAATCATACATCCCTGCCTATCTCCTTTTGGGATCATGCATTCACTACCTCAACTCACCTTATAAACAGATTACCTACCTCTAGTCACTCTACCTTTATTTCCCCTTTTATGAGGCATTGTTTCACAAACCAACAAATTACACACTTCTTAAAGTATTTGGTTGCACTTGCTACCCTTTCATTAGACCTTACAACAGACACAAGCTTGACAATAGAAGCATTGAGTGCATCAAATTAGGCATCTCACCACAACACAAGGGTTATAAATGCCTCAGTGTTGATGGTAGGATTTATATTAGTAAGGATGTCTTATTTGATGAAACTAAATTTCCCTATCCTACCCTCTTTCCAACCAATCCACACACCACCAAAAATCCATCAGAATAAGTTACTGATGTGCATGACACCCCTCTTCTACCATTCCCATCCCCAACCTCACCAGCACACACTGAGCAACCTCCTCCATATCTATCTTCCCAACCCCCTAATGCTACAACTTTTATCCCAGCAACCTCTCCACCCTCTTTACCTACCACTGAAACAAACAACCAGAATACACCCTCAACCATCACTCATCAACCTGATACCTCAACCACATCACATGACCCTGCTTCACCACCACCTACCTCCACCTCTAACCATCCAATGCTTACTAAACTTAGAACAGGAAAACTCAAACCCAAAGTCTTGTTGACAGTGGCTGAGCCATCTTCTGTCAAAAATGCTCTCAATGATCTGTATGGCACATCGCTATGCAAATGCAGAATATGACACTCTTTTAAAAAATGGGACTTGGACTCTTACCACCTTACCTCCACAAAGAAAAGCTATAGGTTGTAAATGGGTGTTTCGTGTGAAACAAAACCCAGATGGCAGTCTTAACAAGTGCAAAGCACGTTTAGTTGCTAAGGGCTTTCATCAAGTCCCTGGCAAAGACTACAAAGAAACCTTCTCACCCGTAGTAAAGCCTGCCACCATTTTGTATCATCTTCACTCTAGCCCTCACTCACAAATGGACCATGCAACAAATAGACATTAATAATGCTTTCATCAATGGTCACCTGAGTGAAGAAATTTATACGAAGCAGCCTCCTGGTTTCACCTCATCTGACAAAACCCTGGTTTGCAAGCTGCAACGTGCTCTGTATGGCCTTAAACAGACCCCCAGGGCATGGTATGAACGCCTGACCTCTGTATTACTTGGCTATGGCTTTCACTCAAGCAAATGTGATGCTAGTCTCTTTGTTTATTCAAAGCAAGATGTTACTCTCTATGTTCTAGTGTATGTGGACGATATAATAATAATTGGTACTTCACACACATTGATCACTGATCTTATTTCCAAACTGAATCACACCTTTGCCTTAAAAGAACTGGGTACACCAGATTATTTCCTTGGCTTAAAAGTCAAAACACTGTCTGATGGCTCTTTACTCATGACTCAAACCAAATATATTCTTGATCTTCTAGAGAGGGTCAACATGAGTGAATGCATGGTGTGCCTACACCAATGCTTGCTAATTAGAAATTAAGCAAAGATGGTGCTGATACATTAAAAGATCCTCATCTTTATAGATCCATTGTAGGTGCGCTGCAGTATATTACCTTAACTAGACCAGAAATTGCCTTTAGTGTGAATAAATTGTGCCAATTTCTGTCATCACCCTTGGAATCACACTGGTTAGCTGTTAAACGATTGCTAAGGTACCTCAGTGGTACTCTGTATTTTGGTCTTCATCGCAACCAAAGAATGCAATGCGGACACCAAATACTCCTCCGAGTCCATCGTGTGTGATGATCGGGGAGTGATATCGATGACTGAAGGTCCACAACAGGTATCTGTGTTTATTTAGGGCCAAACCTAATCTCTTGGAGTGATAAAAAGAAAACTCTCGTGGCTAGATCCAGTGCTGAATCCGAATACAGAGGCATGGCTCAAGGTACTGCAGAGCTTATCTGGATACAATCATCGCTAATCGAGTTCAGGTGTACCTCACCGACTTCCTACATTGCTTTGTGACAACCTTTTCACTTTGTCTTGCTTGCTCACAACCCTATTCTTCATTCAAGAACAAAGCATATTGAAATGGATCTCCATTTTGTAAGAGAAAAAGTTATGGCAAAAACTCGCACGATACCAACATGTTCGGCAAATTTCAAGTAGTGACATACTAACAAAACCACTTGGAACTTCTTCCTTCCTCATTCTCGTGGACAAACTCAAGGTCAAATTCCTCCTTGAGCTTGGACGGGGAGTATTAGAGAAAGTCAAAGAAGTCAAATCTACAACCATTGGTCAGCCAAAGGACAACTCAGCTGCAACTACAACTTACAACAACAAGTCACAAGCTTCTAAGTAACTGGCAACTGTAGGTCACAATGTACTTTACCAATTCTGTGTAATTCTCTTTGTATAGTTCATCTAGGTTTAGGGATTGTTATTGTTGATAGAATTCAGTTACAAGTTTCTGTTGCAATCAATTGAATCAGTTACAACTGATTCAACAGATTCATTTCCTTGTATATAAACACATTGTACCAATCCAATCAATCAATGAAAATATACGAAAGTTAGTTCTGTTACCGATCAACTATGAATTTAAGTAGCTCATCCGTGCAAAAATACTCAATATCAATGTCTTCCAGATGACCAAAACTTCTTTCAACAGCATAGCGACAAATCTTAACTAAGTCATAGGTTGAATAGCGGAGGCCAGACAAGCAAATGGTGCGGCACATAAGAGGATCCTTGTGGATGTTCCACCACAGAGAACAAACTAGACATGCATGACTAGTCACTATTTCAATGGTACCAAGTCTATGGAGGATGTTAGCTGTCAAGTCTCTTGGAAGTTCAAGCCAATTTGGCCCGATTGGGATCTCACCTTAGCTTCTTTCTGTGGCCTAGAACAAGCCATCACTATCATGGAAACAAAACCAGTGGAATTTATTTAGTTAGTTCTCTATGATAGCACTCACTATAATTTATACTAGTACTACATGGTATTAGTTCTTTTGGGAGTGAGTCCTATCATCTACTGGTAATCTAGTATTATCCCTTAATATTATTTTAAAGTCTAATTTAAATTTTCTAACAATAAATAAAATTTCTAAATCCCAAATAACAAAAACGTTTCATCTTGGATATTGGAGCTGGCGAGAATGAGGAGGATCAAAAAGACATCAAAAGCCAAAAGAGAATAGCAACATAACATGCATTGTAGTAAGTAACAGTACAAGCAGATGAAGGATGAACAAACCCTAAAAAATCACAAAAACCAGACTGCAGCAAACAAAAAATAATCGAACTCGGTGCATCGATATTTTCAAAGGATACATTATAAACAACATCACAGCATAAAAACCGAGTTATTATTATATATGCTAAAAGAGAAGGAAAGGGAAACCTAAAACAATGATCTAATATCAATATGGTGTTCAATGAGAGTCGGAAAGGGATTTTGAAAAAGCAAACAACGTATGGAAAAACAAATTAAGAGTGAGAATAGAAGGGAACAAACGACAAGGTAGCAGATAGACTGGTGATTGGCTGTGGCGGCTGGAATTGTTCACGGCTGGAATGGATCCTCTCAAGTGTAAAACTCTCAAGTTTTCTCAAGTGGTTAAATCTCCACCTTTAAACACACTCTCTCTCCTATTTTCAATGTTAATTACATTCTTTCTCATATTTCCAATGAATCCAATGAAAGGTTTAGATTCCACTTTAGAGAAAAGTATGGGAGAGAATCCCCTCCCACGAGGCGCAATTAAGGGAGAGGCAAATTGAGAAAGGAGGCAAGGGCTTTAAAAGATAATAGGAGGTTACTTGGGAATCAAGTATGTTTAGTATCGTATCGTATTTTTCTTACGATATGTCTTTGGTAGAAGCAAAATTATATGTATATAAATTTTAAATAAAAGAAACATCATTCAACAATATATAAAATAATATGCGACACATCCGTAAGGCCTAGCTCAACTGACAATTGTCGAAAATGTTAGGTTGGAAATCATGTCTGGGTTCGAACTCGGGACCTCACAGTTGTGTGTGTGAGTTTCAAGTGGCTGTGTAACTACTTTGTCTACGTATCCCAAATAATAATAATAATAATAATATGTGATACAATAAACTAAAAAATAATAATATGTGATACCAGATACATATATAAGTCAAGCAACATCTAGTCAACTATGGACTCGTTTGGAATTAGCTTATTTTTCAACTTATGTAAAACAACTTATGGAGATAAATAAGTTTTTTGTTAATTCATAAATTAACAAAAGTTATATCTCCAAAAGTTTTTTTTTCTCATAAACTACCTTTACAAACTTATGAATAATACATAAAAACTTATTTATTTGTATAAGCTCAAAATAAACTCTATAAAAGGGCCTATTTCAAATAGCTGCAGCGAAAATTTTGAGTTGTCACATGTGCAAAACTTGAATACATGAAAAGCAAGAAAGTATTCGAGAAATAGAATCATTAATATTAATTAAGTTTGGCACCTTTGAAAAGCAAGAAAGGAAATGGTATTACCAATAAACTATGAACTTAAGTAGATCATCCGTGCAGAAAAAATAAATGTCATTGTCTTCCAAATGACCTAAGCTTCTTTCAACAGCCTAGCGACAAATCTTATCCAAGTGATAGGTCGAAAGGCAGAGGTCGTTCATGCAAATGGTGCGCCACATGAGAGAATCCTTTCAGATATTCCACCATAGAGGACAAACTAGACATGCACTCGTTACTATTTCAACAACACTTAGCCTCTGGAGGAAGTTCAAGCCAATTTGACCTTATTGAGATCTCACCTTCAGCTTCTTTTTTGTGGCATAGAACAAGCCAACACTATCATGGAAATTAACAAAACCAGTGGAATTTATTTAGTTAGCTCTCTATGAGAGCACCTACTCTAACTTATACTAGTACTATATCTACTATAATTGAAATATCCTTTGTCTCAATAAAATTAGTCAAAGTGGTTGTGTCATTGTTGTTTTCCATTTTCAGAGTCTAATATTTGTCTAAGTCAATATCCTGAGCGCTTTGAGAAACCTAATTAAAGTAATAGGAGACAATAATTCTAGTGTAGGATAGATACGAAGTTTGTGAAAATCTTGAATAGTCTCTTCTGAGATAGATTGATGTGTCATGACATCTACTATAAAACCAACAAGGTACTTCAATAGAATAAGTAAAAAAGCAACAAATAATGAAACCAGCAAAGTGACCACAAACTAAAACGAAAAGTAACCGTTGAAACAGTGAAAATTGCATCGATCTATCTATGGCCGGGAGAGGGAGGAAAATGATGGCTGTCTAGTAGTAGTGTCGTCGCGGCAAGCCCGTCCTGCACCTGAACCGTCCCCAGCGCCGATCTGCATGTCTTTTTCTTATAGAGTAAGGCCCCAACAAGCGAGCCCCCAAATTATTATTATTATTTCTCTCACCTCTCTTGTGAATGGCGCGCCGCAAGAGAGGGTCCTCCTGACAGATATTCCGCCACAAAGTGCACACTAGAGATGCACGTATCAAATCATTGCTACGAAGCCTTTCGAGGATGTTTGTCGTTAGCTCAGTAGGCAGGTCAAGCCAATTTGGCTTCATTATGGTTGATGTCTTCCATTTTAGTCTCTTTGCTCGCTTTGAACACAAAGTCATCAGAATGACTAGTCTCTTCAAAGCCATCAGAATGGTTCGTTTCTTTGCCCGCCTTGAAGACAAAGCCATCAGAATGGTTCCGATTACGCGTGAAAGCAGCAGCTGTAATAGCAAACACAAGACAAGTAGTAAAAACAAACAACTACCTGCATTGATATATAAATATATAATAAACAACATCTTCACAGCATTTGGTCGAAAAAAAAAAAATAAATAAAAAAAGAAAACATCTTCGAAGCATAAAAACTGAGTTATATTATATATGCTAAAAGAGAAGGAAAGAGAAACCTAAAACAAGAATTGGTTGCGGCGGCTGGAATTGTTGACGGTGTGGGTGAGGAGGCAATTAAGGGATAGTGAAATTGAGAAAGGAGGAGCGGGCTTTAAAAGGGAATAGGAGGTTACTTGGGAATCAAGTTTGTTTATTATCATATTTTTCTTTCAATTATGTTTTTGATAAAAGCATAATTATGCATATATAAATTTTAATATTGATTTTGGTCAAAAAAAAATGGTGGTGGACCAACATGTCTTCAGGGAGTTTACTTGAACCGTCTGAAAAAATAATATTCTACTTACCCTCTTATATATAAAAAAAATTAAATTGAACTCACTAGTACTCTAAATTTGCACCTAATTTTTAATAAACCTATTTTATTAGTCTCCGTAAATGACTATTTTATTAGGGATCAAGTCTTTCAATTATCAAATAGTAGTCAATCATGTTAAATCTATATCTTGGAGTTGGTTTATTAGCATTGAAGGTCGCAACTCAACTTTGAAAATTTTCGACTGGTGGGGAAATTCTATTGTTTGTATGAACTTGATATAGTTTGGCCTTTTGTCTCATTTTTTCCTGAGGTACTCTTTCCTCCTTGGGTCTTTTTCCCATGGGGTTTTGGCCCTAGGAGGTTTTAATGAGGCCTCTTGTATCTGTATCGATTGGGGTGCCCGTTTGCATCTCTTTTTGTAAAATTTTGCTTATAAAAAATAAATAAATAAATTTACGGACTACTTATTTTCATGTACTTTAAGATTTAAATAGGAGTTAGACAACTTGATTCATTAATTTTAGTATCAATATTTAATTGTAGTATATATGTCAAATTGACAATGAACATGATTGATAGTCATGCCTTCACACATGAGGATCCTCTTAGCCGAAAAGAGAAGCTAACGTGCTCGTTACAATGAAGCTATTACATTCATTTCTCCAAGAGATGAATAACATAAGTCCTGACAGGCAAAGATCGTGGTAGCACTAACATATACCCTTAAGCACAAATTATATAAAGTTCGACGGTGAAGATCGAGCTGGAAGCCGATATAGCACATGTCATTTCTCAAAACCAATATCAAAAAGAGAGCGCAACAAACAAAAGAGAAATCAACACTATACGTCCAAAACAACCAGACCCAAACATCGACCGAGCAAAGTATGATCGAGCAAAATAAGACCGAATAAAAAGGAGACTATGACGAGAAACAAGCAGAAGTCAAGTAGTTCAAAATACAACTGTTCACGACCATACCGAGCGCTACCCTAGAGACGCGGTATCAAGAGCAGGACATGAGGATCGAGATCCGAAAAGGACCGCCTATGCTCTACTGGTCTTCCTTAGTCGGTCCCCATTTCATACACTCGGTTTATCTGCTAAGCCGAGGCACCTCTTTGCAACCGTCGCTTTTATTATGTAACTGAAGCTTTAATTATGTAACGGTCCCTAATCAATGACTTTGAATGTATTGTATCACTATATATTTCGCCTAGAGAGGCTAATAGAGGGTTGAGCAATTTTTCTACTTACGCGAGATTGTTCATTGTGTTCTTGATTAATTCATTCCCAGAAATAGTTGAGAACATTGGCGCCCACCGTGGGGCCTGGTAAAACTTTCCCTACGTCCCACTTTACAAATTTTTACTGTTCATTGTCACTAGTACCATGGTGACCACGAGAAATGTAGGTAATGGTGGTGCTTCGTCTAGCAATCGGGATCCCGAGATCGAGCGATTGCTTGCATGGTTTGCTCAAACACCGCAAGCCCGCACGCGCACTCAAGCCCGCCGAGAATGAAGAGCAAGCCATCCGCGCCCAACCTTTGGAAGCAAGGAGGTGCGGTGCGAGCCCACCACCGAGATGAGACACTTCGCCCGTGTCATCGATGCAACCGTAACACCTTTGCGAGTATTTCAACCATTCTCTCGCCGCCATCCAGCCGCTCGGCTTCCCCACGCTTCGTGGAGCCGCCCATTGCCACATATGATGGCACCGAGACCCTTAGCCACGCCGATGCCTTCCAAACGCAAATGATGATCGCTGGGGAACCGACGCTATCGATTGCAAAATGTTCGTCGGGACCTTAGCCGATGTAGCTCGAAATGGTTCGAGGGCTACCGAACGCGCTCGGCCACAAGCTTTGAAGATCCGCCACCGCCGTGCGCGAAATTCTCGGCAAACAAGAAGAAGCGAATGCTAGCCGAGGACATGTTCGATGTGCGCCAAGAGCCGGGGGAGTCACTGAAAGCCTACTTGGAGTGTTTCAACAAGTCGACGGTCCTGGTAGATGATCCTGATGAGCGGTTTTTTGTAAAGGCATTTATGAAAGGTATTCGCAATGGAACTTTCAGTGAAGCCCTTTCCCTGTGGAAGCCGCAGACAATGGATGAGATTAGAGTCCGGGCAGAGAAACACATTGACGCAGATGACGTGGCCCTCGGGAAGGATGAGAAGGACATGCAAGCACCACCTAGGCGTGTGATTCACCGAGGCGTTCTCCACCCGTCCGACATGCACCCTATGATCGGCGTGACAGGGGCGCGCAGGCAAAATCAAAAGGGGGACACACCCGTCCTCCAAACGCAGAAATAGCCTTCACACCTTTGAAGGCTAGACCGTCGGTGATACTAGACGAAGGACTTCATGATGGGTCGATACGCCGGCCATCTCCTTTCGTTGGCGTCATGGGTAAGAATGTAACTTCTTATTGCGGTACCACCGACCAAGGACATGACATGCATAATTCTTTGGACTCTCAAATGTTAGATTGAGCAACTCATCCAGTGCGGTCGGCCAATCAAAAGTATGTCAAAGAGGAGGTGATGATGGGAAGCCGAAGGCAGTGGCTCCCCCAAAGCCGATGACCCAGCAGTCAAATGCACAAGCCAAAAGAGCTGAAAGAGGCAAACACAACGAACACGAAACGGCAGAGAAAGGAAGAGTCAACACTATATCGGGCGGATTCTCTGGAGGGGGAGCTACATCCTCATCTCGCAGGAGATATGCCAGATCTATTTTGTCGGTTTCCTCTGCGGAAGCCACTTATGCTGTAATTGACGCGGAATACCCCGCGATTTCTTTCGACGCGCAGGATTTTGAAGGTGTGCGGCCTCACTCAGATGATCCAATAGTAATCTCTATCACCACCAGCGGTTATTCAATAGCTCGGGTGCTAGTGGATGGAGAAGCGATTCACTAACGTCATGTAATCGGGTCGTGTTTCGAGGGTTTAAAACTACAGGTGGAAGCACTAAAGAGCTATCCCGAACTCGTTGGATTTTCTGGTGAACAGGTTGAAGTCCACGGATACATGGACCTCAGGACAACTTTCGGTGAAGGAGAGTCGGCGAAGACTGTGACTCTGAGGTATATGATCGTTGATGCAGATTCGTCATACAACATAATAGTGGGAAGGCCAACACTTAATGCTTTGATGGCGGTAGTTTCTTATCCCCCTCTGTGTTTGAAATATCCTCTCCCTAGTGGTAAGGTAGGTGTGGTAAGAGGTGATCAAGTTGTTGCAAGGAAGTGTTACGCAGAAAGCGCGAAAGTAAAGGCAATTCAGAAGAAAGCCGGGCAGGGGGTTAGTTCCAATTGCAGTTTCCTAGATTTGGACCCTCGGTTATATGACCCGGCAAAGGAGGAGCAAAGGTTGAAGCCGGTAGATACTTTGAAAGAGGTGGTGATAGGGCCGGCCCAAAGATCGTAAAAACAAGGATTGGCACCGATCTTACAAATTGAACGGAGGACCGGTTGGTTAAGTTCCTCTCCACCCACACTCACATATTTGCATGGTCCTCAAGATATGCTGTATTGATCCTAACTTCATCGTCATCGATTATCATTGAACCCATCTATGATACCTGTAGCCCAAAGAAAGAGGAAGTGGCGGTGAGAAATCTGAGGCCATACAGAGGAAACAAAGAAGCTAGTAGCGCGCACAATTCATAAAGGAGGTCAAATATCCAACGTGGTTGGCTAATCCAGTAATGGTTAAAAATCCAACGGAAATGGCGAATGTGTGTAGATTACATTGGACCTTAACAAAGCATGTCCCAAAGATCCTTATCCTTTGCCAAGTATTGACGGCCTAGTGGGACGGAGCTTCGGTTATAAGCTTCGAGCTTCATGGATGCATACTCGGTTATAATCAAATTAAAATGAGTCCGGAGGACGAGGAAAAACAAGCGTTCATGATCGCTGTGTACAACTATTGCTACCGTGTAATGCCTTTCTGACTGAAAAATGCAGGTGCTACATATCAGCGTCTAATGGATAGAGTCTTTGAGGCGAAGATTGGGAAGTCTATTGAAGTATATGTGGATGATATGGTGGTTAAGTCTGAAACCGAGGAGTCTCACTTGGCGAACCTCCAAAAAACTTTTCTACTGCTGGAAAAGCATGAGTTGCGTTTAAATCCTGACAAGTGTTCTTTCGGAGTTCAAGCGGGGGAATTCCTAGGTTACGTGTTGACTCACAGAGGAATAGAGGCCAACCCGGCTAAGTGTCGAGCTATTCGAGAAACCCGAAGCCCAAGAAATGCAATGGAGGTCCAAATTTTAGCTGGCCGAATAGTGGCACTCTCAAGATTTCTCGGTCAAGCAGCTGATAAAATACGACCCATGTTCCAATTGTTGAGAAAGAATGCCCGGCCCAATGGTCGGCAGAGTGTGAAGAAGCATTGGAGGTCATAAAGGCATACCTAGTCTGCGCCACCCATTCTAACCCCTACACCGTGGGCGTTTTGTTATTGTATTTGTGCATTCTGAACATGCGGGAAGTGCGCTTTTAGTTGAAGAAAGAGCTAAAGAGCAATGCCCCATTTACTATGTCACCGAATGTGGAGAGGTCTGAACAACGGTACCAAAAGATTGAGAAGGTAGCTTATGCGATCACTTTGCGCCAGAAACTTCTAAGAAGATTTCATGAGCCATTCAATAATTGTCAAGACAGATTTGCCTATTCGCCAAATACTTTCCAAACGGATATATTTTGGAAGAATGGTGGCATGGTCTGTTGAGCTATTAGAATATGATATCAAGTACCAACCTAGGGGAGCAATCAAGGCGCAAGCCTTAGCAGACTTTGTGGTGGAAATAGCAGGGGAAGAGCCGACAGTCCAATCTCATTCCGAATATTGCTGGACTTTATCAATTGATGGATCGTCTAATTTGAGAGGCAGCGGAGCCGGAGTCACATTGGAGGGACCTGACGATATACTCATAGAGCAGTCACTGCGGTTCGGTTTCAAGGCCATCAACAACCAAGCAGAATACGAGGCTTTAATTGCTGGTATGAGCTTGGCAATAGACATCGGAGTGAAGCACCTCAAAGTTCGTAGTGATTCTCTGCTAGTCACCGGCCAGGTCACAGGGGCGTTCAGTACCAAAGACGAGCTACTCTCCAAATATTTGTCTAAGGTACAAGAGCTAAAACTTAAATTTGTTTTCTTTGAGCTAACACATGTTCCTAGAGAACAAAATAGCAGGGCCGACATATTAGCAAAGCTGGCAAGCACTAAAAAACCTGGCAATAACCATTCAGTAATACAAGAAATGATAACCCAACCCAACATCAATCAAATCCAAGTCTTCTCAACTGAGATTGACCCTGATTGCTGGATGACCAAGATTCTTGCTTACCTACAGGGTGAAGAACTGAATGTGCCAGATGATGAGAAAAGAAAACTAGAGAAAGCGACTACCAATTACACGGTGATAGAGTCGAGTCTGCATAAAAGGGGGTTTCTATGCCGCTCCTTAAATGTGTCACAAACAGCAAAGCACAGGAAATACTCAAGGAGGTGCACGAAGGAGTGTGCAGCAGCCATATTGGAGGCCAAGCATTGGCTTCAAAGATTGCACGAGCAGGGTATTATTGGCCCACAATGAAGAAGGACGCGGTTGAATATGTCTGCCGATGTCACAAGTGTCAGATGCATGCAAAAATCCCAAGAGCCCCCCCAACCAATCGCAATCGTTATCCTCGGCTTGGCGCGTTCGCGATTTGGGGTGTCGACATTCTCGGTCCATTTCCACCGCAGACCGGTCAAGTAAAATTCTGTTAGTGGTTGTCGACTATTTCACAAAATGGATAGAGGCAGAGCCGGTGGGCACCATATCAGCAGAAAGAATAAAGAAGTTCTATTGGAAGAGAATTATATGTCGATTTGGAATTCCTGCAACCATCGTAACCGACAATGGAACGCAGTTTGCCTCAGAATCGGTAGTCGAGCTCTGCAACACTTGGAATATCTATCAAGCCTTTACCTCGATAGAACACCCTCAAACCAATGGGCAGGCAGAGGCCGCTAACAAGGTGGTATTGGCCGGTCTAAAAAAGAGATTGGAAGACTCTAAGGGAAATTGGGCCGAGGAATTGCCTCTAGTGCTATGGTCTTACAATACTACGCCGCAGTCTTCTACAGGCGAAACTCCTTTCCGGCTGACATATGGTAGTGATACCCTCATCCCTGTGGAAATACTAGAGCCTAGCCCAAGGAGAATATTAACTACCACAGTACCTGATCCAACAGCACTTCGTGCCAATCTAGATCTGCTCGAGGAAACCCGAGAAATGGCTAAGGTTAAAGAGGAGGCAGCCAAACAAAGAGCAGCCAAAAGGTACAATTCTAAAGTGAAAGGGAGGACATTCAAAGCGTGTGATTTAGTTTTGCGCGAACCACAAGAGTAGGGTCGTGGGTAAATTGTCTCCCAACCGGGAAGGACCATTCAGAGTCAAAGTTGTGCTCGGCCAGGTGCGTTCAAGCCGAGAAACTCAACGGGGAAATATCCCGAGATCATGGAACGCCACTAACCTTCGGTTCTACTATAGTGAAGATGACAAAACCCTCGGCTTTCCCAACAGGCCGAGGAAGAAAAACGATTCTCTATTGTTTTGTATTACCAATAAATGTATTTTTTTGTAGGAGCCTATAGCTCCCCAAATGTACCTGTTACTTATTGAATAAAGAGAATCAAGATTACAAATATGTTTGAAGTGCCAAATCTATTTGCAATAAAATTTATATAAGCAACATGGGAATGCGTCTGAAAAACAAAGTCCCGAAACGGCAAGGACCGAGTAGTTGGCTCGATGTTGACCCCGGGCACCGAAGATAAAAGGACCTGCCAAGCTTGGTCCGAACTGACGAGTTCGTGTACCTCTTGGAGGCACTTCACATGACTATGAAGCGGTTAATTTGAAAAGTCGATCGCGGAGACATGCGAAGAAACCCTCTTTGTATAGCAACACACCGACCATGACTCGCTGAAAAGCAAGTTGTGGGATCGCGTTTGCTCAAGAAATCAACGAGTTTCTAGCAAAGAGGGCCTAAAACAAGACCGCGGTAGATGTGAAAGCATCCCGCGCGTAAACCGGACGATCTTTCATTTAAACCTCCTCCTTACATAGTATAGGAGGGGAAGATTAACCCAATGATGCAAGTCGCGTGGAAGAAAAATAAAACCGAAGAATGCAAGAAAAGCAAGTCGTGGTGAAAACACTAGCGCGGGTATATATTGCACCGCCATATCTTACAAGACGGATTTAACAGTTCACAAAATAAAGTTATGATAAACTTCAAAGTTATCGAAAGGAAGGCTAAAGATCAAGGTAAAAAGGTAAAGTATCAAAATACATAAACGCTTCAAAATATTCAAATTACAAACCGCACTCGTCAAAGTTCAAATAAAAACAAATCAAGCATGAGGACCCTCTGATTGAGTCTTCTCGAGTCATCGGCGCCTCTCCATCACCGGTTGCAGGAATCTCATTCGCGGAGTATCACCGCGACAAATCATTCAAAACTTTGTCCAATCCATCCAGGTCCAGAGACAAGATTGGTGTTCACTTCGGCTCCATTAGCAAAGGCGAGGTTTGGCTATCGATGATGGGGGCCATGATTTGGCCGTCGATCACAACATTATCGGATCAAATATCCGAGGATCCAAAGCAGAAAGTGAACTTGTGCTTCGAGCAAGAGCCAAGTAAAACTCGCGGTCAAATTCTGTTACCACACAGGAAGCATAATCACCGCTTCCCCTTTGCTCTCTTGAGATCATTATATCTGTTGAATGAGTTTTGCCTTGTGCTCGAGACAATTCCTCGCTCTTTGTCGCCGAATCCTTCTTCAATTGCTCGTTGGCCTCGCATAAGCTCTTGATTTTCAAATCCATTATTTTCTTATTATGCTCATGCTTCTTCAAGTCTTCTTCTAGAGACTTTTCTCTCCCGCCGACAGCACTCGTGTCTTTCTCCACAGACTTTCACTGGCCTCGCATGATCGCTTCCTTCAGCCATCAATTCCCCGTAAGCACTCTCGAAATGGTGAGCGAGCATATAGGTCCAAAGACTATAACTCTTGATGGCTACCAAGCTCTGCCGCGGCCGCATCTTCTGCACCCGCTCCACATCACCAGGAAGAGAAACCTGATTAAGAGCCTTTGTCAGTGGATACCGCACATCCCAAGCAGTCTTCATGGAGCCACTTGGTGTCCCATCCTTTACCCTCTTTACTTCTAAAACTTTCCGCCAAGATGCATCTTCCATGTCCTCAACGCTTGGAGTATTGGACTCAAATGATTTAGATTTACCTTTGCCAAGTTTGGAGAGACCGGGGGATCACGTACGGACTTTGGTTTTTAGTGGGGAGGTAGTTGAGGAGACCGATGGGAACTGGATTTCCTTTTCTCTTTTCAAAGCAGCAAAGATCTCCGCAGAGTCTTCGCAACATCAACATCGTGTTATACCCGCGCTTGCGTTTTTGCTCTTCACGAATCCGGCGTCTATCCTCCATGCTCAGCGTCGACATACCAAAGAGTCCTGCAGAAAAACACCAAACGTAAGATCAAAACATGAAACCTCGTTATGGGGTAAAATGCACAAAGTCAAAGTATTTACTTAGGTATGTTATAAGTCCGCCGAAGTCGCCAACTTTTCAGATAATTTGGGACGCCTGAGCGGTGTTACCCGATTGAACATATGACTAAATCCGGTCCACATCTTCCAGTCGTCACCGGGATAAACTACACCTCTCAATTGTAAATTTGTTGTTTGGATGCAGGGTCCAGTAAAGGGGAAAGTACTCGACATTGTTCTCATCAACTAACAAAAAAGGATCACGAGGTCCGGCTTCCAGCCGAAAGAAGCTGTCTTTGAAAGACTTATAACTACTTTTAAACACTTTCATAAAAGGCCTACGGGTGTGGTTACCTAGGGATACCCAGCGAGGAGGATCTTTAACCGAAGAACGCACAAAATGAAGAAAATTCTCAGCGGTAACCGACACATTAATACACTCACACATAATCTCAAAGGCGCGAACATAAGCCCAACCATTCGGGTGAAGTTGAGTTGGAGCCACATTCAGTAACCGAAGTACCGCAAGATAATATTCGGAGAAAGGAACTCTAATACCTAGGTGCTCAAATAGAGTTGTATACATATAAGTGTAGGGCCTAGTACCGGCCTCCGGGCAATCACATACTGCCTCATCCGGCCAATCAAGCCAGAACGGGCAGCGGTTCTTCGTCAATCGGATGACAAAGGAGCGATCAATTCGTTCCAATGACTCCTCCGTCACCGCGATGCAGAATGGGAATCCAATACCTCTAAATCGATGCTCTCGAATAATTGCTATGGTCTTCAACGCCCTCCCGACCATTGAAGATCGGTTCAAATTGCCTCGTGGAACGAGAGGTTCATCATCAGAGGCAAACACAGTGTTCATAGCCTGCACAGTTTGCCTAATGTAATCTAAACGACAGTGTGGGCATTGTCCACCAACGCAGGAAGCATTGCTACACCTAATTTCATAAGTAACTTCTCCCTCACTCTCGCTACTAATGCTTATTATAGAAACCATGAATAAACTTTGCAGAAATATCTATGAATTTCGCCAAAAGACAAAAGGGAAAAAGCAATAGAAACTACCAGGAATAAGGAGGATAGACGTACCTGGTGATTATGGAATTACTCAAAGCGAGGAAGGTGCAAAAGTTGGCGCCTCCTTACGCAGCAAAACGTCGTTTGAGCAAGAGGGGAAGGAAGAGAGCGAAAGTGGAGAAGTGTGGTAGGTGTAAAATTTTTTCAAATACACTAACCGTTCAAGTGGCAACAATCAACGGCAGAGATGCGAAGCTTTTCAACTTCAACGGATAGGGTAAGGCCACGTGGCCGCCATCCAACGCAACACGTGGTTGACACAGTTCCAGAGGATCAAGGCATAATTAGCAGTCATGTCAAAGGTCACATAATACAGCACGTGTACACGCATCAATAACGACGTCACACACCGCCGCGGTATAGTCAAAAAGAATCGGTAAAGACGAAGGAATAACTGAAAAGCTAAATAACAAATACATATATGAGCATACACATATTTTCATACATATCTTCATTGATAAATACACTCATTGGCATTCAAGTTACAAGATTCACTAACATGAGTGGCCGGTAAGACCGAGTCCAACAAAAGCTAAAATTACAATTGCAGGTTTTACTACAGAGCTATAATCCGCGGTCACCAAACCTATGAGATCTTCACCGAGAAAGTCCAAGCGTTCAGGAAGCGAATAAGCCTTGACCCGACAGAGTTTCTGTAGATCCACCGGAAGAAGCACGCGGCCACGTTTCTGTAGATCCACCGGAAGAAGCACGCGGCCACGTTTCTATAGATCCACCGGAAGAAGCGGCAGGGCACGCCGGGGGAAGGCAGGGAATTCGGCAAAGAGCCTCGGGCGGGAGTGGTCCATGAAAAATTCCCCAACATTAGACCTCATGGAAAATTCATCCACATTGGAGAAGGAGAAATTAACCATTAAGCGCAAAGAACCCCCCCCCCACGCACAAGCACCACCTTTGGGCTCTCCACACAATCTCAAACAAGAATCATTGGATCAACGGCGAAGAAAGAACATCCACAAATGCCGAAAGTCTACAACTCCTTCTTTGAGCCCTCCAACAATCTTAAAACACCGAGGACTTTAAGATTGTGTGCGAGAGCCCAAAGGGGGAGCGCGACTGACAAAACCAACAAGCCATAAATATCGCAGTTTAAAGAAAGGAAACAAAGAATTTCAAAGGAAAGGAAGTGAGTAATAAACGCAGATCCCATGGTCCCCTTTTATAGACAAAAGAAGAGGAACCAAGCATGTAAGAGAACAAGTTACAAACAGGAGCATTAATAAAGTGTACGTAAACGCTTGCGGCGATCAAACGCAACTCCCAAGCGGAGTCAAAGCATTACTAATACCAAAATCAGCGAGTAACGTCAACTACGGCGTTCGGTTTTACGCTTTCAATAACAAGAGAAGCGGAACCGACGAGCAAAGCGCGTACTTTGAGCGACTTCATGATCCACATTCATCGCCGAGGATCGTGTTCACGACCATACCGAGCGCTACCCTAGAGACGCGGTATCAAGAGCAGGACATGAGGGACTGAGATCCGAAAAGGACTGCCTATGCTCGGTCTGGTCTTCCTTAGTCGGTCCCCATTTCATACACTCGGTTTATCTGCTAAGCCGAGGCACCTCTTTGCAACTGTCACTTTTATTATGTAACTGAAGCTTTAATTATGTAACGGTCCCTAATCAATGACTTTGAATGTATTGTATCACTATATATTTCGCCCAGAGAGGCTAATAGAGGGTTGAGCAATTTTTCTACTTACGCGAGATTGTTCATTGTGTTCTTGATTAATTCATTCCCAGAAATAGTTGAGAACAACAACGCTAACCAAAAATCATTTCATTTATCCTTTCAAACGGATTACAATGTAATGTTAATATAAATAGTTATACATAATTGAACAAATAAAAAAGGCTAAATTACTCTTTTGGTCCTTTATCTTTGGCCTTGATTTCATTTTGGTCATTTATCTTTTTTTTTCTCGTTTTGGTCCCTCATCTTTCGTTTCTGTGTTATTTTGGTCTTTTTTTGGTATTTTTCATCCATTAACTTAACGGACGCCACGCTGGCAGTTAACTGCTGACGTGGCATCCTAAGTGTTAGGGCTGACTTGTAATGCATTAAGTGATGTGGTAAATGAGGGACCAAATTGAAACTAAAAAATAACATAAAGGACCAAATTGACATAAACCAAGAACTCCCATCTTCATCTTCCTCCTCCAAACACCATCTTCACCTTCATCTTCATCTTCTCCGGCGAGCCACCACCACCTCCGGCGAGCTGCTACCACCACCAGCACAACCACCACCACCACACATCAATCACTCTTTAACTCTTAATCCCTAACCTCTCTCAAATCCAAAACCCCCAATTTTCTAAACTTAATCCCTAATCTCTCAAGTTCCCTCAAGTTCCTCATTGCTGGAATTGAGCCAAGCCGAGACAGAGAAAAGCATCGAAGTACAGAGGAGATGGGAATTGAAATGCTATGCAAATCCAACTAATTAATAACATAAAGTGGGAAGAAGATTTCAAACCGAGAGGAAGTAGAAATGGAGTTTTTACTCTCTGAAAAATAAAGAAACAGGGGAAGGAATTGACAAAGAGAGAAATAAGAAAGGTGGAGCATTCCTAAAACAAGAAGGGTAAGAAAGGGGTAGTGTTGCTGTGAGGGTACTTCTCTAAAAATTAGAATATATGGTTTTGTGGAGTAAACAATCTGAAGAAACAAACCAAGTAGTCCAAGAATGAGGGCACTTCTCTAAGAATTGGGGGTTTTGGATTTGAGAGAGAGGTTCGGGATTAAGAGTTGAAGAGTGATTGATTTGTGGTGGTGGTGGTTGTGGTGGTGGTATAGTGGCGGCTTGCCGGAAGTGGTGGTGGCTCGCCGGAAAAGATGAAGATGAAGGTGGAGATGGTGTTTGGAGGAAGAAGATGAAGATGTTTGTTCTTGGGTTTATGTAAATTTATGTTATCTTTTAGTTTCAATTTGGTCCCTCATTTGCCACATCACTTAATGCATTACAAGTCAGCTCTAACACTTAGGACGCCACGTCAGCAGTTAACTGCCAGCATGACGTCCATTAAGTTAATGGATGGAAAATACCAAAAAAGGACCAAAATGATACAGAAACGAAAGATGAGGGACCAAAACGAGAAAAAAAAAGATAAATGACCAAAATAAAATCAAGGCCAAAGATAAAGGACCAAAAGAGTAATTTAGCCAATAAAAAATTGAAACGGAAGCAAATAACAGAATCAGTATAAACGTTACATGGCCAGCATTAAAAGTATCCATTTATAAATTGAAACTTAAACTTTTATCCATTGAAAGAGTCTTAGAAATTATCATACATAAAAATATATGTATATCCGTTAATATATAACTATATATCACTTTAATATAAATATAGTTTATTTCCCACTTTTGAAATATCTAATAAATTAATAAAATTACAACAAAATCTATTATTTAAGCACATATAAGCATGACATAAAGAAGTAAGAAACTTAAAAGTATATAATATATAATACAAACCAAATCACAACTGATTTTAATTTAAAATGAACTAAAGTCAAAAAGAAATTACTAAAAAAACAACACCACCGATTAGAGATGTGTTTTCATTGCAAAAATATACTTAGAGCATCTCCAAAGATGAACTCAATAAGAATTCTTAAAAGTGGGTTCTAAAATGCCAAATCACTTTTAAGCACTCAAGACAATTTTTGCTCCAATAGTGAATTTCAAAGAACTCAAATAGGGTCCCACAACTAATTTTATTTTAAATACATTTTTATCTCTTTTATTAATTTATTTTGATTAATGAATATACATAAAATATAAAATTACTGAAACAAAAGTTTAGATTTTTTTAAAAAAGAAGAGAGGAATAAGAAAATGAATAAAAAACCCTTCTAGATTATTCTTCATCTCTTATATTCGGACAACACAACTAGACAGGCCCATAGCATTATTTTAACAAAGCTGCACAAGTAAAACCTTATCAAACAAGAGCAAATATAAAAACCAAATTCAGAATCATTTACCAATAGAAAATGACAGCAAAATAACCCATCTAATTATAAAGCATGCCAACCACGTACAAGACTGTTGGGAAATTGAAGAGAAATACAAAATAAAATAAAATATCTGGCCATCATATGGCTTCCACAAAATTCATTTAAAACAACATTAACATCTGAGTTTCTTCAAGGATACATGCATATCCAAATTTTCACCTATAGGTGAACGCATGCATAACAAGTAATCCACAATACGAGTCTTGCTTTTCTCCATCATATAGATTAAAAATGCCAATTAAAATGAACTTTCACTGTCTGAGTAAGAACATTCTGATTCAGCACTATCATAAATATTAGAGTCATAACTGTCATCTACATAATAGGAAGTTGGAGGCCATAAATATCTTATCTGCTTACGGCATTTTTTGCCCAAACTTCCACTCAAATCGAGATGAAGACAATATCGAAGATCAAGAGATCTAAGTTTAGGGCATCCCTTAAGTATGGCTCGCAACCCAACATTAGTAAGTGCGTTACCTATCATCTTAAGACGGCGTAGTCTAGGCATCGTTTTTGCAATAGCAAACGCCTCATCATCACACTTATAGAATTTGCTAAACTGCCTACTGAATTTCAGCGACTTCAAAGAATGGCAAGTTTGGCCAATGACTTTGAGAGAAGCCTTAGTTAGAATATATGAAATGTCAACCTCCTCTAACTGTGGAAGATTCCTCAGAACTTTTCTTAAACATTTATCAGAAATTTTCAGGCATTTTGAAAGCCGTATACGTCGTAACCCACTTGCCCTGTAATTTAAAAAAAAAAAAAATAGAGCGATAATTTCTGAAAGAAATAACTATGATACAAACAAGTAACAGAATACCTGTGAGTTATGTATGTGAGGAGTTTATCACTCATAAAGTCCTGAACATTAAGTTCTTCCAGATTACCACAACTACGGTCAACAGCATAGCGACAAATCTTTTGCAAATACTATTGAGATGGACCCGTCACAATCTCAATAGTATCAAGCCTTTGGAAGATGATTGTCGTCACCTCTATTGGCAGGTCAAGCCAATTTGGCCCCGTTGAGCTCTCCCCTTCCACTTCCTTTGTTGGGCTTGAACACGACGCCATCACGCAAACAACTCCAGTGGAATTCCGGTTACGCGTGGCAACAGCTGTATCAGCAAAACACTATCGGTATAAATATAAATAAATGCCTAAACATTTGGAAATGGGAGGTACACAACACACAGTATAAATATATATATGCCTAAGGGTTTGTTTTCTAAATTAAGGAAGTTATAAAATAAACATATTGAGATGTTATAGACTTATAGGATGATTCTTTATCATATTAGTCCTCTAAAATCCTCCCCTCTATAATTAACCAAAATCCTCTTTCCTAAACAGACTCTAAATAAACATTTCGAAGTGGGAAGTGCACAAAATGAAAACTCTAAATCCCTAATCTGAAATTGATGCGAAACAAGAATAGTCACAGGGATAACATAACAGTAATATGAAAAACTAACACAATCAGAGGAAAGATAAACAAATCAGGATTGAGAATAGAAGGAAGGGAACAAACTGCAATGAAGAGGGACGACGCTTCTAGTTATCCAGCGGGATGGTGAGGGCGGCAGCTGGAATTGTTGGCGGTGGAGGAATGGGCTTTTAAAATGTATAGGTTACTTGGGAATCAAGTTTGTTTAGTCTCATTTTTACATCGGAAAGCCGTTACTTGGGAATCAAGCTTGTTTTTTTTTTTTTTATCGGAATCAGGTTTGTTTAATGTCATGTTTTCTTACATTTATTTTTGACATAAATGTTTTTCTTACAATTATTACTCTCTTGATTGAAGAATTTTTTTTTTGAACAATAGAAAAAAAATTATGAATGTGTAAATTTAAGTGTTAAATATTTTTTTTTTGTCTCTACAAATATAATGATGTTTTAAAGAAGTCCTTGCAAAATATTTTTTTTTAAAAGTGAGGCTTAGGTTGCCCTTCAAAAGCTTGTGGGTTATTTACCTTACCAATAAAAATTGGCTATGTTTATTCCACTAACTATGTCAACTGTCAAGTATATAAGTCTTATTTTACAACTTTTACATATAATTTTTATTATTTGCATATCTATCTCATTCAATTAATGAGTCTTTATGTTTCCAAAAAAAAAAATTAATAACTAATTAAGATTTTTATTTGATTTTCAAGTACAGCTCTTTGATCTTCTTCTCCAAGTAATTTTTGTTCACGTTCTTCATAATCTAAAAATTACTAAATTATTCACAGACTTAATGAAATACTAAAGATCTCCCCGAAGACCTCTCCCTATATCAGGGCGCCGACCTGGTGGGATTCGACGACTCAGCAACTAGACCGTTAGGATACATCAAATTGATGGTCACCTACGGAGACCCAGATGAAGAAAAGCTGAGTCGCACGGTGAAGACACCTTTCCTAGTCCTCCCATGTACGTCTGTGTACTAGTGCATTATTGGGAGGCCTACGTTGGGCAGCCTTGGAGAAGTGACATCGACCATCCATCTGAAGATGAAGTTCTACTCCCTGGACGATCAGGTGATAACTCTCCGAGCTGACCTGGCAGCAGCTCGCAGGTGCCAGCAATTGAGTATGAATTCCCAAGGTAAGGCCGAGAGAGCAAATAAATCGGGCAAGAAGACAGAAGCCCAAAACTCCAAAGCCAAAGTGAACTTGGGAAAATTAAATGCCCGGAACGACCCCGACAAGGCGAACGAAGACAACTTGGCTAGAGATATCAGAAAGCGCACCTTGAGGCCTGAGCCCGACGGTGAGCTTGTTATCATCCAACTAAACAATGACCCCGCCAAGACTGTGAAGATAGGTGTCGACCTCCCGGAGGATGTCAAAGAAAAGCTCACTGCATGCTTGAGGCAGAATGCCTATCTCTTTGTCTAGTCCACGAGGGACATGTCTAGAATACCGCCAGAAGTGGCATGCCACCACATTGCCATTGATCCAAACGCCAAGTGGGTGGCTCAGAAAAGAAGAGCCCAAAAAGGCAACAAGGCCAAAGCAGCTAATAAGGCCGTAGACGACCTCATAGACGCAAACTTTGTGAAAGAAATCAAGTATACCACTTGGTTATCTAACGTAGTCCTCGTCAAGAAAGCAAATGGAAAATGGTGCATGTGCGTCGACTACACTGACCTCAATAAGGCATGCCCGAAGGATGTCTTCCCCGTCCCTAACATCGACAAGCTGGTAGATAGCTCTTCTGGATTCCATTTTCTCTCCTTCATGGACGCCTATCGGGGTACAATCAAATCCTGATGTACCCTCCCGACCAGGAAAAGACTTCGTTCATGACCAATAAGGGGAACCACTGCTACAAGGTAATGCCCTTCGGACTTAAGAATGCCGGAGCTACTTACCAAAGAATGATGAACAAAGTGTTCAAAGACCAGATAAGATGAGTGATTGAAGTCTATTTAGAGGATATGATAGTCAAAAGCAGGGTCGATCTAGGTCACGTCGCCGACCTCGAAGAAGCATTTGCCGAAGTGCGAAAGAACAACATTGAGACTGAATCCCGAGAAATGTACCTTCGGCGTCCAAGGAGGGAAGTTCCTTTGTTTACCTTACAGAACGCGAAATAGAGGCAAACCCCGATAAATGCAGAACGATCACCGAAATTCAATCACCCTCTACTAATAAGGAAGTCCAAAAGCTCGCAGGCATGGTCGCAGCATTGCCACGTTTCATCTCCAAGGCTGCAGACAAGTCCTTACCACTCTTCAAGCTTCCGAAAGGAGGCTGAATAATTCATATGGATAGAAGAGCAAGAGCTCTCCCTCAACCAGTTGAAATCCACTCTGTCGACGCTGCCCATATTGACTCATCTGGAAGAAGGAGAGACCTTGTATCTATACTTGGCTGTGGCTGACGAAGCACTCAGTGTCGTGCTAATCAGGGAAACGAGCTCCGGACAAAGACATGTCTACTTCGTAAGTAAGGCGCTTCAAGGCCCAGAATTGAGGTATCAGAAGGTGGAAAAGGTCGCCCTAGCACTGCTCATCGCAGCTAGTCAACCAATCTGACAGCCATGAAGGCGTAAGTCTTGGCCTATTTTGTAGCGGAACTAACCTACTCCTCACAAGAGGAGGATGCGGAGGTAACATGGACCCTACATGTTAACTTGCCCTCAAATAAGAGAGGAATTGGCGCTGGCGTGAATACGAGGCTTGACCTTCTCGTTCTCCACTTCGAATAACTAGGCAGAATACGAGGGTTCTGATACATATTCTTGCCACATCCAGAGAGAATTTCTTCCTTGTAGCTTCATCTACCCCCAAGAACTCTCCATACTTACGTGCCAATGATGCAAAAATTTCCTCATTCCATGCGTGAATCGGTACACCGTGACACCTCAACCATACAACCCTTTCGTTATCACATTCATCATGGATTCCATCTACGTACATCGTCAAATTTCTCGCTTAACCATTCCCCAGCTTCTTCTATCATATTTTGGATTGTGCCCTCCTCCGATTCTTCTAACACTACTTTGTTGGCACCCATAGGTGTGACTTTAATAGAGAAAACGCCATTGATGTTAAACCACTCTTGGATGGAGTATGTACTACCAGGCTTATTGACTACCCCAACATACAATCTACTAAAGCTCAACATCTTCTCATCCTCAATCTTAAAACATAGTTGTGACAGGTCAATCTTCCTATGGTATGATTTTAGGAGGCAAGGGATTGACAGCATGAAACGTCTTATTAGCGACGCAGAATTCCCTCGCTAAAACGCTCCTCGCTAACTTTTAGCGAGGGATTTTTAGCGAGGGATTTAGCGAGGGATTTTAGCGAGAGATTTAGTGAGGGATTTAACGAGGGATTTTTAGCGAGGGATTTAACGAGGGATTTTAGCGAGAGATTTAGCGAGGGATTTTAGCGAGGGATTTAGCGAGGGATTTTAGCGAGAGATTTACCGAGGGATTTTAGCGAGGGATTTAGCGAGGGATTTTAGCGAGGGAATTTAGCGACGGAAAAATCCCTCACTAACCTAGTTTATTTAAAAAAATGCACCCATATAAGACAGCCTTTACCACCCTCTCAGTCCACCAATATGGATATGAAAAAAAACCATTATAGTGAGTCCATACATTTATCATTTTATCACACACAATCATTTGGAAATATATTAAACAAACAATAAATTCATTAATAGAAGAGTGACACAATCACACAATCAAATTCAGTAAAAATGTTTTAATAGCAATTGGTTACAAGCTAAAATTTAATAAAACATCTACATAACATAGCGAAGCATAGTAGAAATGCAAACAGATGGTGTGCCTCCATACTCCAACCTTCAAATTCCATTTGTATTCCCCAAGCTTATCTGTAGCCTTAGTTTCACCACTACAATAAGCAAGATATAACCAATTAGAGTGCACTTAAAAGGAATGACAAAGTCAGAAAACAGAATAAAGTGGAATTAACTGCAAATTCATGAAACAGAATAAAGTGAAATAAATTTTAACCATCTAAGAACAGTATAAAGCAAGCCTTAGACACATAATAAATATTTAAATGGGATAGATAGAGTTCAAAAAATTTATCAGGGGAGAAGAATATAATTTGGGCCTCTGTTTCTTGCAGGCATATGCCTATTTGATATCACCAAATTGAATAGAATTAAATGTGCTGCCAATATTCTTCACATAATTGTCATCATTATAAGCATGTAAATCTTATACTTTATTAGAAGAAGAACATGTCATAATGGAGACCCATACAGAGACAATTCCCATCACCTTTTTTTTTTTTTGACTTGAAATACATCTCATTCTATAGATTGAGGTAAACCAGAGCACAAGGCATCATTACAGACGATAGAGTTAACGGGATCAGGGACATATCCCTCCCAATACATATTACCTAATTGCTTAGCTAGACTAACTAGAGCATGACCAGCTTGATTACAATTACGTCTAACAAAAGAAATCCTAGAGTTAGAAATTTGATCTAATAGATGAATACAGTCAACTACAATATTCTCTATAGAAATATCAGATTTGGATCCATTGCAGCAAAGGACCACCACTTCAGCATCACATTCAAAACAACAATTTGATAAGTTCCTAGCTCTAGCCCAATCAATACACCATCTCAAACTCATGGCTTCAGCAACAGTGGGGCTGAATTTGCCTCTCCAAACCGAAGTGCCTGCATATAGGACAGCACCAGTAGCATTCCTAGCCAAAAAACCCCCTGCAGAAATATTATCATCAAAGCAGCCAGCATCTACATTAATCTTGATTCGGTCACTAGTTGGAGCAGCCCAAAAATTCCTGTTGATCTCCCCCTGTGAATTGCGGTTCTCTGGTAAATTTGCAGCATTAAAATCCTCAATAAACGCAGCACTATCAGCTGCAATTTTCCTCGGGTTAAAAGTTGAGTTGTTAAAAATAAGGTCATTACGGCCCTTCCAAATCTTCCACAGCGTAATGCAAAATAATTGTCTAGCAAAAATATCATTCACAGAAATCCAATGATGAAGCCATGGCATAAAATCAGAGTGACTTGGTATGTGGATACCCAAAGGAGATGAGAACCAAACTAACTTAGTCAAATCACAATTCATAAACAGATGACTAATAGTTTCAGAACTAGAACAACACAGAGGACATTGAGTGTCAAGTGAGATACCTTTCCTCTCCAATCTGGACCTAGTAGGCAGGATGTCTTTGGCAAGTCTCCAAATGAAGTTCTTCACACTGTTAGGAGTTTTGAGCTTCCAAATACCCTTCCAAAGGGATAGATTTGATGAATTGGAGGACTCAGCCAGATTCCTGGAATTCTCATTCTTCAACAAGTGGTATGCCGATCTAACCGAATAGAGTCCATGCTTCTCAAAATGCCAAACCAATTTGTCTTCGGGCAGCCTCATAGACACTGGAATGTTGACAATCTGCGTAGCCTCAAACGGATTAAATATTCTGGAGATGAGATGCCTATTCCATTGCTTTGTGTTGGGATCAATGAGAAGAGAAACAGTAGCATCGGCTTGAAGGATGTTCACAGGACTACAGACTTTGAAATTTGCCTGCTCAGGGAGCCATCTATCCTGCCAAATCTTAACTTTCTGCCCATTACCAATCAGCCACCTAGAACCTTTCTCCATAACTTTCTGAGCACTTAGAATACTCCTCCATGCGTAGCTCGGTTGGAAACCCGTTGTGGCCTCAAGGAAATTAGATCTAGGATAGTATCGGCCCTTGAACACTCTAGCCATCAGAGAAGAAGAGTCATACATAAGTCTCCAACATTGTTTACCAAGAAGGGCAGTGTTGAAGTCACTGAATCCCCTAAAACCCAACCCACCTCTAGACTTGCTCTCCCCAAGCTTGCTCCAACTCATCCAATGGATTTTCCTCTGTGAATCCGAAGAACCCCACCAAAACTTGGCAACCATATTTTCAATCTCCCTGCAGACCCCCTCAGGCATTTTGTAGTAGCTCATGATATAATTTGGGATTGATTGAGCAATAGACTTGATGAGGGTTTCTTTACCAAATTTCTGCATGTAAACTTCTCTTTCCAAATTTCTTAACCTTCTTCCAAACCCTATCTTGAACAAGAGAGAAAACCTCCTTTTTGGACCTCCCAAACACCACTGGAAGACCAAGGTACTTAGAGTGGTGTGTCACAGCCTTTATCCCAATCTGGTTACAGATCATTTGTTGTTCTTGGATAGGCACATTTCGGCTATATGACATATCAGACTTCTCAAAGTTGACAAGTTGACCCGAGGCAGCTTGGTAAGAATCAAGGACTTTGGCAATAGAAGCAGCTTCATGAGAATTAGCCCTAGCAAATAGCAAGCTAGCATCCGCAAAAAGAAGATGAGTTATGGAGGGGGCATTCCTAGCAACCTGAACTCCATGAATAGCACCATGATGACTACTATTATGTATCATGCCAGAGAGGACATTAGCACACAAGATAAAAAGATAAGGGGAAAGGGGATCTCCCTGTCTGATGCCTCTCTCAGGTATAAAGACTCTACTAGGCTGGCCATTTATCAAAACTTGGTAGCTCACCGTAGTAATACAAGATAAAATGAGCTTGGTGAAATTTTCAGGGAAACCAGAATTTAAAAGGGCAGCTTTAATGAAGTTCCATTCTAGCCTATCATAAGCTTTTGCCATATCAAGTTTGAGGGCCATCATGCCCTTCTTTCCTTTGGTCTTTTTCTTAAGCCAATGGAAACATTCCATGGCCACCAAAGCATTATCAGTGATGAGTCTACCTTTCACAAAAGCACTTTGTTCCTCATCAATAATACTAGGGAGGAAACTCTTAACCCTATTAGCAATACATTTGGTGACAATTTTCATAGTAACATTACACAAGCTAATAGGTCTAAAGTGTTTAGGAGAGGAAGGATTCTTACACTTAGGAATGAGAGCAATGAAGGTGTTATTAATACACTCAGGAGATTTTCCATTGTTGAGGATATCAAGGACAAGCTTCAATATGTCATTGTCCACAAGATGCCAGAACTTCTGAAAGAACAGAGCCGGGAGACCATCAGGCCCAGGGGCCTTAAGGGGATGCATCTGATCAATAGCTTCTTTAACCTCCTCCTTGCTGAAAATATTTGAACACTCATTCTGTTGGGCTACAGACAGATGTTTCTGGATATGAGCACAGGCTTGATCAGGATTAGTACAGTCAGTAGAGGAAAACAGCTCAGTGAAAAAGTTGATGATAATTCTCTCCACATGCTCATCACCATGCCACCAATTTCCATCTTCATCCTTCAGCTTCTTTATGGCATTTGTTTTACTCCTTTGGCTAGCCTTCCTATGGAAAAATTTGGAATTTTTGTCCCCATGCTTCAACCAAATTGCCCTACTCCGCTGCCTCCAAGCTACTTCTTCTTTCTTGAGAAGGTCATCTAGCTCTCTTTCAAGGTTTCTAAATCTGCCCAGGTTAGAGGAGTTGCCCTGCCATAAAGCTTCATCCTTGAGTAAGTTCTCCACTCTTTTAATCTCTTTCTTTATGGAGCTAGTTCTATACTCCCCAAATTCCCCATCAATGTCTTTGACCCCCAGTAACTTATCAGCACAGGCCCTGCTACCACCACACCAATTACTCCTAACAATATCTTCACATCTAAAGTCCTTTGTCCAATTTTCCTCAAACCTGAAAACATGTACTCTCTTCTTCTCATTCAGGTGATCATTATCTTCAAGCTTAACCAATAAAACAGAATGATCAGATCCGTATCTAGGTAGATGAGTTACTGTAACCGGAGAGTAAGTATTGCAGAAACTTTCAGAAGCCAGAACCCGATCCAACCTACATTGTATATTATCACTCCCCTCTCTACCATTGGACCAAGTAAAAGGGTACCCCACAAATCCCAAATCATTCAGGCCACAGAGCTCCATAGTATCTCTTCCTAAACCCAACTGACTGGCAGACCTGTTGTTCCCACCCTTCTTCTCAGATGCTTCCACAATATCATTGAGGTCACCGAAACAGATCCACTCAAGCATATGAGGATTCCTAAGATTCTGGATAAGCCTCCAAGTATCTCTCTTTTGGGCTTCATCAGGGAAACCATATATACCAGACAACATGAACTTAGAGTCACTAGAATCAAGAGAACCAACCCCATGGATATGGTTATGAGAAAAGGACACAACATCAAAAGAGATCGGGTCTGACCATAACAACGCTATCCCTCCAGCTCTGTCTCTACCAGTACCTCTACATCCCATAACAATGGCAGAACTAAAACCACACTGACTACGGACTTTATTCATCTCAACTTCTGATAACTTGGTTTCCATAAGGAAAACCATATGAGGATTTTCAATTTTGTTGAGCCTCAACAAGGCTCGACCGCCTGAGGTTCCCAACCCCCTGCAATTCCAACTTATGAGTTTCATTGGGGTAGGAGGTGTTGGCCTTCCAACACCCCCTCTGGTACATTTGTATCAATTTCCATTCTAACTGCTTGCTTCTTGTGGAGACTTTCATTCAGGTCCTCCATTGTACCCTCAGAAATAACCACATCAAACAAATTCCTTTTACCTCTCTCAAAAGTAAGGCTGCCTTTTACACCACCACCCTTAGCTTTACCCCCTTTGACTCTTGTCCAGCTTTTTCCTTTTGGTTTGGAGGAAGAAGCTTTGCCCTTTGGTTTCTTAGGAGGTGACTTGGGAGTGAGAGCAAATGTTCCAAGGGATTCAGCTACCTCTTCAACTTCATTTAACTTAAAATCAGCTCTGTCCAATACATTGTTTCCACCCTTTTGCTTCACAGGAGTGGTCCTTACCACCTCATTAGTAGCATCATTTACATCAGCATACTTCACAGGCCTAGATGTATTAGCTTGGGACTTGGAGGGTTGGACAACCTCATTTTCCTCTCTAGATTTACCACTATTGCCAGCTTTACTACTACCAGAGGAAGCAAATAGACTCTTGCTACAAGAACCGGGATAGCTTTCCTTTCGGACCTCAAAGCTTTGCTTTGGCAGAGGGGAAGCCCTCAGCCAAGATCCAAAAGGCAAATCCCTTTCATCTTTCTCCTCTAGACCCTCCTCCTCAAAAGAATCACTATCATCACATTCCTTCATTTGATGCCCCAATTTACCACAGATAAAACAGAAAGAAGGAAGACGTTCATACCTGAAAAAGACTTTGAGATCTTTTCCTTGAAATCGAATCACCGTGCCACGCTTCACAGCTTTCTTGAGATCAATCGATACCTTCACACGCATAAACTTGCCCAATCTGTTACAATCCCTAGTATCAGCCTCTTCAAACACCCCCATCATATTTCCCAGTCTTACCGCCATACTATCAGTCCGCAAACGGAGAGGAAGATCGTAGACGCGAGCCCAAAGCGAAGTCGAATCCAGCGCCATTTCTGAGGGTTGTTCTGAACCAGAAATACGCTTTAGAACTACCACATTGCGATCGAAGTTCCACGGCCCAGAGCTTAAAATGTTTTCCAGATCTCGCTTAGTGGAGAAGGTGAAGAGGAAAAGATTTTTCCCCAATTCCTGCACTTCCACAGGCCTTTTCAGTCTCCACGCATCAACTATTGTCTGTTTGAATGCCCTGGTGTTGAAAGGAGCATCTGTCCATAGCTTCCCAGCAAGGGATCTTTGGCAAGGTTCGTCGCTTGACGCTTCTTCTTCATCAACCACCAGCAGAGCATCTTCTTCAACTGGAAAATCCAGCTTTTTCCAATTGTCCATGAGAGAGAGAGAGCAGAGAAAAACCAACAACCCACAGAAGAGGGAGCAAAACCCAAACGGGAGCCAAAACCAGCAAGCTGGAGCACAGAACCACTACGAAACTAGGGTTTCGAGGGAGGAAGACGGCACGAGTTAGTGAGAGGTTAGAGCTTCTCTCACTAAGACACGTGGACCGCAGACGATTCCCATCACCTTACAAACAATATGACTAATCATTTTATTGCAACTTTAAGAAAAACAGACTAAATATTTCTCCGCATCAGTATTGAAGAAGGAGATCAACAATTGAAGTTTGGAACTCCTCAAAGTAAAAGGAAGCTTTGGACATTGCCTTCTTTTCATTATAGAATGTTATGGTGATATATAAAGAATGTGCAAATAATGAATACAGTTAAAAAATCATTTTGAAGAGATGGACATTAAGAGAATAAAACTCAAAGGCAAAGTATATAATAAGAATCAAAGGCTCTCATGGTTGCTATCACAGTTACGTAAAATGAAAACATAAATTAGTAGCTGAACAGTAAATCAGAGAAGAATAACATTCAAATTTCAAAGAAGTTGAGATCACATAGGTAATATACAATGATTTTTCTAATATATAAAACTATATTAAAATATACATAATTACAACAAATAACAGAGAGGGAGAATGAGAATGGAGAATTAGCTCACCTTGACCAAGACTTTGTTATTTCCGTTAACTTTGACAACCTCACAAAGGGAAGAAGAAATTATGTAATCAAGTAGATTAGTGCTCAGCCTTGGTAACCATGCATTATGAACTGCAAGAAGAAATATAAACACAATCAATCATATTCATTTTAAGTCCCAATCCTTAACAAAGACATGTAGAATGGAATTAATTTGACTGATTTCGTGGTATAAGACTGATGATTTAATTCAAAACTCATCTGATAAAGTATGTGTTCATACAAGATCCTACTTTGAAATAGAAGGAATCAAAAGAAAAAATTAGAAGCCAAAAAATGGCATTCAATAAGCATTAGCAATGAGATTATCATCTCATGAAAGGCATCACATAAAGACCGTAATGACAAATTGCTTATGTCCTACTCCTACATAATTAGAAGCCAAGCATATTATGAAGGGTATCATCATCAACAAGAATAGATGAAGAGTCATTATCATTTTGATTCTCAACAAGACAAATAGAATGAAAAGTCAACCACATATCAATACACCCAACATGATTCTTTTCCACCATTTTCAAAACCACTCAAAAAAACCACACATTCAGGTTCTTCTTCATCAACAACTTTATCATGATTCTTCTTTTTCATCAAAAGGGAAACTCACAATGTAAACCAAAAATAAATCACAACACCAAAAACCAATAAAAACCAAAAACAATTATAAATACCAAATCACCATAGAAACCCAAAACAAATCACAAAACTCACAGTAATACAGAGCTGAAGAACTTCTATTGAATTTACAAAGAAATAAAAACCAAAACCAAATCACAAAAATAGAAAATAGGGGTTTAGGATTTCGTTGAAACATAAAAACTGAATCACAAATTAGGAATTCACCTACTGTTCAACCTCAAATGAATTTGAAATGGAAGAAGGGGGTTAGGGTTTCAGATACTTCAAAAATAGGGGATTTAGGGTTTAAAAGAATCACAAATTAGGAATTTAGGGTTTAAGAGAATCACAAATTAACAACAGATTGAATAGAATCAATTTCAACAATAGATTAACAAATCATGGATTAACAAAATCAAATAGAAATTAATAGAGTGTTATTGAAGCTCTACCTTTTGATTAGTGTGCAAAATCAGTGGAAACATGGTGGTGGCTTGGTGGAGGCGTGGTGGTAGCTTCGTTGTGGCATCGTGGCGTCGACGTGGTGGTGGCTAGGTGGCGGTGGTGGTAGGCGCCATGGGTGAGAGAAGAGAGTGAGATGAGATATGAGAGTGAAGTGAGATGAGAGATGAGAGAAGTGAGAGACCCGTAAACGGTTTGGGTCTTTACGTTAAAAAAAAAAGTTAATCTAAAAATAAATAAATAAAACTAGCGAGGGAAAAATCATTTAGCGAGGGATTTGGGAATTAAAGTGCCTTGTCATTATTTAGCGAGGGATATTTAGCAGTTAGCGACGGATTTGGAAATTTTTTACGCGCTTATTTACTCAGCTATTAGCGAGGGATATTTACTCGCTAAATCCCTCGCTAATGTATTTTTAGCGACGCATTTATTTCCCTCGCTAAAATCTCTCGATAATCCTGTTTTTTTTTGTAGTCCTCCTCCATACACTTCTCACCTTCGGCTGCAACACCTGATTCTGCTGTACCTTCGGTTTGAGCATCTGATTCCTCTGAGCAGTTGGGACCTCAGCCTTATTTCTCCTTTCGTTCCATTCCCTATTGAACCTTGGAACATTAACGTGAATCTTGTTCGAGCCTATGATAATATTATCCAGCTCTATCACGAGCATTCTAGGGTCTGTAACGTTGCGAAATCTGACAAATCCAAATCTTCTCCCACGAGCGTCCCTCTTCGGTGGAATCACAACCTCCATAGCTTCGCCATAATATGAAAATGCACGTAACATAGCCCTTGACCGTAGTGGCGTCGGAATTCAGAGAAGTAGAAACGATGTGAGGCGTCTAAAGCGCTCCACTTCCCTTCCGTAGCAATATCGTCTTCTCCATTTTCCTTTTCGACTTCATACCCTTCCTCATCGATGACTTCTTTCCACTCCCCACCCTAGCCTCAAGCACAACCTCTCTCTCTAACTTTTCTCTCCTCCATATTTTTTATTCTTTATAAACAACGATAACTTTTGCATTTCCACATGATGACTATTGGTCGTGCGATGGAAATTAGTTAGTTGATATGGAAATTAGTTATTCAAAATACCACTTGGTGTTCATAATTTCAATAATCATGTGAATGTTCACTACACCAAAAGTTGTAAAAATGAACGCACCATAAGAAAGATTTCAATGAAACTCAAATAAAGTGAATATATAGAAGTTGTTTTGAGGTTTGAATGTTATGTGTGAATGAATGAATTGGTGAGAGAAGAGAAGAGAAGAGAAGGGGTTGTTATATATAGAAGGTGAAAGTTGTGTTCCTATAATATGTTGGTCTTATATTTTTTTATCTTTATGGGAAGCAAGCTAGTTACTTGTTCGAGTTCGAGTTCGTCTTGTTTCACTACAAAAACATTGGGTTTAGCGAGGAAATATCGATGGCTAAAATGCTGCAATTAATTCCGTCGCTAATTGCCATTAGCGAGGAATTAATGGGACCAGTTCGGCCGCTAATATCCTCCTCGCTAATGGCAATTAGCGGACGGAATTTGTGTCGATCCGCTAATTAGCGAGGACGATCCTCGCTAATTCCCTCAGCAAACTGGAAAGACAACGGGTAGAGAATATCAAAAGTCTCTCGTTTTCCAATAAATTGTAGCTTTGATCACGTGCTTTCTTTTTTCATACTACTCAATCTAATGTACTACTAATAAAAATAAAAATGTGGCAATATAAATTTTAATTAAAGAAAATTGTGAGAAAAAATTAAATTATATAAACATCTTGCTTCTGTTTGGTTTAGGACTTTAGGTAAAGGCTTGTATGAATGTTCGAAATACTGATGGTGATTGGATGTTTGGTTTTTCCCACTTTGAGAATGATGGTGATGCCCTTTTGACTGAGCCATTGAGCTAGGTTTGAACTGTGTTTACAACGGGGTTTGCGTCGGTTTATCTGTAAAGGCAATTGCTTAGAGGCAGGGCCGTTTCATCAATTCGGAGGCCCCGTTCAAATCTTAAAAAAGGGGCCTCTATTTATACTTTATCATAGACTAATTTTTTTTTCTGGAATCATATACTATTTTTTTTCATGAATCATATCTAAAGTTTCTTCTGCACCCTAAAGTTCCTAAAAAACACACTGTTTAAAGGTACAATTTACGTGTTTTGTTAAGAATTTTTTTTTTGCCAAACTATAATGAACTTAGCGTATTTGAACACTTCAATTTTTTCTGAACTCTAAAGTACCCTAAAACACATTGTTCAACATCACGCTTTACATATTTTGTCACGGAATTAAATTCTTTTTCGCCAAATCGATTATTGAGAAAGAAACTTTGCATATTTAAACACTTAAAAAAATTTATTAACTCTATAGTACGCCAAAACACACTATCCAACATCACGTTTTACATATTTCGTCACGAAATTAATTTTATTTTTCACCAAACTGGTTATTGAAGAATGAAATTTGGGTATTTGAACACTTAATTTTTTTTCCAAACTAACGTTCTCTAAAACACACCGCTCAACATCACGCTTTACATATTTTATCACAAAATTAAATCATGTTTTCACCAAACCGGTATTTGTGGAACAAACTTCGTGCATTTGAAAATCTAAATTTTTTCGTAATCTAAAGTACTCTTTTGTGTCACATCTTGGAAGTTCAAGCCAATTTGGCCCTTTTTTGCTCTCCCCTTTTGGATTCTTTGCTTTCGTACAACACGATGCCATTGTGCAAACGATCCCATAAGAATGTTAGTAGCACTTTTATAGTACTAGTACTAAGAGCATCCACAATGGGGACTTCTTATCTCTTAAGAAGCGAACTTTAAACTCAAGCAGCACAAGAAGCAAGGTTTTACCAGACAATAATGTGGGTTAAGCAAATATTAAGACCGATGCTAACCCCAGCACTCCCATTCAAATAGTAAAGCAAAAAAATGCAGGGAAGATCTTTTATATTCTAAAAACAATATGGCTTAAGGAAACCAAGAACTTACCTAATCACAATGAAAGTCTCCATCGATTGAGGACTAAAATGATTGATAGAATGAATAATATCAAAACAAAACAAACCTTACCTGGCTACAAAGTTGTGCCTCAAATAGTCAAATGCTATAGTCATCAAATCACAAAAATATTGCACTTGAGGAACAATTGACGCTAATGGAAGGATTTGAAGGTTTAATTGCTAACTTGAAAAGAACAGTAAATAATCCTTGTTGAGAATCCAAATATAAGAAGTAAAGTCCAAATGGTGAGACAAAAATCAAAGGAAGGAAAAAGAGATTCAAAGACTAGAGGAAGGTATGCGATTATTCACACAAAGGAGAAAAAGAAAATAAGAGAAGAACTCGGTTATGGCATCAAATGGAGATGAACTTGGACTTTGATCAACAAGCCGATTGAACTTGAAGAAGACCATATATTTGAACCAAATGATAGAATCGATCCATAGAGAAGCATAATCGTGCTTGGACCGGTGATTTTCGTAATCGTTCTAGAGAAAGACCTCGTTGTGACGTAAGAGAGAAGCACCATGGACAAGTTGTTAGGGGTTAAAACGTAAGGGTTCAAATCATTAGGGTTTTGGTGAATGGCGATGGTGAAAAGTGGAGGGCGATCATACCGGAGGTGTGTGGGTGGAGAGTGAGAACGATCGAAGGAGGCGGAGGAGAACGTGTCTCTGAGGAGGCGGAGGAGGGTGGAGGGTTGGAGGTCGGAGAGGAGACTGAGGAGTGTTTGATTGTTTAAGGGAGACGTTCTGATTTTTTACTCATGCCATCGCAAATCCGTGGCAAATTACTGACGGAATAAGCTCCGTGGCAATTGCTAGTGGCTAAAACAAGCTTTTCTTGTAGTGAACGTTACGAAATCTGACAAATCCAAACCTTCTCCCACGAGAGTCCCTCTTCGGTGGAATCACAACCTCCATAGCTTCGCCATAATATGAAAATGCACGTAACATAGCCCTTGCACCGTGTGAGTCAGGGAATTCAGAGAAGTAGAACGATGTGAGGGCGTCTGAAGCACTCCACTTCCCTTCCGTAGCAATATCAGTCTTCTCCATTTTCCTTTTCAGCTTCATACCCTTCCTACTGATGACTTCTTTCCACTCCCCACCTAGCCGTAGCACAACCTCTCTCTCTAACTTTTCTCTCTCCTCCATATTTTTTATTCTTTTTAAACAACGATGACTTTTGCATTTCCACATGATGACTATTGGTCGTGCGATGATCTTAAGTTACCTTTTGTGCGAAGACTATGTTATATCTAAATTCTACATGTATTTTATCTTTTTTGTCTACAATTATTAGTGGTTGAAAGTGGAATAGTAATGGGATATGGATTACCTCAATTCACATATTCCTACTGTTACTCCAAATAAACTGAAGTATTCTAAAACCTAACGGTTTATTTCTTCCTTCTGTTGCGGTTTTTTATTTCACAAGTATGTCACCTTAATAAAATAGACTTTCAATGTAAGCCTGCTGTCAAATTTAAGAACCGAGATCCTATTTATAAAACAATTTAGTCCAAACAAAACCAGATATACAAGGTTCTTATGTAAATTAATAGCATTACAAAAATAAACGATCTGGCTATCCAATGTCATCTGGAAAAATCATTAAATTAAAGACCACACGTAGAATTAAAATAAACGATCTGGCTATTCATCTCAATTTCATCTAAAAAGATTATAAAGTGCATAGTCCCAATAGTCAATTATAATCATCAAAATCTTCACTGTCAGTGTCATCAACTGGATAGTACACACAAAATGGAAGCAGTAGATCTTTGATCTGCTCTTGACACCTTTTCCGCAAATTTTCACTCAAAACCAAACGATAACAATGAAGGTCAAGAGATTGAAGAAGAGGACAACCATCAAGAATAGCACGCACCCCAACATCTGTGAGCCGTTTTCCAGAAATCTGAAGATAACGTAAGTTAGGCATTGTTTTTGCAATCGCCAACAAATCCTCATCACACCTAAAGAGACTGGTCGACAACGACTTTAAAAGTGGGCAACATTGACCAATGACTTCAAGAGTATCACTAGATAGTTTGGTTTCAGAAATGTCAAGCTCTTCTAACAAGGGAAGCTTCTTTGCTACTTTACTCATTCCTTTACTTGAAATTCCACTCCAGCATTTTAGACATCGTAGACAACTTGTGCTGAAAATTAAATGCATGCATGAACATGAAACTCAATAAAGCCTAAAGATCAACAAACTTTGAGCATTCTATAGTAATCGTTACGCAGCAACAAGAAAGCAAGCAAAAAAAGAATATTAGAATTAATGCATAATCCTTATACTCATATAGAACATATGGAATCCAATAAAGCCTAAAACAATAATCATTCTCCATGAAAGCAAAATAAATAAATAATTAAAATACTTACCAATCAGCTATGTATTCAAGGAGATCATTGTTGCCAAAATATTGAACATTAACATATTCAACCTGACCACAACTTCGATCAATAGCATACATACAAATTTTTACCAATTCATAGCGTGACATGCGGAGGTTGCACATGTCAATGGTGCGCCACATGATAGGCTCTTTACAAATGTTCCACCAGAGAGGACAAACTAGACATGCACTTGTCACTATTTCAACAACATTAAGCCTCTGGAGAATGTTTTGTGTCACATCTCTTGGAAGTTCAAGCCAATTTGGCCCTTTTTTGCTCTCCCCTTCTTCATTCTTTGTTTTCCTACTACACGATGCCATTGTGCAGACGATCTCAAACGAATGGCATTTAGATTATGTCGATGGCACTTTTATAGTACTAGTACTAATTATTAGTATATTAAGGATTATCACATCGGTGACACCAAAACGTTTAGAAAATCGAATGTAAACAATTTGGGAGAAGAGTAATTGAATGACTTCATCAGTTTCCAATAAAACTGGAAAGAGGAGATCAGCAAACTGGAAAGACAACGGGTAGAGAATATCAAAAGTCTCTCGTTTTCCAATAAATTGTACCTTTAATACGTGCTTTCTTTTTTCATACTACTCAATCTAATGTACTACTAATAAAAATAAAAATGTGGCAATATAAATTTTAATTAAAGAAAATTGTGAGAAAAAAATTAAATTATATAAACATCTTGCTTCGGTTTGGTTTAGGACCATTGGTGATTGGATGTTTGGTTTTTCCCACTTTGAGAATGATGGTGATGCCCTTTTGGCTGAGAGCCATTGAGCTAGGTTTGAACTGTGTTTACAACGGGGTTTGCGTCGGTTTATCTGCAAAGGCAATTGTTTAGAGGCAGGGCCGTTTCAATCAATTCGGAGGCCCCATTCTAATCTTAAAAAAGGGGCCTCTATTTATACTTTATTATAGACTAATTTTTTTTCTGGAATCATATACTATTTTTTTTCATGAATCATATCTAAAGTTTCTTCTAAACCCTAAAGTTTCTAAAAAACACACTGCTTAAAGGTACAATTTACGTGTTTTGTTAAGAAATTATTATTTTTTGCCAAACTATAATGAACTTGGCGTATTTGAACACTTCAATTTTTTTTGAACTCTAAAGTACCCTAAAACACATTGTTCAACATCACGCTTTACATATTTCGTCACGAAATTAATTTTATTTTTCACCAAACTGGTTATTGAGGAATGAAATTTGGGTATTTGAACACTTAATTTTTTTTCCAAACCATAACGTTCTCTAAAACACGCCGCTCAACATCACACTTTACATATTTTATCACAAAATTAAATCATGTTTTCACCAAACCGGTAATTGTGGAACAAACTTCGTGCATTTGAAAATCTAAATTTTTTCGTAATCTAAAGTACTCTTTTGTGTCACATCTCTTGGAAGTTCAAGCCAACACTACGCCAGATTTGTCAAAAAAGGGCGCCCCTATAAGCAGCGCTTTAAGTAAAAACACCACAGATGGCCAAAACAGCTAACCCATACCCAGCGTTTTTTAAAAAAATGCTGCCCATTGCCTTTAAACGCACTAGCCATACCCAGCGCTTTTTAAAAAACGTTGGGTATGGCTTCACGCGTTCTCCCAATACCCAGCGTTTTTTAAAAAACGCTGGGTATGGCTTCACGCGTTCTCCCAATACCCAGCGCTTTTTAAAAAACGCTGGGTATTGGGTCACGCGTTCTCCCAATACCCAGCGCTTTTTGTAACACCCTAAATGATTTAATTGATTATTCGATTAAATTATTTAAAGTGTTGCGCTATTTTTAATTATATTCAATTATAATGTAGTATTTTATTTTAATTGAAGGGAGTGGTATTGGAAATTCCTGGACTGCGAGTATTGGCCCAAGAGCCCAAGCCCAATGACCTAGGCTCCTAGGATTGGTGCAATTCGCACCATTTGCCAAAAGAAAGAAAGAAAACGAAAAGAGAGAAGAGAAAGGAGAATAAAATCGGCGCAACCCTAGAGGAGAAGAGAGAGAGCAATCGCACCTTGAGAAGAAGGAAAGGAAGGAGCTGTTGCTGAGGTTTTGTAGGTGACTCTGTGAGAAGTACTTTTCTTCGGTGTTTTTCAAGGTAAGGGGAGTCTCACCTTATAATAGAGGTTATAATAGGTTGTATGTAGGTCATAGGGTCTTTATTTGTTGATATTTGATTGTTGATTGATTGGTTGTTGGATTGAAATTGTGAATTGGGTGAAAATCGATTGCATACTAGTGTTAGGGTTTAGGTTGTGTTGATTTTCGTTTTTGATATATGATTGGTTGTTAAAATATGAAATTGACGTTGTTGGCATGATTATGAGGTGTGTTTGCGTGGTATTTGATGATTAGAATTGAGAAAAATTGGATGAATTTGAGTTAGGACACCCTAGGTACTCTAGGGCGCCATATGGCTAGAGAATTGGCGCCTGGGTTACTGTAGCAGTGAGTGTGTGCAGGTGTGTCAATGCCAGGGCGCCAAATGTTGCTGGAAATGGCGCCCTGTGCACTGTGTGGTGTGTCTGTGTGTGTGCGTGGATCGGGCGCGAGAGTGTTGCCAGAATGGCGCTCGTGTGGCGCTGTGTCACTGTTTGTGTGTGCAGAGGCGCCAAATGGCTGCCCCAAAGCGCCCAGAATGGCGCATGTGTGATGGGTGAGTCTTGTGTGTCTGTGTGTCAGGTGCAGGGCGCCAAAAGTGGCTGCCCAATGCGCTTGGTTGTGCCTAGTCCTAGTGCAGGGCGCCAAGTGGCTGCCCTATGGCGCCTGTTGTGGCGCCTGGGTGAGTGTGTGTGTGGTTGTCTAAGTGCTGGGCACCATTTTGGCTGCCCATGGCGCCTAGGGTGGCGCCAGAATATGTGACAAGGGTGTGTGTGTGTGCATGTGGCGCAAAGACGTGGCGCCAAATGGCCGCCATTGCGCGCGTGTGTTCTTTGCTGTGTCAGGCGTGGCGCCAAATGTCTTTGCCATGGCGCTCGAATGCGCTTCGTGTTCGCATCGCGTGTCTCGGTTGTGTCTTAGTTTGTGTCCGGCAGTGCATGCTTTGCGGGGCGCTGAATCGCCGTGAAAATGGCGCTGTGTGTGGTGTGTGCCTGCGGGCGCCAAGTTCTTGAAGTTTTTGGCGCCTAGTCTTTGTGTTACACCTGGGGCGCCAATTTTGGGGAAAATGGCGCTGATCGATGCCTTTGTGTCTAAGTGTGTCTTTATTTTGGTCCCTAGGTGACAGTTTGGTCCTAGGTGTGTTGTTTTGGTCCCTAGGTGACAGTTTGGTCCTAGGTGTGCTGTTTTGGACCTAAGGGTGTTGTTTTGGTCCCTAAGTGCTATTTTGGTCCTAAGTGGTGTTTAGGTCCTTGAGTGAGGTTTTAGTCCTCTAGTTGTGATTAGTCCTTGGGACATGATTGATGACGATGCCATGGGGGCATGAGCCATGGGGGCTAGAGCCATGGGGGCTAAACTGAAATTGACAATGAGGTGAGAAATGATGTTGATAATGTGTAATTGTGTGTGGCATGTTCATGGAGTCTCATGCATACATTAATTACGCTGATCGCGACGTTTATATTGTGATGATGAGGCCATGGGGGCCAGAGTCATGTTGACTCAATTTATTGATGATGATGCCATGGGGGCAAATGGTACCACATGCATGACTGCATTGCACTGCATTCATTCTCATAAAGGCATGAGTGTTGTTGGTTGATAATTGGTATGACTAGTTGTGTTGTATAACTGTGCCTGTTTGATGCTGTGATTGTACATACTGCTTATTATAGTCTTTATTATGTGGTTTGAGACTCACCCCTTTCTGTTGTTGTTTACCACAGGTAGCCATGAGTGAAGGCTTAGTCCCTTCACTCTCCCCGAGTCGGTCTGCTCTGATACGTAGCACCTAGGGGATGGGTTTAGGATCATGACTGTGTAGTTCTTTTGGCTGATGAACTCTGTATTTGATGTTTTATATTATTGATGAGACGGTTGTTGTCTCTTGAAACTGTTTTCATTTCCGCTGCGAGTTGTATGAGTTTTCCAGTGCATGGACTAGAACAATCTATTTATGAGGATCCTATTTCCACGTGTTACGTATTAATCTGGTGTTATGAATTAAACTGTTTATTCGTAGTTGTTTTGATGAAGTAATGTGTAGCATCCCATTGGGTGATTTCAATTAATAAAATGATTTTTATACTCTGATTTTTGATTTAAATTGCCGGGTAGAATTGGAGTGTTACACTTTTAAAAAGCGCTACTCATCACTTTTTTTTATTATTAGTATTAATTAGTATTAAAATTTATTATTTATTATTATTATTAGTATTAAAACACTCTCTCACACTCACACTCTCACTCACAGTCTCACGATCTCACCACACACAGCACACACCACTTTTCCTCTCAACCTAATTTTCCTCTCAACCTCCCAATCGTACACAGCGCTGTTTCATCAAACCTCCATCAAACCTTCATCAAACCTTCATCAAACCTTCATGCTTCATCGTCATCTACATGAAACCTTCATGTTTTATCCATTGTCGCTGATAATCTCCTTATTTCTCTTAAAGGGTTTTGTTATTTAGTCATTATTTCATTATCTTAGCAAAGGGTTGCTGTTTCTCTTTGTTTTTTGAGATTTGGGGTTTAGGGTTTTCGTTTTCGAAGTTTTTTCCTAGGCTAGGTGTTCTGTTTACGGTTTCTCATGTTTATGTGTTCTATTTACGGTTTTGTTAAGGTTAGAGTTAGGGTTTCCAGGTAAGTGATTTTGGGTTTTTTGTGTTTGTCAAATTTTGGGGTTTTACTGCTAGTGTTAGGGTTTATACTTTTTCTTGTTGTGTTATTGGTTTTTTGTTTCCTGACTATTTTTTCGTGTTCTATTTTGATGTAAGTTGGAGAGTCTTGACTTGTGGAGCAAAGGACTATTTGGTAGTTGGTGCCTTGGATTGTTTGGTGTCTTTAGTTCGTGCTCTTGTTCAGGTTATTTTTATTTCGTGTTTTTGTACTTATTTTTTTAGTTGTTTACTTAAATCTGTTATCTGTTGTTTGTGTATTGATGTGTATGCATCACTTATCATATTGAAAGATGGGTCATTTGCTTGTCATGCATAAACTGATTGCATAAACATGATGAGTTATTATTCATAAAGTGTTTTTGATGCCTAGAATTGATGTTTCTGATTCATAAAGTACTGATTCAATTTTAGTGAAAGGTTTCTATGCTCCCTTCTCATAAAGTACTGATTCAATTATAGTTCAATTTTAGTGAAATGTTGGCTTCTTATACCAAATTTTGAAAGACTCTTTAGTTAAAAGTTGTGAAAGACTATTTATGCACTTCTCTGTGTTAAAGCACTCTAATACTTTATTTTGGAAAACTCATTTTAGAAACACTCTAATACTTTATTTTGGAAAACTCATCAATGAAATTCAGCATATTTTTGTCCTCTGTATAGCAAATATTAAAATTGTGTTTACAATAGCTAACTATTTGAGTTAGATTTTGTTTACAATCATCTCTGATTCTGAAGAGCCCAGTTATTAATTGGTAAACTCATTATTATCTTATTAGTTGCAGATCTGTTGATTAATTTCTTAAGTTAAATATACTTGATTACCAATTTTCATTTAATATTGTTTCCAATAACTGATTCATACAGTTTTTTGTTACAAACCGATAATTATTTCAAATAGGACCATAAAAAATGAAGTACCTTATTGTAGGGGTGATATTAGGGGTGTGCCTTTTTTTAACTTTCATCATGCCCCTTTCCAGTATAGTGCATTTGTAGATCACTAACTTAGCTCAATTAAGTGAGAATATATAGTCTACATAGATTGCACAGACCTTTCATAGCTCATCACAATTCTTCATTTTTTATACCATATCCGTCTCTTAAATGGATCTCCTTCTGACTTAAATAGATTTAGGAGAACTGTGATTTGCACTCTAACTCATTACTTCACACTTTTTATTTGGTACCCGTGTTTTCAATTAGCACATCCCCATCATCTTTAAATACTTACCAACAATATCATCCTCTCTGACATGTATTTCCTTCCCCATCATCTTTAAATGCTAATTCTAGTTCTGGATTGTAATGCTAACTCTGAATCTATTAATTTTTTCAGGAGAGTGGAAGAAACAAGGAATGTTGGACTGTATCTCTAGTTCACACATGAAGGATTCACATATTTGGTTGTCTAAAATGTTTAGACTTGTTTTTTGAAGTTTAATTTGGGTTGTAATTAAAACTTGGGCTGTAATTAGATATTTGGGATTACTTTGTTTCACTTAGGCTTGCTTTTATAGTTCTTTGCCTAAGTGCCTGGGTAACTTTGTTTCAATTTGGTTTGTTGGTTTGGTAGAATGTTTAATGATACACATTACTACTAGGTTTGTTGGATTGTTTAATGAAACGACCAAATGGTGATGGAAGTTATATTTATATTGTGAAGTTGTAAATTTATATTGTGAAGTCGATTGTTGAATCGGGGCCATCCATCATGATAAGCGTGTTTATATTGTTGAAAATATTAAGTAGTTTCACCAAAAACACAGGTCTATATGTTTGAAAATATCAAATAGGTTTATTAGTTTAAAATATCAATCAGATTTATTAGTTTTATTGTTGTGGGATACAACAAATTTTTTTGGTTTAAAGGACAAATTTTTTGATACAACAAATTTTTTTTGTTTAAACTTTAAAGGACAAATTTATTAAAATTAGCAAAATTTCAATTTGGGCCAGTTGTATATGACTAATAAAATAAACAAAAATAGAGAAAAAATTAAATAAAAAAAATTATACAATGGGCAGCGCTTTTGGGAAGTGCTGCCTATAGGAGGACGCGTATAGGTAATAGGCAGCGTTTTTAGGGAAGTTCTGCCTATAGGAGGACGTGTATAGGTAATAGGCAGCGTTTTTATAGAAGTGCTGCTTATAGGAGGACGCGTTTGGGCAATGGGCAGCGCTTTTTAGGGAGCGCTGCCTATCTGAGAACGCATTTGGCAATGGGTGGCGCTTTTTAGGAAGCGCTGGCTATTTGAGGACGTGTTTGGGCAATGGGTGGCGCTTTTTAGGGAGTGCTGCCCATTGTTGGAGTGGAATACCCAGCGCCACGTTCTGCAGCGCTCAAAAGCGTTGCCCATGGATGAAAAAAAGCGCTACCTATATACTAATTCTGTTGTAGTGAATTTGGCCCTTTTTTGCTCTCCCCTTTTGGATTCTTTGCTTTCCTACTACACGATGTTATTGTGCAAACGATCCCATACGAATGTTAGTAGCACTTTTATAGTACTAGTACTAAGAGCATCCACAATGGGGACTTCTTATCTCTTAAGAAGTGGGCTTTAATAAGTACCTCCATTGTGGAGAAAAAAATGAGTACCTATTGAGGATGGAGTTCTTGAATAAGAAGTTCTCTCTCTCCTATTTCACTTTTACTTTTCAATAAAAATTAATAAAATATGTTATTGTCTTCTTTTTTGAAGTTACTAGTGGGTTTTTATGGGCCGGGCCTAAAAGCCCGGATTGGTATTAGGGCTCACCCTTTGAAGCCCAAGCCTGGCCCCATGCGGGTATCGGGCTTTACGGGCTAGCACGCATTGTGTGCGATTTTATTTAAAAAGAATGACTTTTTTTAGAGACAAAATTAAAAAAAAAAACTCATTTTACAGTGGCATAGAATTATATTGGCAGTAGTAGTATTGGACAAATAATCTTACATGTTGTGACAGATCAATTTATTCATCTTCACGTTTCATTGGCATATAATTTCAATTCATTTGGCAAAGATTTCAACTACACAGTAGCATAGAATTGAACTTGTAGTGCAACATAAAGGGTCCTTAAATGTGTTTTAATGTAGCACAAAATTTTGATTCAAAGAAAAGATAAGTTGTTGAACAAATAAATATTTCAAAATTCAAAGAACAGCAATAGTACCACAAATGAACAAACAGTACTCCAATTTTCTAACAACAAAAATGTAGGGGTTTTTTTTTTGGTACCCCCACCCATTCCCCTAACACCCCCACCCAGACTGTAATTCCCAAAATGCCCTTCAAAAAATCTGTTTTTTTCACAAAATTACACCCATCGTATATATCTTTTTTGGGGCCTATATACGATGGGTACAATTTTGACATCGTAGATATGTTCATTGTGCGTATATACGATTGATGCGTTTTAAGTCAATCGTATATACGCCTGAGGAACCTATTTACGATGAGTTAAAAATGCACATCGTATATATGCCCCAAACAAGATATATACGATGGGCTTATTTTTGGTTAATGATTACATTTTTTATCGCTTATAATTTACGATCTCGTGATTTGAATAAACGCGTACATATATTGGATAAAATAAACGCGTATAATTACAAAAACGCGCTTATAATCGTATATACACGTGTAATACAAAAAATGTGTGAATCTATCTACAAGCCGTCAATAGAATCATCGGCTAAATCTATACATCTAGACGCATCAGTGTGAGTGAGAGGCTGCACGGGAGGACACATAGACTGCCATAGGGTAAAACGTCCGCGACGGATGCAACCATGAAGCGGACTCGGTAAGTAGTGCTTTGGTATCGCGTGGGGCAATAGGAGGCAATGGACAAGTGGGAGAGATTGAAAGATTCAACCGATTGTACATTTTGCTCGTTCGGAATGAGATATGATTTTCAACTTAGATGAACTATGACGTGCCTCTCAAAGGCGAGATAAGTGAAATTCATAGATAAAGAAAATCGAACCAATGCTACATTATACCGGTTGCAACCATATACCCCATCTCGAGCAAATCAAACCACTTTGACTCTACCGACGTCCGTATGACTCAATAGTTAAAGCTTTGCGAAGCTCTAACGATCGGTTCTTCCCAAACATGTCGAATACAATGTTTCGCCCTTTGTCTCCGAATCAAAGCTTGCCTAATCGAGGCCAAGAGTCCTCACCCATGTCAAGTCCAACCCCGATCGCTCTAAAACCGCGATTACCGTCACCTTCAACATCAACAATTTTTTCAACATAGTTGCGCACGTGTCTTTGGAAGAAAGCGGTAAGTGGATTTTAGTCTCACTGTCTCGTGATAATACTCTAGAAGCACCCCGAGATAATTTGGTTGACATTTTGTGTAGGAATTTTGGAAGCCCCGGTTTCTTGATCTGTTTTACCCTCTCATCCACGTGCTCCCACCCGGAAGGATCACGCTTAGCATCAAAAATTTCCCTTTTTTCTTCTTTGGTGCACCTTTCGTTCTGACTTTTGATTTAGGTGCAACCATAGAAGAAGTAGAAGGGAAAGCTATCTCATTCAGCTGCCTCTTGATAAGAAATTTCTCCTCCTCACTCGCTTTATCAAATCTGGCCCGGATAGCATCAAACTGGTAAGAAATATCACAGGTAGATGATTTATCCTGAGTGGATTTATCATCTACTGCATCCAAGCTCAAATGTTTCAAAGTGATCATCAACAACATTGAGCGGAATAGAATTACTGGAAGCATGAAAAATACCTATCTCACAAGCACAAGGAAGTAGATGTGTCTTCCTTTGAATGCACACCAAGATCGCCCTTTGTCGTATCCAACCCCAGATTTCGATCTTTCAAACTCCTTAACCATGTGTCTCAGTGCAGATAAAGAAACAAGTCCTTGAAGATTTTTAAACAGTGGAATATTGGACTTGACTTCAATTCTGTTGATGCTTCGTTGAAAAGACCCGATAATTTGATCAAAATGTATTGCCAGCATGTCATCAATAGATACCAAACATTTTGATAAATCACCCTTTGACGTCTTCAACTGTCTTTTCAAAGACCAATGCAAGGATTCCGCTCTGAAATAATAAACAAGTGTCAAAGAAATTTAATCGACGAAAAAAAATATGTCCACGTGTCAAAAAAAATCGAGTAACGGATATAAATAATAAACAAGTGTTAAAGAAATTTAATCGACGAAAAAAAATATGTCCACGTGTCAAAAAAAATCAAGTAACGGATATAAATAATAAACAAGTGTTAAAGAAATTTAATCGATTTAAAAAAATATGTCCACGTGTCAAAAAAATCAAGTAACGGATATAAATAATAAACAAGTGTTAAAGAAATTTAATCGAAAAAAAAATATGTCCACGTGTCAAAAAAATCAAGTAACGGATATAAATAATAAACAAGTGTTAAAGAAATTTAATCGATTTAAAAAAATATGTCCACGTGTCAAAAAAATCGAGTAACGGATAGAAATACCGTTGGTCGTGCAATTCCCCAAGTGTGGGATCGGTTAGTCCATGCTTTGAGATAAATCGCTCCTTATGCGGTGTCAACCATGTGTCGTCGCACGTATTTAATGAGAGCAGTTTATCGAGCAAGCGACCTCAAAAAACAGATTAGATAGATAGTGTGACTCATCAACAGAATCAATAATCCATAGCGAGAGAGTTTCGACCTCCTCCCGTCTATCCTTGTGAACCAACTCCTTAATATTGGCTTTGACATTTTTGTAACATGCCAATGACACAATAAATTTGTAGCAGCAGGAAAGACATCAAGAATAGCGGACATACACAAAGAGATCTGCATGCATCAAGAAAACCCGAGGATGAATAGAATGCAACTCACATATACCTCGCATTTGCTCCAATACCCAAGAAAATGAATAGCAAGCTCCCGCCCAATATAAGCAAATGCAACGTGGAAGCTTATCTCGGTGTTTGTGACTCCCACAATCTGTAGAAGAGGCAAATTATATCTGTTGGTCTTGTAGGTTGAGTCAAGAATGAGAACTTTGGGAAACAACTCGAGCAACTTTATAGAAGTGGGATGAGCCCACATGATATCATCGACGACATCAGTTGCGGAATCTTTCTAGACCAACATAGATAATTATGGGATTCAATCAATCTCAACACCTCCCGAATGTCCGTTCTAGGACCCTCTTTGTAGACCAGGTGTTTGTGCCGCATTTGCCTATAAACTTGACGAAGACTAGTCACATTCTCCGGATCTAGCTTCTTCAAAGCGATAATAGTAGCTTTTGGTCCCACATCAAGATCCGCATGCTGGTTAACCAGATCCTTTTGCGCCTTAGACAGACGCCCAAAAAAACAAGTACCAACGGAAGTTTTGAGCAAGTCGTGCGTGTGTCTACCACATTTAACCGTGACACACCAACCCCCACGGCTAACAGTGCAAGTAGCCTTCAATCTAAAAGGACAACCTCTCCTTCTAGAACCGAAAACCCTTGAATCATTAGTAAACTCGCCATGTTTCTCGCAGCCAAAAACAACCTTATCTCGCCTTCCCCTCTTTCCAGCTGCTTTCTCAGATCTCACAATAACAACAACTACACCGATAGTTCTACCAATGACTTTGGCCCACTCCTCCACTGCCTGTCGTGTAGAAAATATCTACAAAATATATAACTTACTAAGTACTTAAGTAAATTAATTCCATTTACCAAACTTGAGTAACAAAAATATACCGTATCCGTCGTGAAAGTCAATGTAGTATCAATATCAACAGGCGCCAACTGAGAGTCGGCATCTGCTGGTCTTTGTGAGGCGGGTCGATATCTGTTCCAACAAAACAGATAACAACTCAGTAAAAAACGAAAAAAATAGCCCAGTCGTATATACCTCCTCAACCATGTATATACGATGGGTATTTTTTTCACATCGTATATACATGGCCCAGATGTATATACGATCAGATCTTCAAAGCCCACTCGTATATAACCTATATACGATGGGTAGTCAACGAAGCATGTTTGATATCAAAATGTTCCCGAAAGAAAGATAAGCCAAAAGTAAATTTATAACAATCAAAATTAAATAGGCGAAAAAGTCTTCCCAATGCCTTCAACAAAAGACCTTCAAAACATCATCAAATACACCAAATCTTGACCTTCCCCCTTCCTTTACGAAAGATTCTACACTCACAATAGTATTCATAAAGATGATCATCTTTATCATCATCAAGTTCATAAATATGCTCATCTGGATGCCTTAAATCTTTAATAGTCTCATAGCACCTTTTCTCTAAACTTCCATGCAAAACAACATTATAACAGTAACGAAGGTCGAGAAATTCGAGATAAGGACAACCATCAAGAATAGCAATCAAACCATCATTCGTGAGCTTATTTCCCCAAAGCTGAAGTTTTGTTAGCTGTGGCATGTTTTTCGCAATAGCAAATGCTTCTTTATCACATTTGAAACCTTGATATGATATGCATTCAATGCCTTTGTATGCCCTGTTAAATTTTAAGGTTTTTAAAAGTGGACAATTTTTTCCAATTGCTTCAAGTGAATCCTCGGATAGATTGTTGAATGCAATTTCGAGCTCCTCTAATAGTGCAAATTTCTTGGTAACAGAAATAAACAATTTATCAGAGACATCCAAGGATTTCGCAATCCGAATGCGTCGCAGATTACTTGTTCTGTATAATTTGAAGAAAAAAAGTGAACACTCTGATATCGATTGCAAAATTATATGTGATACTTTAGACAGAATTATAGAATCAACCATTAAGATCTAGCCACCACCAAATTACTCTTGGATATTCTTCATGAGAACATAATTGTTAGAAATAAGAAAAAAAAACTCCTATATAAATATTACATGATTCATTGAAAATTTCGCAAGATTGTGTACGCAAATAATTTCATGTGCTATTTTTTGTATCAATTTATCAATCAACATTTATTTTAAACAAAAAACAGCACAAATAATATCAGAGATACAACTAAAACTCTAAACTAGCAAATCATAAAACTTGGAAGAAAACAAAAAGAAGGGAATAGTGTTACCTATAACCGATGTATTTGAGAAGATGATCATTGCCAAAATACTCAATATTAATATCTTCCACCTGACCACAACTTCGATTAATAGCATACATACAAATATTCACCAAATCATAATGTGAACGGCGGAGCTTGCCCAAATCAATGGTGCGCCACATGACAGGCTCCTTGCAAATCTTCCACCATAGAGGACAAACCAGACATGCACTCGTTACAATTTCAACGACACTAAGCCTCTGAAGAATGTTTTGTGTCACTTCTCTTGGAAGTTCAAGCCAGTTTGGCAATGAAGCTGAAGCCATCATACAATGCAAACAAAAGGATTGATGCAGGCTTGAGATTTTTGTTTGTGTGTGGTATTACGTTTATAAAGAGTTAAGCTAACGTGTGAGCTTTCAATTTGGAGAAAGAAGGGTCATGTTGTTTGGGATCAACTATCCTGAAGTTGGAAAATCCCTAGATTTTATTTTTTTCTGCCAAAAATGGGATGTTTATAATTTTGTTGTTGTAGCAAATATAAGTCGCGTCGTTTAATATATGCTGGAAATTTTAATTGAATTGAAATCAAGATTTCTTTCTGTTTTTATTTTATTTGAAAAAATTACAGAACTTCGGTTTACAAGACTAGCGCATTTTTGTATTTAAAACAGAGCCGGCCCTTGTAGTGTGCAAGGTGTGCTACTGCAAGGACCTCAACCTAATCCAATTTTTTAGCCAGGGATCCTAAAAGAGTGCTTTAGATTACAAAAAAATTAGATATTCAAATACGCATATTTTCTTTTTGGGTCAAATTTGTATGATTTATAAATCAGAGGGTAGAGGCCCAAACCATGCACAACATGTATTGGGCCAGAGTAACTGGTGGTCCCTATTACAACCCTATCGAATAACGTAGTGTTTAACGCATTACAGCAACCCAACAAAAAGAAGAAAAAAAACACAATCCACTGTAACCAAGCGGAATAATCGAAACATGGACCAAATGAGAGTGACCCGTTATACTAATAACCTCTTACACGAAAGAGGTAATATTCGCCAATCACTTCGCGTACTTCGTTTGGAGAAAAAACCCTAAATAGGGTAACACAATAATTAAGCTTCGAAGCACAAATTCTATGTCTCAGTAAAGAACACCGGCAATTGGGAGAGCTTGGATGATACATGCAATCTTCTTCGACACGAAGCATCAACAACGGAACTTCCAAAAACTTCCAATTCAAACGAAGACGAGGGGATTAATAAGAGTATAACAGAGCCAAATCACGAGCGATTGCACCTGAGAAAGGGAGGGGGAGACATGCACCAAGAGAGAGGGAGAAAATTGAGTGAGCCACACCCCGCAGAAGAGGTGTTGAGAAACCTCAAGAACCATTTGCAAATGATTTGTAAATTTAACAAAGCACCAACCATAAACACATTCTATGCAAACAATTTTAATAAAATGTCCTTAGTGCAAAACAAAATCTAAACAACATTGAACCCTCTATTGTTTCATCGTCACTCTCTTCCACATTTTGATTTTATACCTTTCCACTGTTATGCGCAACACCACCTCTCCTCTTTACCATCGAAAAAACCCATTGTAGTGGTCAAGTAAACCGATGACTCTGCTTATTAATCTGAGGAGGAACAATCTGCAAATGTTGCTTATTATTATTATTATTATGGAGAAGGTGGTCGGCATAAAACTTTTTTCAATAATACTCCTACATATATTAAATGTTAACGCCTGAAACAGACTTGGCCTGTCAAAAAAAACAGCCAACCAACACAAAACACAGGTTGATAAAGACATGACACAAAAAGACAAAAACCCAGACTTTAAATTTCAAAATATTTGAGACCCTCTTATGCAATTATAATTTAAATATGATACAAATTGGGATGACAGGTACCTCACTTATATGTTCACCCTCAATTGGCTTCCAAATCAATGGTTTATGAGCACTTGGGTACAATACATAAAAAGATGGTTTTGTGTAAATTAAAAGTCGCCCATACCAAATATGTACTGTAATTTTTTGTTTCGCCAGTTGGGTGCGCAACTTGGTGTGGCTCGATGTTGCTCAATGAGGCTCGGTTAAGCTCGGTACACAGCGAAGGACAAAACTTGGGTTATGCTGTATTTGGGTTGGATCAAAGTTAAAAAAACAAAAAAGAGATTTGTGGAAATCATGTGTATTGACAGTATTGTACACATTAAATTTGGCTTCTAAAAATATTTGTGCACCAAAAAATACACTTAACAATGAAGTTGTTTATAATGAGTGTCATTGGATTACAACATCAACTGCTGATGATGCTTTTTTGATTAGAAATTTCATTATGAATCATTCCATCTTCAACCAAATTGTGAATTTGAATCTGCTATTGTTGAGACAAGATGTTATTGTTACGTTTAAGAGGTTGAAAACCGTTAAAGAAGGCCTCTTATGTATGGTAATTAGTGAACAATAGTCTGACTATGGAGTGGTTGATGCTCAAAATGCCGCCTTTGTGAAAGACACAATTTTAAATGATGAATGGTGGGATAAAGTTGATTATATTCTAAGATTTACAAAACATATCTATTGCATGCTTCAACCTTGTGATCATTAGGAGCCAAACCTTCATTTGGTTTTAGAGAAGTGAGGTTTCATGAAGGCTTAAATATATGATAAGTCCCTGTAAAATTGTGAGAAATCTATTTAAGTCCCTGCAATTTTTTTTTTAAAAAAAGCCCTTGTAAAATATTGACGTTTTTAAAGAAGCCCTCGCTGTTAGTTTTATATAACAGTGAGGGCTTATTTAAAAACGTCAATATTTTACAAGGGCTTCTTTAAAAACGTCAATATTTTACAAGGGCTTCTTTAAAAACGTTTCAATCCATGTGTCAATCCACCATGTCATCCACGTCAATTCCAAATTAACTCTGTTATGTAAAACTAACGGTGAGTTTATTTGCTCCCTTTGCATGTGTCCTTTCTCTTCTAAAATAAATGAGTTTTCTGACTCTAATATAGTAAGTTCCTGGCAGATGATGTGATTATGCTCGCTTCTCACTGTTCTCAGTGTACCCATCAATGTCACAAGACAACATTGTGCAGTAGATTCGACAGATAATGGCTTTGTGAAGAGTAGATCACTTTTCATTTTTCAAATAATGTTTTCTTGCTTTTGTATCAAGTATAAGATCAAAGCTGAAAGTTTTCAAGGTCATTTGATGTTTCTATTATCCAGAGCTGACCCAAAGCCATACACTTATAATTAGGGGTGGACAAAAAACCCGGACCCGCCCAAAACCCGTCAAAAACGCAAAAAAATAAACACTTTTGGGTGGGTCGGTTCGGTTTGGTGGGTACACTGTTTAAAACACTCAGTTTTAGCTAGTTTTGATTGGACGGACTCGGACTTCAAGTATGGAACCAATGAGACTCGAAACCGACGGCAGATTAAACCTAATATACAAAGGACTCTTCAAATATAATATCTTTGACCAATGGTTACTCTCTAATTTCTGTGACCGATGCAATTATGGCTACAAAAGTAGTCTAAATGGATTTTGGGTATATTTATTTTTTCCATGAATTCAAGGAAATTAAATGTACAAAAGTATTATTTTTAATATGTGTGAAAGTAATTATTTTTGCCTTCGCGTAGATCTTTTCTGCCCCAATCTGGTGGTTTTCGGTTAGATCTGTTCCAGATCTTCGCTCAAGTTGTGGCTGCTCCACAAGGTAATTCCCCTTTTGCCCTTCCTCCCACTAGTAAATTGCATTATAGAAAACGTTCAAATTCGCTACATCTTGTCTAAATAATTTCAATATAAGAAATCAATCTAAAGGATTCTATTACATCATTAGAATATCCAAAACTGTGAGAAGACAACATTGGTTCTATTACATCATTTCCAAATCCTAAAACAAAATAGCACCATCATTAGGTACAGCTTGTGGTCGTTTCTCAACTTCAGGAGGTGCTTCAATATTGTTCCGGACTGGGACAAACCCCACAAGACTTGGGTTAGACCCAATCCAATATTGTCTACGGCCCAATACGCGCTCAACTATCAAGCATTCCTAATCAACGGTCCAGATTAAAGCGGCTGCATCTGACGCCTCAGGTACGGTGCATTCGTCTATAAATAGAGGTGCACCCCTCCATTTTCAGGTACGTTCTCATTTTTTGCATACCTCTCCATTGTTGACTTAAACATCGGAGTATCAGCAGGTATACCACCCCCCGGCGAGCTCAAGCAAGCAACCTCGGCGCATCCGAAGTAAATCTTCAATCATCTGAAGTACATCTTCAACCATCTGAAGCACATCTCCTGAATACCCCGGATCCAGCTTACGTCCGAGATCCAAGTACTGAACAAATATGAACTTCAATCCCTATTCTGTAACCCTAACCTAAATTTTCCAACTAAACACCAATACCAAATGATAATAACAAAGCCCCAAATTTTCCCTATTATGTAACCCTAACTTAAAACTGAAACTGAAACTGAAACAGAATTCAACTAAACAACAAAAACTTCCATTAAATGATCTAAAACCAACTAATACATCAACATTGAAGTGAAAAATGATAAAAATTTAGTTATATTTGCAATGGGTAATTCTGTAACCGTAGAACCTTAAATGAAAATTGAAACAGAACTTAGCTAAACACTAAACTTCCATTAAATGAGAAAAAACAAACTTATATGTCACTATTGAAGTGAAAAATGATGAATATTTTCTATATTTGCATTGGGTTAAAGTTAACATATGTTAACATTGAGACGGATTTTGGAGCCGCGTGAACAAGGCACATGTTCTTCTTCACCAACACGACAAACAGATTCAGAGCAGTAGGGCAAAGGGTGTGATGATGATGGGTTATAAATGGTGGGGTGGTGAGTTGTTGAAGTGTTGGACGATTGCCAACTTTATGGGGGGTGGTATGGTCCCTCATCTATATTTCTATTTATAGAGGACCATGTTATATGGACAAAAAAATTTAGACAAAAAACCAACTTACAACATCAATTAACCAAGTTTTTTAAGTTATTAACCAAGTGATCAATTAACCAAGTTTTTAACAATGCCTCGAAAACTGTGAAAAAACAGGTTGGTAAAATGGTCTAAAAACTTAGTTAATTAATGTTGTAAGTTGGTTATTGTATGGTTTTGTCTAACAAAAATGTCCAAATAACATTATTGATAGAATTGTAATAAAAAATACCTGATTTAAAATTTTCTTTTTTTAACTCAATTTCATCCCTCCCTACATGGCACCTCATTATCTGAGTTATTACTCAAATAACACCACATAATTATCCACAATGGCACTAAACGTGCCACATCATCAAAAGTGATAGAGTTAACGGTGGAAGTTAACAACAGAGACTAATGTGACAAATAGATGTTCAAGTGAGGGATTAATTTGACAGCGATTAACATTTTGTAGGGCCAATATGGTTGTTTACCCAATTAAAGAACTATATGATGAATTGGACTAATAATTCAATCCCTAAGAATTACCACTAAATGCATTGTGTGTGACTCTATATTCTAAGAACTAATGATAAAATGTGGATAAATAATAACTGAAAAAAAGGTAACATTGTTTGAGTTGGGCTAAATTAAATGCAATGTGACTCTATATTCTAAGAACTAATGATAAAATGTAGATAATAAAACAACAAATTGAACCAAAAAATGTCCGATTTATAGAAAAACTGACTCAAGCAATTTTCAATTTTATTTAAATTGGTTTGTGATTTTTCTTTGGATTAATTAAAATTCGAACACTCCTAGATATAAGACACTTACCTACAAATTTGATGATCGACACTAAAAGCGTTTGTGGCTATATAACATATTTGATGTAGCAGATTTGAGAGGGTTCAATAGAAGAGAGTGACAAGCATCGTATTTTATTATGTGTCTCACTCTTTATCCTATTTGACACTTTGTGAAGAGGATTTTTTTTTCTTCCTATAGTTGACCCAAAAGTAGCAATATTTAGAAAATTAAAATCATGAGAACTTTAAAGGAATAGATCTTCTCAATTTATTAATTGAAATGCACTGTTCAATTATTATAATTTAATTGCATATATCTAGAATAAATGACATATATTAATATGAAAACTCTTCGTAATATAAAGTTACCACAAAATTACCAACTTCATAGCAAATAATGAATGTAAATTCTAAAATATCATGTCTGAGAGAAAAGACTCAAATAAACAGGAAAAAAAAGCATGTTTGATATCAAAATGTTCCCGAAAGAAAGATAAGCCAAAAGTAAATTTATAACAATCAAAATTAAATAGGCGAAAAAGTCTTCCCAATGCCTTCAACAAAAGACCTTCAAAACATCATCAAATACACCAAATCTTGACCTTCCCCTTCCTTTACGAAAGATTCTACACTCACAATAGTATTCATAAAGATGATCATCTTTATCATCATCAAGTTCATAAATATGCTCATCTGGATGCCTTAAATCTTTAATAGTCTCATAGCACCTTTTCTCTAAACTTCCATGCAAAACAACATTATAACAGTAACGAAGGTCGAGAAATTCGAGATAAGGACAACCATCAAGAATAGCAATCAAACCATCATTCGTGAGCTTATTTCCCCAAAGCTGAAGTTTGGTTAGCTGTGGCATGTTTTTCGCAATAGCAAATGCTTCTTTATCACATTTGAAACCTTGATATGATGTGCATTCAATGCCTTTGTATGCCCTGTTAAATTTTAAGGTTTTTAAAAGTGGACAATTTTTTCCAATTGCTTCAAGTGAATCCTTGGATAGATTGTTGAATGCAATTTCGAGCTCCTCTAATAGTGCAAATTTCTTGGTAACAGAAATAAACAATTCATCAGAGACATCCAAGGATTTCGCAATCCGAATGCATCGCAGATTACTTGTTCTGTATAATTTGAAGAAAAAAAGTGAACACTGATATCGATTGCAAAATTATATGTGATACTTTAGACAGAATTATAGAATCAACCATTAAGATCTAGGCACCACCACCACCACCAAATTACTCTTGGATATTCTTCATGAGTACATAGTTGTTAGAATTGCACGATTCATATACTAAATATGATATATGATGAATTACAAATGAAATCATATATGTATATTTTTAATTGTAACTAAATTTTTTTTATAAAAAATGTTTAACTATATGAAGAAATAAGGAAAAAAAACTCCTTTATAAATATTACACGATGAATTGAAAATTAGGCAAGATTGTGTATGCGGATCATTTCATGTGCTATTTTTGTATCATTTTATCAATCAACATTTGTTTTAAACAAAAAACAGCACAACTAATATCAGAGATCAGAGATCGATGCAACTAAAACTCTAAACTAACAAATCATCATAAAACTTGGAAGAAAACAAAAAGAAGAGAATAGTGTTACCTATAACCAATGTATTTGAGGAAAAAAAAAAGTGAACACTCTGATATCGATCGATTGCAAAATTATATGTGATACATTAGACAGAGTTATAAAATCAACCATTAAGATCTAGGCACCACCACCACCAAATTACTCTTGGATATTCTTCATGAGAACATAGTTGTTAGAAATAAGAAAAAAAACTCCTATATAAATATTACATGATTCATTGAAAATTTCGCAAGATTGTGTACGCAAATAATTTCATGAGCTATTTTTTGTATCAATTTATCAATCAACATTTATTTTAAACAAAAAACGGCACAAATAATATCAGAGATACAACTAAAACTCTAAACTAACAAATCATCATAAAACTTGGAAGAAAACAAAAAGAAGAGAATAGTGTTACCTATAACCAATGTATTTGAGAAGATGATCATTGCCAAAATACTCAATATTAATATCTTCCACCTGACCACAACTTCGATTAATAGCATACATACAAATATTCACCAAATCATAATGTGAACGGCGGAGCTTGCCCAAATCAATGGTGCGCCACATGACAGGCTCCTTGCAAATCTTCCACCATAGAGGACAAACCAGACTTGCACTCGTTACAATTTCAACGACACTAAGCCTCTGAAGAATGTTTTGTGTCACTTCTCTTGGAAGTTCAAGCCAGTTTGGCATTGAAGCTGAAGCCATCATACAATGCAAACAAAAGGATTGATGATGGCTTGGGATTTTTGTTTGTGTGTGGTATTACGTTTATAAAGAGTTAAGCTAATGTGTGTGAGTTTTCAATTTGGAGAAAGAAGGGTCATGTTGTTTGGGATCAACTATCCCGAAGTCGTGTCGTTTAATATATGCTAGATATTTTAATTGAATTGAAATCACGATTTCTTTTTGTTTTTATTTTTACGAAAAAACTACAGAACTTCAGTTTACAAGACTCGTACATTTTTGTATTTAAAACAGAGTCGGCCCTTGGAGTGTGCAAGGCGTGCTACCGCACGGGACCTCAGCCTAATCCAATATTTTAGGGTCTCCCAAAAGAGTAGATTACACAAAAAAAAATTAGATATTCAAATACGCATAATTTATTTTTGGGGTCAAATTTGTATGATTTATAAATCAGAGGGCAGAGGCCCAAACCATACACAACATGTATTGGGCCAAAGTAAGTGTTTAATGCATTATAGCAACCAAACAAAAAGAAAAAAAAACACAATCCACCGTAACCAAGCGGAATAATCGAAACCTGGACCAAATGAGAGTGACCCATCTAAAAATCTTATGCGGCTTAACATGCCGCATTTTTTGGGGGAAGAATTTTTTGTTCTCATCTTCCAATTTTTTGGTCAATTATTTATTTTTCACTTTGATTTTATTTATTTTTTCTTTCTATTTCTTTTTTTTACACGGGAAGTTGGTCGCCACAAGTACTTGGTTTTGTCGGCTTTTGTGGTTATATCCTCCCAAATGAGTTTTACCTATGACTAATCTACATTTTTTTCTTTATATTTTTATATTTTAATGTGGGATGCTAAACAGTGTGTTTAAGTGTACTTGATGGGGACAAAATTATTTTGTAGCAAAACGCGTAACATGAAATGTTAGACAGTGTGTTTTTGGGTACTTTAGGATTCAGAAATTTTTTTAACTCTTCAAATACTCCGTTCCCAAATAATCTATTTGATGGAAAAACAATTTCATGGCAAAATACAAAAAGTGTGATTCTAGGCAGTGTGTTTTTGGGTGCTTTAGAATCCAGAAAAATATTTACATACACAAATTGATATTTTCTTCTTTATTTAGATAATTTCGCATCAAAAAGTATTAGAAACATAATTAAATTGATATTTAGTTTTAAATCAAACTCTGCATGAGACCTACGTACGTCTTTTACTTTCTAATTATGTTGTTTTTTTCTCTTTAATTATAAGTTAATTTTTTATGTATACATTTTTTTGGTATAAATTGGGTACCCTTTACGCGCAACTGAGCTTTCAATTTGGAAAAAGAAGGGTCATGTTGTTTGGGATCAACTATCCTGAAGTCGCGTCGTTTAATATATGCTGGATATTTTAATTGAATTGAAATCAAGATTTCTTGCTGTTTTTATTATTACGAAAAAACTACAGAACTTTGGTTTACAAGACTCGCACATTTTTGTATTTAAAACAGAGCCGACCCTTGTAGTGTGCAAGGCGTTCTACTGCACGAGACCTCAGTCTAATCCAATATTTTAGGGGCTCCCAAAAGAGTAGATTACACAAAAAAAAATTAGATATTCAAATACGCATATTTTCTTTTTGGGGTCAAATTTGTATGATTTATAAATCAGAGGGCAGAGACCCAAACCATACACAACATGTCTTGGGCCAAAGTAACTGGCGGTCCCTATTACAACCCAATCGAATAACGTAGTGTTTAATGCATTATAGCAACCAAACAAAAAGAAAAAAACACAATCCACCGTAACCAAGCGGAATAATCGAAACCTGGACCAAATGAGAGTGACCCATCTAAAAATCTTATGCGGCTTAACATGCCGCAATTTTTGGGGGAAGAATTTTTTGTTCTCATCTTCCAATTTTTTGGTCAATTATTTTTTTTTCACTTTGATTTTATTTATTTTTTCTTTCTATTTCTTTTTTTTACACCGGGGAAGCTTACTGGCCACAAGTACTCGGTTTTGTCGGCTTTTGTGGTTATATCCTCCCAACGGAGTTTTACCTATGACTAATATACATTTTTTTTCTTTATATTTTTATATTTTAATGTGGGATGCTAAACAGTGTGTTTAAGTGTACTTGATGGGGACACAATTATTTTGTAGCAAAACGCGTAACGTGAAATGTTAGACAGTGTGTTTTTGGGTACTTTAAGATTCAGAAATTTTTTTAACTCTTCAAATACTCCGTTCCCAAATAATCTATTTGATTGAAAAACAATTTCATGGCAAAATACAAAAAGTGTGATTCTAGGCAGTGTGTTTTTGGGTACTTTAGAATCTAGAAAAATATTTACATACCCAAATTGGTATTTTCTTCTTTATTTAGATAATTTCGCATCAAGAAGTATTAAAAGCATAATTAAATTGATATTTAGTTTTAAATCAAACTCTGCATGAGACCTACGTACGTCTTTTACTTTCTAATTATGTTGTCTTTTTTCTCTTTAATTATAAGTTAAGTTTTTATGTGTACATTTTTTTTGTATAAACTGAGTATCCTCTAGGCGCAACTCTAGAGACAGTGTGTTTTGAGATTTTTGTTTGTGTGTGGTATTACATAAGCTAACGTGTGAGCTTTCAATTTGGAGAAAGAAGGGTCATGTTGTTTGGGATTTGGTAAATCCTTAGATTTTATTTTTTTCTGCCAAAAATGGGATGTTTATAATTTTGTTGTTGTAGCAAATATAAGTCGCGTCGTTTAATATATGCTGGAAATTTTAATTGAATTGAAATCAAGATTTCTTTCTGTTTTTATTTTTTTGAAAAATTACTGAACTTGGTTTACAAGACTAGCGCATTTTTGTATTTAAAACAGAGTCGGCCCTTGTAGTGTGACACTTCTTTATTGGACCACCCCATGTGAACTTCATGCAAAAGAGTAATTTGCTTGATTGGAAGTCTACAAGTAACTATGGTTACTGATCTCAGTTACATTTTGGCGCCAAGGAAACCCTCCAAGGGAGGAAAGCTCAATTGCCTATAAATAGAAGCCCATATATTCACTTCAAGATCATCCTTCATCCAAATTCTTAAAGGATCGCTTATTTTTCTTTATTTGTAATTTAGTTTTAGTTTTCATTAAGTTTCTGAAGAGAAGGAAGGTAAGGAAGTGCTTGACAACCACTCCCTTCACTTCTACTTGGAGGAAACTTGTGTAAGGAATCGTATTGTACTTCAACTTGGGAAACTCATGCAAAAGATCTCTCCTTTGTGTAATCTCTATCCTTTTGAGTTCTTTTGTAATATTACTTATTTGATTATGCTCTTTACAGATTCTCACTATTAGTTGAAATGTTGTAGCCTTGTAATGAACTTCTAAGTGAGTAAATGTGGTTTATGTAGTGTGTGCATTTTAACTCTTGTGTACTACTTCTTTCAAAGCTTATTCTGAATTTGATCACTTTAGAATAGATAGACTTGTAGCAGCAGACATGGGTTACATTTAAGACATCAATAAGAATGAGTGTTTGTAACAACATCTTTGTTAAACTAGCTTTAATAAGGAATTGATTGTTAAAACCGTGTTAAGTCCTAGACATAGGATAACATATTCCTTAGGGTGATACAGTGGATGCTTAAGAGACAGGAATGAACCTATTTAGCATGCCTAGACATAGGAAGCTCGTAATGAAACTCTGAAGAAAGTGATTGAAAGACACATACTGATGCAGCTGCATTCAATGCACCTACACTGCATACACCACTAAAACTCTTAGAAGTGATTTACTTGGTGAAAACATCTCAACTGCTTTATCTCACTGATTCCTTACACATATCATTGCTGTTTATACTTTTTAATTCAAATTGTATACTTCAACCAATTGTGAATAGTGTAGACACACTAAGTGTACACTCTAAACTCTACAAAGCTTTACATAATCCCTGTGGGTTCGACCTTTTCTTATCATTATATTACTTGTGTAACTATGTATTTGCTTACTATTTTCCACACCACCTCCCCACACACAGAATGTCCCTATGAATCTTGACTAGCTCTTGAATAACTATCTTGGGGGCCTTAAAGAAAGAAAACATATAAAGCCTAATACTATTGAGGACCGAGTTAATGAGAGTCACTCTACCCCCAATAGACAAGAAGCGACCACTCCACGATGAAAGTCTCTTTCTCACCTTAACAATAATCGGAACCCAAGAAAATCTTCTTGTAGGATTGGCTCCCACCGGAACACCCAAAAACTTAACTGGAATATCAGCGGTACTACAAGACAAGAAAGTTGCAGCCGCCTCCATAAATTCAACCTTTAAATTAATTCCATAAAGACAACTCTTGTGAAAGTTCACCTTCAACTCTGAGACCAATTCAAAAATTCTGAAAAAAGACTTTATACACCATAAGTTATCCTGTGTGTCCTTACAGGCCAAAATAGTGTCATCCGCGAACTGGAGCATTGAATAGTTGAGACTATCATGAACCTGAAACTCAGAAAAACAACCTTCATGCACAACTTTATGAACAATACCGGTTAAACCCTTTGTGAGAATAAAAAAGAGAAAAGGAGATAAAAGATCCTCTTGCTTAAGCCCCTATGCATTAAAATCCTCAGTTGGGGGATCTCATTGACTAGAACAGACATTGAGGAATTATAAAGACAAGAATTAATCCACTTCGACCCAAAACCCATCTGACCCATCATGTACTCAAGGAAACCCCAAGAAATTGAATCATAGGCCTTTTATTATCGACTTTAAACAACATACATTCATCTTTTCTTCGTTTTGCCAAATCCACCTATTCATTAACAACCAACACCCCATCCAAATCTCCCAACCAGAGACAAATGCCGATTGACAAGGAGAAATAAGCCCAGACAATACCTTTTTCAATCTACTGGCCAACACTTTAGCCAAGATTTTATAGATGCGACCAATATTGAGACAAATTGGGCGATGCTCCTTAAAGTCTTGAGGATTCTCCTTCTTAGGAATCAGGGCAAGAAAAGAAGCCGGCTTTGGGCATCGCAACATTAGCATGAAACTCACCTAATAAACCCAATATGTCCTCCTTCACCACATCCCAACAGTTTTTAATGAAGTTAAGGTTGAAGCCATTAGGCCCTGAACTTTTATTCCCATCACAACCCCCACACTCCCTCTTTAACCTCCTCCTCCACAAAGGGGGCCGTCGGGTCTTCAGATTAAGCCTCCTTTACACCCTATGTTGGTTTGAATGGCCTTGAGGTTTTTCTGGATTTATTATTATTTTGAGGGCTAGTTTTATGATAAGGATATTACAGATTATTCGTTAGTACTTACGTTGTGTTTGATAACTTACAATTGCATGTGTAGTTAATAAAATGAGTTAACTTGTGTGAACAAGTTTACTCAGATATCAATCTCATGTTTGCTCATTATTTTAGATGCACGTGGTTAAGTTATCAGCAAGGAGATTAAAGTCCGCTTCTGTTTTATGTAGTTCTATTTAGTTAATGCATATGTGATCTTTTAATTAATAGCAGAATTTGAGTCGTTAATTATAGTCCAACAGTTATAGTTAAATGTTTTTGTTTCTAATAATAACCAAATGTTCACATCAAGTCGTCCCATATATAATATAACATTTCCAAAAAGTAAGAATTACGAGTGTATTGTAACATGCCTATAAAATACTACTAGGGTCCGTTTGATTTGCAAACAAGACAGTATTGGATTAGACAGTACTGGACAGGACAGTACTGAACAAGCTTTTGTCCAGTACATTGTTTGGTGAACCATGGACATCACAAACCAAAAAAATGTAAATTTTACTATAATTTTATTTCTAATATTTATAAGGTTTAAATATATGTTACCCCCTGCAAATATACCAATTATCCATTTATCACCCTGTAAAAATAAAACTTTTAAAAAAGACCCAGCAAATATAAATTATTTCTAGTTACCCCCCTGCTGTTAGATTTTGTTAACAACGTTAAGTGTAAATATATGTTACCCCCTGTTCACGACCGCGCCGAGCCTCACTGCAATACCGCGGCGCCGAAGGCAAAACGCCGAGGGACTAGGATCCTGGAGGGCCACTTATACTCGGCACAGTCTGTAGCAGTCGGCTCCCACTCTTAGCTTAGGCGTCTTTCTGTAACCGTCACATTTATTATGTAACTGAACTCTTAATTATGTAACGGTCATTAGTTATTAGCAATGAATGATTGTAACACTATATATTTCGCCCAGAGAGGCTGATGAAGGGTTGAACAATTTTCCTATCTACGCGAGATTGTTTATCGTGTTCTTGATTATTCCACTCTCAGAAATAGTTGAGAACATTGGCGCCCACCGTGGGGTCAGGTAAAACTTTTCCTACGTCCCACTATACCAAATTTTGTACTAATTCATTGTCATCAGCAGTATGGTGACCACCAGAAATGTGGCCAATGGTTCGTCTAGCACTGGGGATCCCAGGATTGAGCAGCTGCTTGAGGCTGTTCAAACACTGCAACCCAGAATGCGGACCAAGCCTGTCAGAACGAAGAGCAAGCCTTACGAGCTCAAGCTTTGGAAGCAAGAGAAGTGCAGCTGCAAGCCCAGCCCACTGAAATGAGACACTTCACCCAGGTGATTGATGCAACTAGAACACTTTTGCGAGCGTTCCAGCCGTTTTCTGCTGCCATCCAGGCTGCTCAACTTCCTCCACGCTTTAGGGAGCCGTCCATAGCCACGTATGATGGCACTGGAGACCCCCTTAGCCATGTTGACGCGTTCCAAACGCAGATGATGATCAGTGGGGGAACCGATGCTATTAGCTGCAAAATGTTTGCCGGGACTTTAGCTGATGTAGCCTTGAAATGGTTCAAGGGGCTACCTGAACATTCGGTCACGAGCTTTGAAGACCTGGCTAGTCGTTTCGTGCAACAATTCTCGGCCAATAAAAAGAAGCGAATGCTAGCTGAGGATATGTTCGATGTGCGCCAAGAGCCGGGAGAGTCTCTGAAGGCCTATTTGGAGCGTTTCAACAAATCGACGGTCCTAGTAGATGATCCTGATGAGCGTTTCTTTGTGAAAGCATTTATGAAAGGTATTCGCAATGGAACCTTCAGTGAAGCCCTTTCCTTGTGGAAGCCGCTGACTATGGATGAGATCAGAGTCCGAGCAGAGAAACACATCGATGCAGATGACGTAGCTCTCGGGAAGGATGAGAAGGATATGCGAGGGTGTACTACCAGCGCGCGATCTCACCGAGGCGTTCCCCACCCGTCGAGCATGCACCTATGATCGGCGCGGCAGAGCGCACATGCAAAATCAAAGAGGCGACGCCACTCGTCCTCCAAATGCGAAGTGGCTTTCACACTCACGAAAGCAAGGCCGTCGGTGATTTTAGACGAAGGACTCCATGATGGATCGATACGCCGACCGTCACCTTTCGTTGGTGTAATGGGTAAGAGTACAGGTTCTTATTGCAGGTACCACCGGACGGAGGGGCATGACACAGACAATTGCTTTGGACCTCAACAACAGTTGAAGCGGCTCATTCGGGCGTGGTCAACTTAAAAAGTATGTCAAGGCGGCGATGAAGGAAAGCGGCGCGTAGCTCCCCAAAAGCCAGCGGCCCAGCAATCAAACGCGCAAGCCAAGTGAGGTGAAAGAGGCAAGCGTGGCGAGCATGAGACAGCGGAGAAAGGAAGGGTCGACACAATATCCGGAGGATTCTGCGGAGGGGAGCAACATCTTCATCCGTAGAAGATATGCAAGATCGATTCTATCGGTTTCCTCCGCATGAAACTACTTATGTCATGGCGATGCGGAATACCCGCAATTTCTTTTGATCGCAGGATTTTGAAGGTGTAAAGCCTCACTCGGACGATCAATCGTAATCTCTGTTACCACCAGCCGGTTATTCAATAGCTCGGGTGTTGGTGGATGGAGGTAGCTCGTAAGCGTCATGTCTTGGTCGTGCTTTGAAGGTTTAAATTTACGGTGGAGGCACCAAAGAGCTATCTTTGGAACTTTGGTTGGATTTTACGGTGAGCGGGTTGAGGTCATGGCTACATGGACCTCGAGCGACTTTTCGGTGAAGGAAAGTCGGCGAAAATGGTAACTCGAGATACATGATTGTGGGACTTGATTCATCATACAACATAATAGTGGGAAGGCCGACACTTAATGCTTTGATGGCGGTAGTATCATATCCCCATCTGTGTTTGAAGTATCCCCTTCCTAATGGCAAGGTAGGTGTAGTAAGGGGTGACCAAGTTGTTGCAAGGAAGTGTTATGCAGAGAGTGCAAAAGTAAAGACGGTTCAAAGAAAGGCTGGGCAAGGGGTTAGTTCCAACTGCAGTTTTCTAGACCTAGACCCTCGGTTATATGACCCGGCAAAAGAGGAGCAAAGGTTGAAGTCGGTGGATACTTTGAAAGAGGTAGTAATAGGACCGGCCCAACATCAGAAAACAAGAATCGGCACCAGTCTGACTCCTGAACTTGAAGATCAGTTGATTAAATTTCTCTCCAACCACACTCACATATTCGCATGGTCCCCTCAGGACATGCCAGGTATTGATCCTAACTTCATCTGTCATCGGTTATCACTAAATCCATCTATAGCTTTGTAGCCGAGAGAAAGAGAAGCGAGGCGGTGAAAAATCTGAAGCCATACGGGAGGAAACAAAGAAGCTAGTAGATGCACAATTCATAAAGGAGGTCAAGTATCCAACATGGTTGGCCAATCCGGTGATGGTTAAGAAGTCCAACGGGAAATGGCGGATGTGTGTAGATTACACGGATCTCAACAAAGCATGTCCCAAAGATCCTTATCCTTTGTCGAGTATTGATGGGTTGGTGGGCGGAGCTTACGGTTATAAGCTCCACGAGTTTCATGGATGCATACTCCGGCTATAACCAAATCAAGATGAGTCCAGAGGACGAAGAGAAAACAGCATTCATGACTGCCAGGTACAACTATTGTTACCGCGTAATGCCTTTTGGACTCAAAAATGCAGGTGCAACATATCAGCGTCTAATGGACAGAGTCTTCGAGGCGGAGATTGGGAAATCCATTGAAGTGTATGTGGATGATATGGTGGTTAAGTCGGCAACCGAGGAGTCTCACCTGGTGAACCTCCAAAAAACTTTTCTACTACTAGAAAAGCATGAGTTGCGCTTAAATCCTGACAAGTGTTCTTTCGGAGTTCAAGCGGGGGAATTCCTAGGTTACGTGTTGACTCACAGAGGAATAGAGGCCAACCCAGCCAAGTGTCGAGCTATTAGAGAAGCCCGAAGCCCAACGAACGCAAAGGAGGTCCAGATTTTAGCTGGCCGAATAGTGGCACTTTCAAGATTCCTCGGTCAAGCAGCTGACAAAATACGACCTATGTTCCAACTGTTAAGAAAGAACGCCCAGTTCCAATGGTCGGCAGAGTGCGAAGAAGCATTGGAGGTGATAAAGACATACCTAGCTACGCCACCAATTCTAACTCCCCCTACACCAGGGGCTGCTTTGTTATTGTATTTGTCTGTTACGGAAAATGCAGGAAGTGCAGTCTTAGTCGAGGAAAGAGCTAAGGAGCAATGTCCCATTTACTATGTCAGCCGAATGTGGAGAGGCCCTGAACAACGGTATCAGAAGATTGAGAAGGTAGCCTATGCAGTCACTTTGGCGACCAGGAAACTTCGGCAGTACTTCATGAGCCATTCAATAATTGTCAAGACAGACTTGCCTATTCGCCAAATACTTTCCAAACCAGATATTGCGGGAAGAATGGTGGCATGGTCGGTCGAATTATCAGAATATGATATCAAGTACCAGCCTAGGGGAGCAATCAAGGCGCAGGCCTTAGCAGATTTTGTGGTGGAAATAGCAGGGGAACAGCCGACGGTCGAACCCCATTCCGAGTATTGCTGGACTTTATCAGTTGACGGATCGTCTAACTTGAGAGGTAGTGGAGCCGGAGTCACGTTGGAGGGACCGGACAATGTACTTCTAGAAGCGATACGCCGGTTTGGTTTCAAGCCAAGCAACAATCAAGCGAGAATATGAGGCGTTAATTCTTTGGTATGAACTTGGCGATAGACATCGGAGTGAAGCACCTCAAAGTTCGTAGTGATTCTCTTCTAGTCACAGGCCAGTCACGGGCGTTGGCAAAGACCAAAGGCGAGCTACTCACCAAATATTTGTCTAAGGTACAAGAGCTAAAACTTAAATTCGTTTTCTTTGAACTAACACATGTTCCTAGAGAACAAAATAGCGAGGCCCGACATATTAGCAAAGCTAGCAAGTACTAAGAAACACAGCAATAACCATTGATAATACAAGAAATGATAACTCAACCCGGCATCAATCAAATCCAAGTCTTCTCGACAAAGATTGAATACGATTCTTTGGATGACCAAGATTCTTGCTTATCTGCAGGGTGAAGAAGCTGGATGTCTTGGGATGATGAAAAAGAAAGGTGGTGAAAGCGGCTACTAATTACACCATGATTGAATCCGAGCTATACAAAAAGAGGTTTCTCCATGCCGCTCCTTAAATGTGTCACAAACAACAAAGCACAGGAAATACTCAAAGAGGTGCATGAAGGAGTGTGCGCGAGTAGCCATGTTGGAGAGTCGGGCTTTAGCTTCAAAGATAGTGCGTGCGAGGATATTATTGGCCCACAATGAAGAAGGATGCGGTTGACTATGTCCGCCGATGTCACAAGTGTCAGATGCACGCAAAGATTCCAAAAGCTCCACCAACCAATCTGCAATCAGTTTCTTCGGCTTGGCCGTTCGCCGTATGGGGTGTCGACATTCTTGGTCCATTTCCACCTGCATCGGGTCAAATAAAATTCCTGTTAGTGGCTGTAGACTATTTCACAAAATGGATAGAGGCAGAGCCGGTGGCCACCATATCAGCAGAAAGGGTAAAAAAGTTCTACTGGAAGAGGATAATATGCCGATTTGGAATTCCTGCGACCATTGTGACTGACAACGGAACGCAATTTGCCTCAGAATCAGTCGCCGAGCTCTGCAAAACTTGGAATATTTACCAAGCCGTTACCTCGGTAGAGCATCCTCAAACCAATGGGCAGGCAGAGGCAGCCAACAAGGTGGTATTGGCAGGTTTGAAAAAGAGGTTAGAAGACTCCAAGGGAAATTGGGCCGAATAATTGCCTTTAGTGTTATGGTCTTACAACACTACACCGCAGTCTTCAACAGGGGAAACTCCTTTCCGATTGACATATGGTAGTGATGCGCTCATCCCCGTGGAAATACTAGAGCCTAGCCCAAGGAGAATATTGACTACCACGATGCGACCCAATGACGCCGTGTTAATCTAGATCTCGCTTTCGAGGAAGCAGAAATGGCTAAGGTTAAAGAGGAAGCAGCCAAACAAAGAGCAGCCAAAAAGTACAACTCCAAAGTGAGAAGGAGGACATTCACAGCAGGTGATTTAGTTTTGCGCCGAACAACAAGAGTAGGGTCCGTGGGTAAATTGTCTCCCAACTGGGAGGGTCCATTCAGAATCAAAGCTGTAGTCGGCCAAGGTGTGTTCAAGTTGGAAAAGCTCAACGGAGGGAATATCCCGAGACCATGGAACGCCACCAACCTTCGGTTCTATTATAGCTGAAGATGACAAAACCCTCGGCTTTCCCAACAGGGCCGAGGAAGAAAAACCGATTCTCTGATTTGTATTATCAATAAATGTATTTTTTGTAGGGAGAATATAGCTTCCCAAATGTACTGTTACTTATTGAATAAAGAGAATCGAAGATTACAAATACGTTTGAAGTACCAAATTTATTTGCAACAAAATTTATACAAGCAATACGTGAATGCGTCTGAAAAACAAAGTCCCGAAACGGCAAGGACCGAGTAGTTGGCTCGATGTTGACCCCGGGCACCGAAGACAAAAGGACCTGCCAAGTTTGGTCCGGACTGACGAGTTCGTGTACCTCTTGGAGGCACTTCACATGACCATGAAGCGGTTAGCTGAAAAGTTAGCCGCGGAGACATGCGAAGAAACCCTCTTTGTATAGCAACACACCGACCATGACTCGCTGAAAAGCAAGTTGAGGGATCGCGTTTGCTCAAGAAATCAACGAGTTTCTGGCAAAGAGGACCAAAAACAAGACCGCGGTAGATGCGAAAGCATCCCGCGGCACAAACCGGACGATCTTTCACGAAACCTCCTCCTCACATAATAAAGGAGGAGAAGCATAAACCCAGCGATGCAAGTCGTGTGGAAGAAAAATAAAACCGAGGAATGCAGTAAAAACAAGTCACGATGAAAGCACAAGGCATGAACATATATTGCACTGCTATATCTCACAACATGGACGAACAGGTTCATTGAATAAAGTTATGACGAATTTCAAGTTATCAAAATGGAAAGCAAAGGTAGTCAAAATAAAAGGTAAAATACCGAAGTACATAAAGCGTCAAAATATTCAAATTACAAACTGTAGGTCATCAGAGTTCAAATGAAAACAAATTAAACATGAGGACCCTCGGAATGAGTTTTCTCGGAATCATCGGCCGCCTCCCCATCACCAGCCGCCGGGGTCTCATTCGCCGGAGTATCATCTGGCGACAAATCATTCAATACTTTGTTCAGTCCATCCAGAGTCCAGGAGACGGTATTGTTGTTTCCTTCGGCTCCATTGACAGGCGGCGAAATTGGATTATCAGTGATGGGGGCCATGATTTGGCCGTCGATCACAACATTATCAGGATCAAATATCTGAGGATCCAAAGCAGGGAAATGAACTTGGGCCTGAGCAAGAGCTAAATAAAACCCGCGGTCAAATTCTGTTACCACACAGGAAGCATAAGCACGCTTCCTCCTGGCTTTCTTGGATCGTTATACGCCGCAATGAGCTTTGCCTTATACTCAGACAATTCCTGTTCTTTGGCCGCTGAATTCTTCTCCAATTGCTCGTTGGCCTCAGACAAGCTCTTGATTTTCAAATCCATCACCTTCTTGTTGTGCTCGTACTTCTTCAAGTCTTCCTCCAGAGTCTTCTTCTCTTGCTGACAGGTACTTAGGTCTTTCTCCACAGATTTCAGCCGGTCCTCATGACTACTGCCTTCAACCATCAATTCCCCGTAGGCAGTCTCGAAATGGTGACCAAGCATAGAAGTCCAGAGACTATAAGTCTTGATTGCTACCAAACTCTGCCGAGGCCCCATCTTCTGCACCCGCTCCACATCACCAAGAAGGGAGATCTGATTCAAGGCCTTCGTCAGCGGATACCGCACATCCCAGGCAGTCTTCATGGAACCACACGCCGTCCCATCCTTTACTCTCTTTACATCTAAGATTTTCCGCCAAGAGGCATCCTCCATGTCCTTGGCATCGGCCGTCGTATCGGATTCAAACGACTTAGACTTGCCCCGGCCCGAAGTTGGGGAAGCCAGGGGCTCGCACGCAGATTTTGGCTTTTGAGGAGGTAGTGGGAGGGCGGCACCGAGAGCTTGATTTCCATTTCTCTTTCTCAGCAGCAACATCCTTGGTAGAAGTCTTTGTAGTATCAGTATCAGTGGTATACCCTTGCTTTCGTCTCTGCTCTTCGCGGATCCGGCGTCTATCTTCCACACTCAACGTCGACATACCGAAGAGTCCTGCAGAAACACCAAATATAAGATCAAATTCATGAAACCGCATAATGGAATAGAGGACACAAAGCTAAAGTATTTACTTAGATATGTTATAAGTCCGGCCGAGTCGTCGACTTTCTATATAATTTGGGATGCCCAGGGGTGGTTACCCGATTTAACGTATGACCAAATCCGGTCTACGTCCTCCTGATCAGCCGGGGGTAACCTACACCTCTCAATTGTAAATTTGTTGTTTGGGTGCGGAGTCCAGTAAAGGGGAAAGTACTCAAAGTTATTCTCATCAACTAGCAAAAACGGATCACGAGGTCCGGCTTCCAACCGAAAGAAGCTGTCCTTGAAAGACTTATAGCTACTTTTGAACACTTTCATAAAAGGCCTACGGGTGTGGTTACCTAGAGATACCCAGCGGGGAGGATCTTTAGCCGAGGAATGCACGAAATGAAGAAACTTATCGGCGGTAATCGACACATTAATACACTCACACATAATCTCAAAGGCGCGAACGTAAGCCCAACCATTCGGATGAAGCTGAGTTGGAGCCACATTGAGCAACCGAAGTACCGCACGGTAATAGTCAGAGAAGGGAACTCTAATGCCTAGGTGTTCAAATAAGGTCGTGTACATATAAGTATAGGGCTTATTCCGACCTCCGGCAATCACATCTGACCTCGTGCGGATCTCTTGGTTCGCAATAGCAAAGCACCAGCCGTCAACCGGATGACAAAGGAGAGGGCTGAATTCGTGCCAATGACTCCTCGATCACCAAACACGAATGGGAATCCAATACCTCTAAGTCAATGCTTTCGAATAAGCGCTATGATCTTCAACGCCTCCTCCGACCATTGACGATTGATTGAAATTGCCCGCGTAGAGCGAGAGGTTCATCATCGAGGCAGGCAAACACGGTGTTCATAACTCGCACATTACGCCTAATGCAATCTAAGCGGCAGCGTGGGCATTGTGCGCCAACGCAAGAAGCATTACTACACCTAATTTGAAGTAACTTCCCCTCACTATCGCTACTAATGCTTATTATAGAAACCATGAATAATTTTTGCGGGAATATTTACGAAGGTTGCCAAAAGACAAAAAGGAAAGCGAGTGGAAATTACCGGGAATGAAAGGGAGAGGCGTACACGAAGATTATGGAACCGCTCAAAGCGAAGAAAATGCAAAAATTGGTGCCTTCTCGCATGCAAAGAAAAGCGTCGTTTGAGTAAAGGAAAGAAGAGAGCGAAAGTGGGGAAGTGTGATAGGTGTAAATTTTCAAATACATTAACATTTCAGCGTCAACAATCAGCGGCGATGATGCGAAGCTTTTCAACTTCAGCGGATAGGGTGAGGCCACGTGGCCACCATCGACACACGACAAGTGTTTCGACGCGATTCGGAGGATAAAAACATCATTAACCGTCAAATCAAAAGTCACGTCCTACGGCACGTGTTTACACGTCAATAATGACATCAAGTGCTACCGCGGTACAATCAAAAAAGTTCGGCAAAGACAAAAGCGCAACCGGAAAATACTGCACATAAATATGAATATATACATATTTTAATTCATAAACATACTGTTATTTGTAATACATGACACACTGACAAAAACGGCCGGCTTAGAGCCGAGCCCAATGAAAGTTAAAAAATACAATTGCAGGTCTCAATACAGAAGTGATAGGCCACGGTCACCAAGACCTTGGAAGGCCCACCAAGACAGTTAAAGCACTCCACGGTGGACTCGGCCAAGTACGCAGACCATCGCCCATCAGAGTTTCTGTAGATCCACCGGAAGAAGCGGGGAATCCCCAAGGAAGACAGGGAACTCGGCGGCCGTCCAAAGAGAGTGGTCCATGGAAAAATTTTCCAAATACCGGGCCCATGGAAAATTCCTCTACATTGAGAAGGAAAAATTAACCATTAAGCCGCGGCAATGCCACCGCGCAGACAGCACCACCTTTGGGCTCTTCACACAATCTCAAACGAGGATAACCAGATCAACTGCAGCGAAGAACATCCACAAATGCCGGAAGTCCACGACTCCTTCTTTGAGCCCTCCAACAATCTTAAAACACTGAGGGACTTTAAGATTGTGTGCAGAGCCCAAAGGGAGAGCGGCAACCTGACAAAACAGACAAAACAGACAAGCCATAGATATCAACAGCCTAAAGAAAGGAAGCAGCAGCTCAAAGGAAAGGGAGTAGTAAATACAAAGCATCATATTCCCTTTTTATAAATAAAGAGGAGGAACAAGTTACAAAAGAGAACAAGTTACAAACAGGAGCATTTATGAAGTGCACAGAAACGCTCACGGCAGTCAAACACAACTCCCAAGGGGGTCAAAGCATGACTAACAGTCAAAATCGGCAGGTAGCGCCAACTACAGCGTTAGGTTTTCACTCAATAACAAGAAGAGATGGGGACCGACGAGCAGGCGTACTTTTGAGCGACTTCATATTCCACATTCATCGCTCGAGGGATTGTGTTCACGACCGCGCCGAGCCTCACTGCAATACCGCGGCGCCGAAGGCAAAACGCCGAGGACTAGGATCTGGAGGCCACTTATACTCGACATACGATGCACATAGTGATCGGCTCCCACTCTTAGCTTAAGCGTCTTTCAGAATCAGTCACCTTTATTATAAATCGAACTCTTAATTATGTAACGGTCATTAGTTATTAGCAATGAATGATTGTAACACTATATATTTCGCCCAGAGAGGCTGATGAAGGGTTGAACAATTTTCCTATCTACGCGAGATTGTTTATCGTGTTCTTGATTATTCCACTCTCAGAAATAGTTGAGAACACCCCCCTACAAATATGTTCATTATCCATTTACCCCCCTGCAAAAATACTCATTATCCATTTACCCCCTGCAAATACACTCATTATCCATTTACCACCCTGCAAATAATAAGTGATTCAACATACACTTAACGTTGTTAACAAAATCTAACAGTAGGGGGTAACTTGAAATAATTTATATTTGCAACGTCTTTTTTAAAAAAATTATTTTTACAGGGGGGTAAATGGATAATGAGTATATTTGCAGGGGGTAACAAATATTTAAGTCTATTTATAATGATTTTATAATGTAATTAAAAAAATTATAAAGAAAAACATACGAGAATATGGAAGAGAGAGAGAGAGAGATGTCATGAGATGATAAGATACAAGAGAGATGAGTGGTGGAGAGGGGGTGAGAAAGAGAGATGGAGATAGATCATGAGATGAGAAAGTATTAGAGATGTAGAGAACCTGATAGAGAAAATGGGATAAGAGAGAGAGAGAGAGGGAGAGAGAGAAGAATGAGATAGGAGAGAGAGAGAGAGAGAGAGAGAGGGAGAATAGAGGAGAGAGAAAAAATTATTGAATAGAAAATAAAAATAATATTTTGTTATTTTTTGAGTGATCGAGGAAGTTATCGTAGTAAGACAAAATGTCAGATTGTGGTTTTGTGAGTACAAGAATCAGGTCTTTGTCAAATCCCTTGCCCACATTTTCTGTCAAAGATCGTGAGCAGTTTTCAAATCAAAGTCTGTTGAAGTCAAGTCAGTGTCAAACTCTCATTGTTTAGCGAATAAAATAGACCCCGGTACTAGAAAACACCGAAAGATCAAAGTTGTGTGTACTGTGTTACTGTGTAGTAACTTTAGAAAAGGTTTCGAGACAAAAAAAAAAAAAAAAAAAAAAGATCTATGGAAAAGTTTCATTGATTATCCGTATTTTATTTGGAATTGGGAATGTTTATTGGAAACTAACCGATAGACTTTACTGCTCTCCACGGGTTTTCACGTAGTTTATAGGTAATTGAGCTAACTATTATTCTTCTCTCCATCGCTTCACTTCCTAATTAATTCTCAGCCGTTTAGGCATCAGCCACTGATAGTGTATATAAAGGTCAAAGGTGTAATGAGGGGTAATCCAAAATCCTAGTAGTTTAGTTTGCATGATATGATGGCTTCGTGTTTGAGCCCAGCTAAAGAAGCAGAGCGAGAGAGCAGCACACTGCCGAACTGGCTTGAACTTCCTAGAGACGTGACAGCCAACATTCTCCAGAAGGTTGGTGTTGTTGACATATGGCGCACCATTGACATGAGCAACCACTGCACGTCAAGTTATAATTTAGTAAAGATCTGTATGTATGCTATTGACCGAAGTTGCGGGGAGTTGGAAGATATTAATATTGAGTATTTTGGCAATGATGAGCTCCTCCAATACATAGCTGATCGGTATATAATACTATTCTCTTCTTTATGTTTTCTTCCAAAGTCTGTCTAATAACTTGTATGTGGGGAGGTGGAAGATATCGATATTTAGTATATTGACAATCATTATATTCCGCGGCATGTTTTGCATTGTTTTTGTTTGTTTATTTAACTAAATAGTGGAGCACTTGTAAGATCTGACAATTCAATCATTCTTTAACTGAATCACTTTGAAATACAGAAAAAAGCGTTAGATATGAAAAATATTATGATTGAGTATTTCATTTTCATATTTTACAGTACAAGTTGCTTGCGAAGTCTACGTCTTGCAAAATCTTGGACGGATGTTTCTGATAAAGGATTGAGTAAAGTTGTTAAGAAACTTCCACTATTGGAGTATTTTGACATTTCACTTGACTACATATCTAAGGATGTTATTGAAGCAATTGGAAGAGGCTCCCCACTTTTAAAATCCCTGAAATTTTTTAGCGGGTTGTCTGACTACTTTGGTGGGGATGATGAAGTGTTGGCTATTGCAAAATCAATGTCGGGACTACGCCATCTTAAGTTTTCATATAGGCTCACAAATATTGGATTGCTTGCTATTCTTGATGGTTGTCCTCTTCTGGAATCTCTTGATCTTCGAGATTGTATTAATGTGTTTTTTAGTAGAAGTTTGACGACAAGGTGCTATCAGCAGATCAAGGACTTTTTGCTTCCATCTGAGTATCTAGAATATGACAGTGGTAATGATGATGATTCTTATTGGGTTGGTCAAAGTGGTCCAGATTCTTGGAAATTTCCAGAATATGACAGTGACAGTGGTAATGATTATGACTTTAGGGACGATGATTATTATTCAGATTAATTTTTTATGGTTGTACTGTTGGTTTTCGGTCATGCGTTTCATCTATAATCTCCAAATGAAAGTTCTAAAATTTTTATCCTTGAAGAGACTGATGCTAGTTATTAGTATGTGGTTTTTAATTAATGGCTTTTCCAGAATAATTAAATTGGATAAAACTAAACTATGAACCTGGTAACTAAAAATCTGCATCTCAAATATGAACATAGACAGTTGGAAGGGTGTTCATGTTTCTAGCCTTTATCTGTTTGAAACCATGCAGTATAAATAGGATTGTTTTTATTGCAAAAAAAGCAACGATTGTAATTTCCTTCCTTAAGATCCCTTACCGCTAACCGAGCCTACTTTTTTGTATCCAACGAAATTACTTGTTTAGTAGATAATTCACGTGATTGAAAAAAGACTACGAATTTATCTTGATTTTGAGATAAATCTGTTAACAAAACTGCCCAAATCTAACGGTCAGTATCTCACACACAGTTTTAAACAACGACCAGAATTACTAAGTACTAAATAACATTTTGTATCCGTTACTGTCCATTATAAATAGGTTCTCACAAGCTTCTTAGTTTCACACAACCCATATTTCTGCTTCTTCACAAACACCCTAAACCCACCCGCTGAAATGAAATGGCAGTTGTGACAAACCCAATACTCAAATGACAAATTCCTAACGACCCTTCATTACCATAGAACTGTCACCAACAAGGAAGATGGTGTTTGGTTTAATTGTCGTAACCTTATCTTCTGTAGGGTGAATAAGGACATAATAATCACCCAGTTGAAGGAAAAGGCAGAGAGGAAGGTTCGTCTAGAGGGAGATTCGTAAAGACGTAAGTCGTTTACGTTACCGCAAACACAACTTTGGAGAGGACGAGTCTATTCATTATTCAACTATGGAGATTCAGAGCAACGATAAAGTTCGCACCATGATTGAAGCACATCCTAACGTTCCAACAGGATGTCGTGTGTTGGAGCTGTATGTGGACACGATTCGCACTCCGGAAGAGATCATTTATCTTCTGTTTGCCGTTTTGATGTCTTTCGTGTTTGATGTACGATTACGTTTGTAATAATAAACTTGTCGTCCAATTTAAATATCTCTGAAATATAAATTACTAATGACTAATTAAACATAAATATTCATACAAATAGGGTGTTCACAAACAACAATACGCAGATATACCCGTTTCCAAAATTATTGAAACAAAGATATAACAATTTAAATTAAACAACACTCCCATCATCGCCTCCCATCATCACCGGATACATAATCGGCAAGGTATTCCCAGTATTTTGGAAAAGTAGAGTCGGACCTAGCGTCATCTTCCTCTATTGAGGGCAATAATCTGGTCAGATTGAAATAGCCAATCGGAGTATATGAAATTCTTACTTCAACACTGTCCACACCCCCATGCACATTGCGTATTCCTTGTGTATTAGTCTGCAGCTTCTCGGTACGTCTGACGACAAAAGCAGGAAACCTAATATTGCCAACATCTGGAATTACGTGGCGCAAAATAGGTAGTTCCAACACCTAATAAATATGGTGTGGAATTTGGATCCTCTCAGCATTTCGTTCGATGACAGTTACGAATTTCATACCTGCAAAACAAAATTTAGGTCAGTTGTCTATTAGGAAAAAAATAAATCAAAACGGAATTATGTCAAAAAAATATAATTTCGTAGCGCAAATTTTTTCAAAACGGAATTACATGTAATTTCGTTAGTTGCCCACGGAATTAACTGTAATTCCGTTTTGAAAAAATTTGCACTACAGAATTATGTTTTTTTGACATAACTCTGTCAGCTGGAGAGCGAAGAAGGTAACAGATTCATGTTAAATCCGATTTGATATTTCATGGTTTCAAACAGATTTAACATAAATCCGTTGTGAGCAGTTTTCTACAGCGAAATTACTTACTTCCATATGTCGAAATTATGTTACTTCCGTAAAGTTTTTTTAGAGAGAAAGCGATGGGAGAGAGAGAATGAAACAGAATAAGTGAGGAGGAGATAAATCTTTTGGGATTTTTAATTTTTTGGGAGGGTATTTTGGTCTTTTCATAGGATGGTGTGGGGTATTGGGTATCATTGTGGGGGTAAAACAAAATTACCCATTTTATTAAGGTGCCCTAGCTTGTGAATTACTTTGGTTTAATTGGTTGGGTCTATAATGGGAAGGCGGTAAGGTGACCCACTATACAATTACAAAGCCATGTGCTAAATACTTCGTTTTTCAATGTTTGTCTTCAATTTTTGCATGAAATTGTTGAAATTTCCTCCTTTAATTGTAGTGCACAAGTCACAATGCTTGGAAAAAGGGAGATGAATATTTCAAGGTCTTGTGGGTTATCATTTAACTTTGAAGAATGCATAGGGAGTTTCTGGACCTCATTGGAATTGTGAAAATTAATCTCCATTAGTCACTTCTGTTGGAGAAGTTACATTCTTCTCCTATAAATAGGAGAACTTGTGAAGAGTTGTAAATCACATTTGAGTGAAGAAATCCTAAGAGATTTAGAGAGTTCTTTTTGTATTCCTCTTTGAGAAAAAGAGAGTTCCACACAGAGAAAATTTGGTATACCATCTGAGAGGGTGAGATTCTTAGAGAGATCCTCAGAGATTGAGAGAAACACTTTGTAGTCCTACATTTTATAGTGGAGATCTTTTGACTGGATTAGGTCCCGTGGTTTTCCCGGGAGGGTTTTCCACGTAAAAAAATTGGTGTCATTCTTCTCTACTATTTTATTGTACGCTTTCACATAGTACCCATTTTATGCTCACAATGGAGGAATAGATACCGCTATTTCCCACCAAAGGGTATCGAGTTGTTGGTTCAAAAAGTCATTGTCCTGTGCAACTCAAGATGGAAGGAACATTCGCTCACGATGGAGACATGTTCAAGCTAACTACAGATTGGAACCCGTTGAAGGAAGACCGTCTATACTGCAAGGATTTGTATGAGCCGATCACAAATGAGTACATGCCAAAAGGGAAGTTTGAAAAAGAATGGGAGGTTACGAATCGTAAAGTTGTTGCTATGATTCGAAGTACATCGACAAAAGCTGGTTTAAGCATGTATCGACTTATACCAATGCGTATGAGTTATGGGCTAAGCTTGAATCTATGATTCAAAAGAAAACTCCTAGAACAAAGCTCATCTATCGGACACTTGGTGAAATTGGAGTACTTTGACTACGTAATATGATCGAGCATCCGAACGCTTTCAAAGGTATTGTGAATCAATTAACAAAGGCAAATATGAATATTGATGACGAGTTGCAAACTCTTCTACTCCTTAGTTCTCTACCTGAGAGCTGGGACACTTTGGTAGTCACTCACAGCAACTCAACACTAGACGGAAATCTTAGCTTGGATACTATCACAGATAATTTGTTAAATGAATAGTCTAGAAGGAAGGAAAGATGAATCAGTAGTCACTCAGAAGCCAATGTTGTTGAGAATAGAGGAAGGAGTGAACATAGAAGAAAAGGAAGTCGTGGAAAATCACGAGGAATATCCAAGTCTCGCCCCAGAGGTTTGACCTGTTTCTACTGTGGAAAATATGGTCATAAGAAGCCTGAGTGTAGATTCTTGAAGAGAGATCAGAAGGTCAGAACAGTCCATCTTGATCTGATAGATACCAAAAAGAACTTGGAAGAGAAAACTACAACAGTAGTGGCCTCAGACGACGAGAACGTGTTTCTTTTTGGTCAGGTAAATTACCTATGTTACTCCTCATGAAGGATTCTTCTCATCTTATCAAAAAGGAGATTTTGGAATAGTAAAGATTGGCAATCATGTTACAAGCAAGATTGTGGGTAAGACATGTACTTGAGATGTGTCTAAACCTTATCTCGGCAGGTAAGCTAGATGATGCTAGAATGAATAACCAGTTTGATGGTGGAAAATTGAAGCTTAGCCGGGGAAGCATGATTGTTGCTCGAGGTAGAAAGGAAGGCTCTCTATATATCACACACGTAAAAATATATGCACGGGGGAGACAAATGTTACTCAAGAAGAAAGTAAGGAACTGTGGCATAAAAGATTGGGCCACATGAGTCAAAAGGGTTTAGAGATCCTTATGGAAAATCATCTCCAAAGCATAAAGGGGAAACTGCTTGAATCTTGTGAAGATTTCCTAGCAGGTAAGTATCGTAGAGTATCCTTCCAGAGATCACACAATGGAAGAAGAAGAAAACATATTCTAGATCTTCTGCATTCAGATGTCTATTCAACGTCTGAAAAGTCCCTTGGCGATGCTCAATACTTTGTTACCTTAATTAATGACCCCTCTAGAAAGTTGTGAGTGTATCCATTGAAGAGAAAGGATGAAGTCTTTCGAGTCTTCAAGGAGTTTCATGCCATAAATTGTAAGTTTTAACAGCAGTGCTAGTACTTGATGCATGTTTATGCATGGTAGAAACATTGTTTGCAGAAACTAAAGATTTGCCAAGAGAATTACATGAAGTTTTACACAAAGAAGGTATCCTAACTTTATGTCTAATAGCAACACGAAAAGGCAATTTCTTGAAGGAGTAGAGTCCATCACGACCTTTAACTCCCTTGAGAACAACTTGCTTAGTGTCTTGTGATTTAGCAAGGCAAACATTGGCATGAAATTCAAAATAAACTCTATTATCCCTAGAAAACCGAGGCACAGAAAGCAAATTCTTGGAAATGGATGGAACATGAAGCAGTTTGTTTAACTTGAAAACAATCTTGGAATCAAAAGGGGATGTGAAACTACTAGTGCCAATGGCTTTGATTGGCACTTTGTGTCCATTGCCCATGGAGACTTTGGTGGTGCCTCTATAGGGGGTGTGCTAGTGTCAAGGTTGTGAATATTAGGGGTTACGTGGTGTGACGCACCTGTATCTTTGTACCACGCCTCTTCAAGAGAGTCAGTAGAGATTTCCTCACGGGCCATGCATAGCTCACTTGAGGTTGGTTGCCATTGTTGGAGGAGTTCTTTTGATCCTTATTGCTAGTCTCGGGCTTTGACTGTTTCTGTTGAGAAGATTGTCCTTCAAAGGACTCATCATAACGGTGCTAACATTCAGATGCACCATGTCCATACTTGCCACAAAGTTGACAAGTTGGACGAGCATTGGAGGTGGGTTGGGATACAACATTGTTGTTGTTGTTGCTTCTACCACGACCACGACCCCTTGCATTGCACCCACGCCCACGCGAGAAACCATTATTTTGACGAGAGGAATACGAGGCATGAGCGAGATTCACTACAACAGATTTAAGGATTTTGCGCGTTTTTTTTGGGCATTGGTAGCATTTTAAAACGCTAGAGAAGCTGGCGCTAAGAATGTGTACACCCCATTAGTAGCGTTTTAAAAACGCTAGCCATTGACCCATCGTGTTTTGGACATACGTAACGTTTTATAAAAAACACTAGCCATTGACCCAAAGACCTTTTACAATTCCTAGCGTCAGAAATGCTAGGGATCCTCTAGCGCTTTTTACAATTCCTAGCGTTTTCTTTAAAACGCTAGGATCTCTAGCGCTTTTTACAATTCCTAGCGCGTCAGAAACACTAGGATCCTCTAGCGCTTTTTACAATTCCTAGCGTTTTCTTTAAAACGCTAGGGATCCTCTAGTGCATTTTGTCCATAGCTAGCGCTTTCTACAAAACGCTAGGGATCCTCGTGCATTTTGTCCATAGCTAGCGCTTTTTCCTATAAAACGCTAGGTATTGACTGAATTTTTTTAAATATTTTTTTATTTTTGTTTGTTCTCCATTTTAATTACAACCTATAAATTCATTCCCTTCCAACAAAATTCATCAAATATCATTCCAATCCAATATCATTCAAACAAAATTCAGTCAACAAAATTCATCAAATATTCCAATCCAATATCATTCTAAGAAGTACTTACACCATAATATATATCCAATATATACAACATATATAATAACTAACTATTATGAAACTCAAAACTTGCTACAAAAAGCTAGAAACAAAACGGCACCACTCCCCCCTTACTGTTGTAAGTTGTTCATCAGAGTAATGCTGGATGTCTTTACAGTGGGGAAAATACTGAAAAATAAAATGAAATAAAATTAGAATTAAAATGGTTATTAAATGTGAGTAAGTATTATAATATCAATATAAAAAAGAAATCTAAGTAGTTACCTTGATTGGGATTACTACTCTGTCGTGAGTGATAATCTCTCTCATATACCTCATAGTGTAGTACCCACAATCATTATTATTTGGTTGTTTAGGACACTACAAAGCAAAAGATTAGTTAATTAATTGTCACATTTTTATGACCAAAAATTCAATTAAAATTATAAGAATATTGATAATAAACTTACAGTTATGGGTATCCATTTTGTTTTACTCGTAGAGTATCCCCAGTATTGTCTTAAAACACTGTAACGTCATACATATATATAACATTAAGTTAAACAAAATACATATATTAAATTATACAAAATGAGAGGGTTACACATACACACCTGTCAACTATCTCTACGAAGTCTCACGTAGACTTTGTAATGGCCTCAAGTGATTTCAGATAGTAGATAAAGATTTCTCTTAGGGTTTATTGCAAAGAGTACCCAATGTTCCTCGCACGTAAATGAATCACGAATGAGTACACATTTACACTATAATACAATCCTCAAAATAAATAACCAAGTGATTGAAGACTAAATTTCTCACCTTATATTGAGTGGTGCAAAAAATAAAGATTTGTGATCAAAATGCTTGGCATCCCTCAAGCGTGAAAGGATATAACTTTCAATTTGACTCTTCCTAGCCATAATATCTCTCTGGTTTACCTTAATCCCACACAATGATACACTCGGGCACAAGAACAAAAACTTTTGTGTCCGCTATAAGGGACCGTAAACTCATTGTACAAAAACCTATAAATAATATATATACAACTTTCAGATCCTCATATATATACTCTAATATATACTCTAATATATACAACTATTGTGTACAAATAATTTAATACATACCTCATATATATACTCTAATAACAACCACAGTGGCCCATTCCATGTCATATACAGCTTTCAGATCCTCAACATTGAGAATCATATCCTGTTCCACTCCCACAATTTGATCGGTCGATAACATAATAATGTCATCGGGCTTCATTTTTTGAGTGACGTGGACCTTTACATAAGTGATGAACTTCTCGAATTCATCACTGAGAGATTTAACAACATGTTCGACTGGGTGTATTTCCTTTCGTTTAATAGAAGGAGATGGTCGGGACAGTTTGGTATTGTCGGTGGAAGGGGAAGGTCGGGACACTTTAATAGAAGGAGACTGTCGGGACACTGGGGTACCTGTATATATTAAAAATGATTAATTAGTTAGTTAGCACACATTATATATAACAATGAGTCATTAACTTATTAACAAAAATATTGTCACTTACAACGATAAGTTGTGCAAGCCATGCCACAAAAGTACTAAGTGCTTGATCCACAAGAAATATATCCGCACTAACAATTGGAACAGCAATGGTGCATACCCTCAATTGAATAGTCTACTCTAACTCTCAAATGGTTTTCAGGCATGGGTAAATTGTGCATTGTGGCACTCAATTGGTTACATAACATGCCCACTGCAACCTTTCGATGTGAGTTTGCAATATATAGCTCACATTCACAGTTATCCTAAATCAATTATAAAGGAAAATAAATATACATGATAATTTGATCAAATACATATGTACAAAAAACAGGTCGAGTAATAATAAATACTTGTGTTGAAGGGATGGTGCAGCTATCTCGTGCGCTATGTTGGGCAGGTGAGGGTGCAGCATGTAATATAGGTTCAGCAGGGGGTGGTGCAGCAGGGGATGGTGCACCAATGGATTGTGCACCAATGGATTGTGCCAAGAGCTGCTTATACATCTGTCTCTCTTCCATTAATACAACAACATTCTTGGATAGCTCGTCATACTGTGCCGCCATCACTTTACATTTCCCGCACCCCCTGCTATGGCTCTTTGGCCCAAACACAGTCGTAGGAGGAATGCCATATCCATAACCTCTTATACGACCCTTATACTCTTCCCTTCCCAAGGCACGAGCAAGGACATCTTGTTCACCAGAGCAATCTGTTAAATCTCCTTGTGATACAGATTGTGATATGCTTTGCTGATGCACAAACATAAGTATATAATCAGACATAAATTCCAACTTGCTGGGAATCATAAAATTAAAATTAAAATACTTGAATTTTGGAATACTTACTATTTTGTCCTTGACCTCCTTAGTTTTCGGATCCACAATGTCACCATCTTTGTTTTGTCGGGCCTCTAACCAGACAGTACAACGATCAAGGGATTCTTAGTTGGATCTTTCCCCTCTTGCAGTAACTATTTAAGTTTAATAATTGTTAATCAACTGTAAATTAAAAGATTCATTAAATCATAATAAATTAAACTAATTGTGTCTTACCAATCTTTCTTCGAGAATTTGATATCCACTAGAACCTCCTCTATAAGGGTACTCGGGATTAGAAGCTCTTTCTTTATTCGCTTTGCTCTTTTTCTATTTAAAAAGATAAGTATACATTAATGAATGATATCTAGTTGTCAAATATATATATATATATATATATATATATATATATATATAACTTAAATAATTAATATACTAACCAAGAAATCTGGATCTCAGAGTGCGTATATGTACAAATTTGCTCCAATCCTCCTTACTTATAATTCCGAATACAATGCCGAGGCTCTGTCTCGATGGTCCCATCGGGAAGTTTCGAGATACTTTTTCCTACATCGTTCTATAAGCCCGATGCAACCTTCCAGCCTTCCTTGAGTATCCAATCTCTTGTGCATCATCCATGAAGTGGCATATAGAGTCACAAGAAGGGGGTTGAATTGTGACCCTTTGAAATTTATATCCCGCAACTTAGAAAATGTCCTCTCAAGTTGATACTTGGAGATGAGATAGTTAGCTTAAAACAATTTCACAAGACATACTCTTCTTGAGTAGGTTCCATGTATTGAACCTTCTCTAGTTAAGTAAGTTCAATTCATAATGAGTCTTGTGTTGAATTTATGCATAGAAACATTTTGTTCATCAAATGAATTTTATCCTTTTGTTGAACATGGTAATTCAGTGTTTGATAACTTGAGGAACATATTACCAAGACATATATATGTGAAGGATAAACTCTTTAATGTAGAGAAGCTTATGAGAATGAAATCATTTCAGATTGAAGCTTCTATAAATGTTTTTAAAACAGTATATGATTTATGCATAAAATACATGAGTAGGTTAGTAACAATAGATGATTAATATAAAACACTAACTACTCAATGAAGAAGGTTAGTAATAATAGATAATCAATATAAGATACTAACTTCTTAAGGATGAGGGATAGTCATGAATAATAGCTTGTAAGAGATATGTTGGTTTTAACTTTGAGATTAAATCATAGATTATAAGTTCTTAGTTAAAAATCGTTTTTAAGGTTGAATAAATCAACCTTCTCATAGTTTGGACAATGGTGAATATGTTATAGCATGTTAGAAGATATTAAGGAAAGCTAGTAAATAACACAGTAGAGTTATAGAGGTTCACCCAAACCTGGCTACTCCTCTCCCCACGTCCACGTGAGTATTTCCACTATTTTCCAAATAGTCATTACACTTGCTTTTGATCAACACACAAAAGACTTCACCACCACTAGCTTTGATCACACACAACAGCCTAGTGCACTCTTACACAGCTACGCCTAGCTGTTTCCACTCTCTTAGAAACTCTCCACTAGTTACCTAAGATTCACCTTATCAAGTATAATCACCACCAACACTCACCTATCCTAGGTAGCTTAATAGAACAGCACACACATTGTAGTTTCTCATCAACACTCACCTACTCCTTAGGTATAGCTTGATAGAACACTACACATGTTGTATTTTCTCATTAACACTCACCTTTCTTTCTAGGTAGTTTGGTGAGATATTTACAAGATAATGCTTACAATAAGGGTTTTGGAATGTTTAAGAGCTTGAGAATAAATTACACAAAGTGTATACAATGATGCTCATCAAGCTAACACACACTCACTAAAAGAATCCTAGAATTTTACATTAGAAGCTTGGAGTGTGGGATGAGAAGGTTGGATGTTTCTTTGAGAAGCTTGAAAGATGAGAGGTTCCAACCCAAACTCATACCTTGAACTTTCGAATTCCAGCCTTTAAATAGCCATGGAGACTGAATATAGCTGTTAGAAATTTGAATGGAGTTGAATAGAGCCGTTAGAAACTTGAATGGAAATTTTTGGAGTATCCTTTGGTCCATAGGAGTGACTTTAAGTAAGGTACAAAAGTTGACAGCTTTTGAACCTTCTGAAGTCTGTCTTTATGCTTTAACCGACACATTCAACCTTCTTCTTCCGACATTGTACTCCTCTAGTAGTCTACTCTACAACCATGCTTCAGCTTATATCCGTTGGATGCACTGGAATTAATTTGAATCAACCTTCAAGCTTCCTAGCATGAATAAACACCTCAAATGTGCCATATGAATAATCATTCATTACCTCCTTTTATATTCAAACTTTCAAAGACATTTTATGACTTGGGATCTTCATTTAATTCACCTTAAGATCATTCAAGAAGAGTTAATGTGTTTGGGATAATTTTGATATGATTTTGTAAAAATGTAAGTTTGATTTCTTTCAACCTTCTTTTAACCTTCTTTACCAAAACAACCTTCTGTACTCTTTATGGAATAAAGTCAACCTTCCGTTGACTTCAATCAAACTTTTCTGACTATTGGTCAACCTTGTGTTGACTTTTAGTCAACCTTCTGTAGAAAGGTCAAACCTTCTGTTGACTTTATTTTTTAAGCTTCTCATGAGTTAACCTTCTCAAGGCTTTTCTACCTTTATAATATACCAATATTGTAGACCATGGTAGAGCCTTAGTTTGCTAGGTCTTTGGCTTGGTTTAACCTTCTTTTGCCATGGTCAAACCTTCCGTAGTCTGAACCTTCTAGAGTTTTAACACTCTCAATTATTTATTTTCTATGAAAAGTATTGGCTTGGTAAAACCTTCTTATTTGACTTGGTCAAGCCTTCTCAAATGATTATTCCTTACTTGAATGAACTTTGATGCTCCTAGGAAGAATCATTGATTTACCTCTTCTTCATTTAATACCTTTTCTTGACTTGGTCAAATGTTCTGTTGACTTAAGCAAACTTTCTCAAATGATTATTCCTCAACCCAATAAGCTTTGATGCTTTTAGGAAGAATCATTGAGTGCCTCTTCTTCAGTTCATCAATGAGAGTGATTGTTCTTTAGTTGTTGAAGTTTCCTAGAGTAGGTTGCTTGTTTATTTGAACCTTCTCCAACTATTTTAACCTTCTTTAACTATTGAACCTTCTCATATGTGAACCTTCTTATGCTTATTTCTACCCTTGACTTTTTGCATGTTTTAGTCTTGCTCTTTGATATGCTTCTTGATAAGCTTTTGAACCTTTGAGTAAGAGAGCATTGGTAGAATATAACCTGATTAATGACTATGAGAATCTCCTTTGTAGAGACTTGTAGAAACCTTTGATCCATCTAGTCATTAGGTTATTAGGACTCTTGATAGGAATTCACTTAGATGATTTGCATTTACTTTGATTGCCTAATGTCTTTCTTTTCTTTGTGAATTTCCTAGTCCCACACATTGTAATAGTAAAGATAATATGTCTTCATGACGCTTGCATTACTATTCTTGTAACTTTGTTGGTGCTACTTTGATTCTTCAATTTGTTGAGAATGACATGCATTGGATTGATCTAATTTGGCTTCTAGCATGTCCACTTATAGAAAACCTGTTTCTTTTCAACAAACTCAAGACACCCATTAGTAGAGCATCATTCGTAATACTTAAGCTTTAGTTAAGGTTTGTTATCATTAAAACCATATATCAAAAAGGATTTTATCTCAACAATCCACATCAAAGTGTTTCTACTTATACATAAAAATGGATTAAATAAATATAACTAAAAAATCACTAAATAAGATTATTAAAGAGGTCTAAAATTATATACCTGTATTAAGGGCCAGAAATCATCTTTCAGTTTATGCAAAACTCTATTATCTTTCTCATTCCAACTTTTAATCGAAATTGGAAACATTTGCTTCACCTTAGTACCAATAAAACTAATCAAATTTGTGCCGTTCTCTCCAATAGGCAAACCTTTAACACTCCATCTGACCTGCATGAATTAAATCATTAAATAATTAGATAACTTTGAAAGGTAGAGAACAACATTAATAATTAGTAATTAACTTACTGAATATTTCTCGTGTCCTTTACTTATTCGATGGATGATATTCTTTTTTGCTGTCATTCCACGGGAGTGAACTTCTTTGTGTTTCTATGACCACCCCCATCACCACCCCTCATGACTACTCTCATGATCACTAAGTGATGTCATCCGACTTGCAATGGCCCAAATGAAATAGACTCAAGTGAGTTTTAGCTTTCTAATTGTTTAGAACCAACAAACACTTAACAAAATATAGAACAAGCATACGCCTCACCTATAAATACATATATAAACAGTAAATCAAATATTGGAAGTTACTAGTAGCTATATAAATGTTATGAAAAACAATGCTTGCTAGCTAAGGCAATTGCAAATGAAGCAACTTTCTGAAAAACAAAATAAGAACCTCTCCTCTTTTCTCCTCTAAAATTCCTTTGGTCTATTAACATTCTTACAGAGTCAAACTAGTCAATAATGGTCTTTGCAATCATAGCCTTTAATTTGTTGATGATTATTGATTTAGTTTCAATGAAATGCATGCCATGTAAATTAGTACTCGCAGATTTTTCCACTACACAACCATATAACATCGAGTAAACTAGTCAAGTCAGTAAGAACCTAGAGTAAACATATATAGGAAAGCCATGCACTAAGAAACAGAGAAAGCCATGCACTAGGAAAGCCATGCACTAGGAAAGCCATGCACTAGTCAAGTTAATAATGCTAGCTAAGCTAGACTAATCTAACAACTAATTAAATACAACATTGAGCTAAGTAACAGAGAAAGCCATACAAAAGAGAACTACATAACAAACCATAAAAACCAAAGTGAGAGTATGTGTAAGTGTAAATACCTTTTGAAAGGGAGAGAGTGCAGAAAAAGGAGACAAATGGGAGGGAGCTGCGTGGTAAAATAGCACCAAGGAGAGAGAGGGAGAGCTGGTACGTTTGGGGTTTCTCGGTTTTAGGTTTCCTGGGTCGGCGTTTCTGGGTTTCTGGGTGATGAACGTAGAGGGTAACCGGGTTGTTCGCAAGGGATGAACGAAGAGGTGGAGGTTTCTGAGAGTTCGCAAGGGAGAGTTCTGGGTTTCCTGGGTCGTGAAGGTTTCCTGGGTCTCACACAGAAGGGATGAACGAAGAGGTGGAGGTGAGGGGTTTTCGCAAGAGAGGAGTTAGGTAGATGAAGAGATCGCGTGAGTTTGTGTGAGAGAGATGAGAGCGCGCCTTGTGAAAATTATAATAACAATGCCTAGCGCTTTCTAGCAAAAACGCTAGGAAGCCTAGGAATTATAATTACAATTCCTAGCGTCAGAAACGCTAGGGATGCTATAGCGCTTTTACAATTCCTAGCGTTTTGCCAAGAAAACGCTAGGGATCCTCTAGCGCGCTCTCTTACAATTCCTAGCGTCAGAAACGCTAGGATCCTCTAGTGCATTTTGTTCATAGCTAGCGCTTTTTCTATAAAACGCTATGTATTGAATGATTTTTTTAATTTCATTTCTAGCGCTTTCTTAAAACGCTATGTATTGATCTGGTTTTTAATTTCATTTGTAGCGATTTTTTTTTTTTAAAACGCTACCTATTGACTCGATTTTTTTTTTTTTTTTTATTTTTGTTTATTCTCCCTTTTAATTACAACCTATAAATTCATTCCTTCCAACAAAATTCATCAAATATCATTCCAACAAAATTCAGCCAATATCATTAATTACAATCCAATATAGATACACACATATGTACATATCACCAAAAGACCATATTAAACTAACAAGTACTTACAACATAATTAATATATATCCAAATCATACAACATATATAATAACTAACTAACATTATGAAACTCAAAAGTAGCTACAAATTAAAGCTAGAAACATAACAAAGACAACCCTCATGACTACTGCCTTGACCACTCTCATGATCACTAATCGATGCCATCCGACCGCAATATAACATAATCCATGTTATTGTTAAATTTACAAAAACAATATAATTATCTATTAATAAAAATAATATCATTAAGTCTATATTACCTTTTCCTTTTCCTAGATAAAATTTTGTTTGCAATTCGCGCCTTGGTATTTTTTTTTTCCGATTTAATAGTAATTCCATCATTATGATCTTTTCTAAAATAGACAACATCCTCTATAGAAGTATTTTCCCCTATTATTGGTTCTGATGTTCAAGAAAGGGTCGCCTTCAACACCAACATCATCGTGTGCTTCATCATCATCATTGTTATACACAAATTTTTTGTCACCAATAGAACAATAGACCAATTGATATTAATCGATCTGACATAAAACACTTGTTGAGCTTATGATGGTAAAATAAAAGGTTCATCTTTATATCCTAACTTGTTGAAATTCACCCGCATGAACCCCGATTCATCAATCAGAAACCAAAGATATTGTCAACCCATTCACATTTGAACACAGCTCCTCGAAAGATATTGTAATCCAACTCCCATATGTGTTCAATGAAGCCAAAGTATGACATATTCACATATATGGGATTTCTCTTTGCACTCGATGCATGCATAGAATGAGCTACAAGAGTCACCCCACTATTTTGCATTTTACTCGATCATCTTGTTCTTTTGTATAGAAAGTGCACTCTGCTCATTAGATAGTCATGTTGTAAGAGAAGACATGTATATTTGGACCTTTGCTAACCATCTCAATCTTTTGAAATCAAGTAGGATTCAAACACACTCACCATCAATGTGATCTTTTAGCCACACTATGAAACTCCTATTGTGTTCTTTTGCTAACCAAACTTGCTTCTTTCCCTGAATTGACTCTTAAGAATCTCCTTGTGTTTGGCAACATATGAATCAACCTCACTATCATTGTGAAGAACGTACAAGTGTGCTTGCTCTAGTTCTTTCCTTGATACCATCACTAATTTAGTTCCCGTCATCCCTTTACTAATCCTTCCTACATGACGAGACTTCGCGGGCCCCACGTAATATTCAAGACTAGATAGATAGCCCGTGAAAAACTCAATAGCCTCTTCAACTATGTAGCGCTCAACAATACAACCTCGTGTCGTGATCGATTTTTCACATATCCTTTTAATATCTTCATGTAACGCTCAAACGGATACATCCATCTCATGTAACATGAGCCACACAATTGTGTCTCTCTAACCAGATGAACTATTAGATGAATCATTATGTCAAAAAGGAAGGTGGGAAATACATCTCAAGCTCACACAAAGTGACAGTAATTTCTCTTTGCAATGTTGGCAACTTTCCGTGGTCAATCACTCTACTACAAATCGCCTTAAAGAAGAAACAAAGTTTGGTTAAGGTCCGACGACTTTCTTAGGCAAAATGGATCAGATACCAATGGGTAGCAAATGCTCCATGAGAACATGACAATCGTGGGACTTTAGAGACTTTAACTTGAGGTCTTTAATCGATACAAGAGTCGCCACATTTGAAGAGTATCCTCTCGAACTTTAACTCCATGAAGAAACTCACAAAAGACGCTTTCTCCTTTCTAGATAGAGTATGAGTCACGGAGGTAAATATGTACGTGTACCCTTCTTTACCGAACCCAATTCAGGTCTCAAACCCATACTAACCAAATCCAACCTTGAGTTGATGGTATCTTTAGTCTTACCCAAGATATTGAGTAAGGTACCAATGACACTTTCAAGACATTCTTTTCAACATGCATCACATCAATGAAATGCCTTACATATAATGACTTCTAGTATGGCAACTCAAAAAAATTGACTTTTTCTTCCACCCCGCTTGGCAAGCTCTCCCGCAAAAGGCTTCCCAAATTTAATGTTCAAATCTTCCACCTTTTCAAATACTGTCGCCCACAAAAGCGGGAGCTCTACGTGTTTCAGATTCCCATAAAATGCCTTTCTCCACAATCGATAAAGTGATGAGTTGATGGCAAAAATCTACGATGACCAAGATAGATATTCTTCTTACCATGTTCCAACCACATCCAACTGTGTTATATCTTCACATATAGGGCATGCACACCGCCTTTGTTATCGTGCATCTGCATAGATTGCCGATGCAGAAAGTCGTTAACTGTGCCAAAGATCATAGCCTCGTGGTGAAACTTTTTTCTCCGAACCCATCATACACCTCTACCCCGCCTCCCACATTTGCTTCAAGTCTTCAATTAAAGGAGCCGAGTATACATCAATATCATTTCCCGGTTGTTTGGGCCTGTAAATTAACAAAGACAAAGATCATATATTTGCGTTTCATGCAAAGCCACTACGTAAGTTATAAATCGCCAAAATCATGGGCCATGTATCGTGGGAGCTACTACTCGATATCGTATGGTTAAATCCATCACAGACAATGCAAGGCGAGGGTTTCGGGTCATCCCCGAAATTAGGATACTCAATATTATTTTTTTCCATTCGGAGAATCACGTGTCGTCGAGCATACCATCTTTAATCCTTTCATCCTCATGCCATGTCAAGTGTTTTGCATCTTCGAACTACGATACATGCGCCTAAATCGAGGAATTATAGGAAAATACCACAACACCTTTTCTCGAGCAGACTCTTTCTTCTTATATCCGCGGTGCATTACATTTAGGACACGAGTTTAACAACGCATGTTCATTCCAAATAAAATGCAATCATTCGCATAAGCGTGTATCTTCTCATAGTTCAAGCCAATAGACCCCAACATTTGCTTTGCATCATACGTCCGAGAAGGAAGCACATTATCATTCGCAACATTTCTTTTCTGAAGTGAGTAACCCAGAAAGCTCTTATCCGTCCATCCGTGGCGAAGTTTTCAAGTTATACAACTTGATCACGCCCAATAATTTTGTGAATTCAAGACAACCCACATACAATGGTGTCTCTCAGATCGCTTATCAATTTCTCAAACATTTCAGACAATCATTAAGATCCTCTTCAACCACCTTTGCCATCTCTTCAAATTCGTTTCAGATCAAATGAATGTGTTCCGGTGTCAACCCGCAAGCACATATCTCTTACTAATATCATTCATATTTGAAGATTCACCTTTTTCTCACCGCATTATCCAACAAGTGTAACTTTGATCAATTCCATTCGCCTTTAAATGTCGTGCCAACTCCTCTCGCAAAGAATCGATTTTACATAACAACACCTTAAACAAGGACATTTCATACCACTAGAAGTCCCTAAACGCTCAACAAAGACAAACCACAAAATAATCCACTCCAAATGCATACTCCTTGGATGCACGATTGGCAGACATCCAATTTCTATCCATAATTTCCAAATATTTATAATAAAATCCCGAGAAGAGAACTTTAACATATGACCCATCAAGCAATCCGAATATAATGAAGAATCAATTCATATAAAAACAAACAAAATTTCCTCTTTTAAAATTTTTTCAATTCCACTCCTTATTTTCCCAAGCTATATCTATCTCATATTCTATTTCTATTCTCGGTCCTTTGGTCAAGACAAAGGAACCATAGTCTAGTCTTCCAAATAATTAATGAACTTAATTTGTGTAACAAGAAGAGGCTAGTGGTAAAAAAAAGAGTCTAGTGTGCACAAGTGACAAAACTAATATATTTCTAAACTAGAACCCACAATTAATATCTAACAAATTTCCTAATTGTAATTTACAAGAAAAATTTCAACAAGAGACTATTGTAATTAGAGAAAGGAACGAAATTAATAAAGGAACCCGAAACAGAGAAAGGAACAGAAAACTCACCCATGTTGTCTCGAGTGAGAGACCGAGAAAAAGATGATGTTCACCGAGAGAGATGATTTTCGTTGAGAGAGATGATGTTAATTTTGCGTTAGGGTGTTAGGGTTTTATGTTTTCGGGTGAGTGATTTTATGCTTCTCGGGTGAGAGTGTTCACGAGAGAGGAAGTAGCTCAATGGGAAACGAAAAAATTATTTAACCATACCTAGCGTTTTATGAAAAACGCTAGGATCTATCTAGCGTGTTTTCTAAATACCTAGCGTTTTGAGTAAAAGCGCTAGGATCCGCTTCTAGAGTGTTTACTAAATAACTAGCGCTTTCTAAAAATGCTAGGATCGATCTAGCGTGTTTTCTAATTGGCTAGCGTTTTGATAAAAGCGCCAGGATCCGCTTCAGCGTGTTTTCTAAATACCTAGCGCTTTTTAAAAACGCTAGGATCTATCTAGCGTGTTTTCTAATTGGCTAGCGCGTTTTGAATAAAAGCGCTAGGGATCCGTCTAGCGTGTTTTCTAAATGGCTAGCGTTTTGAATAAAAGCGCTAGGATCCGTCTAGCGGGTTACCTAATGGGTAGCGTTTTTATCTTAAAACGCTACTAAAGGTGTAGCGTGTTATTAAAATGGGTAGCGCTTTTTTATAAACGCTACTAAAGGTGGCGATCTCTTTTTACAATTATGGCGTAGTGATTAGCACTTACAGAGCAAAGCAGTGGTGAGTTCTTGACGATGCTTCTCAAATTGAGCTTCTTGAACTAAAAGAAGACCTCAATTTGAGAGAGAAGTAGATCCCGGACGACCAAAGATCATCATAACGAACGGATTGTACTCCTCCGAAGCCCATCAAGAACGACGCCAATGTTGTCTTGCTCGGAGATGGTTTCCCCAATTGATAGAAGAGAATCAGCGAGGGTGTGGATACGCATCAAATATTCAAAGATGGAACACTCCCCCTTCTTGGTATTTTTCAATTCAGACCTCAATTGACGGATTCGAGCCTTGAGGTGAGAGTAATAGTTTTGATGAATTCGGTCCCAAACTTGATGGGAGTGCTTGCAGGTGAGAACACGGGGAAGAACAGCTTCGCTGAGGGTTGAAAGAAGCCATGTGAATAACATTTGGTCTTGAACCAACCACTTTTTGTATTCGTCACTGATCTTGAGCGCAAGACGATCGTCCTCATTAGCATATTGCTGAGGGATAACTGGATTTACCAGAAAGCGATGTAGTTTGTAGGAGGTGATAATACCTTCAACTTGCTGGTTCCACCGCAAGAAATTATTATCTTCAAGCTTTATCGAGAGTTTTGGCGCCGCCGTGAAACCGTGAGGTTGACCGGAGAGATGCGAGCCCAGGTTGAACACATTGTTGGTTCCGGCAGTGGTGAGTGCTTGTTTGGGGGATTCTTCCGCCATGGACGAAGCAATAAACGATCAAGCGAAAGCGATGGATTTAGAGATCAAACCTAGCGATTGATACCATGAAGAAGATAAAGAGGAATTTTCTTTTCATTGAATTTTCAACTAGTTCAGAATACAGAGATTACAATTCTTTTATATACACTTGAATCTACATAACATAATTCAATTTATCATCTAACTGATTCATATACAAAAACTTTTACTAGTAACTGATTTTACAACTGAATCAAACACACAATGAACCCTAAATCTAACTTTACTAATTTGACTAGCTTGATGTAGCAGGTTACCACTTCACTTGTCTTTGGAACTGTTACCTCCAATAGCAGGTGAGTTACCTACTTACACATTGAGTTTGACTTGAGTTTGTCACCTGCAATAGCAGGTTGTATTGTCTTTGATGACTTGTTTACCTTGTCATCTATTAAAGAGTAACTTTATTAAAACTTTTGCCGTTTTTTTTTTATTTTAAAAAGTTTAGGTGAGTTAAGCTCCAAGAATTCACCAAGGTCAAGGCAGACCTCACGACTCTTTGAGCGCTAAACTTGTCATTTTAATCTTTAACTCAAATTATAATTTTGTATATTAACTTAAATTAAATGAAGATGAACAGATTTAATTCTATATAATAAGGCTTTTTTGAAGCAATGGTAAAAAAGGAATAAAAATATTATAACTTGTATCATTCCATTCACTTCCCAAATAATGAAATGGTAACTTCATTTCACTCCAACATAAAATATCCAAATAATGAAATGGAGATTTTGTTCCGTTGCATTCCATTCCGCTCTGTCCCGTTCATTTTAAATTATCCAAACATACCCTATAGTTGACCCAAATGCAGCAATATTTAAAAAATAAAATCATGAGAACTTTAAAGGAATAGATCTTCTCAATTTATCAATTGAAATGCACGGTTCAATAGAAATAATTTTAGTTGTATAAAGATGCATATTTCTAGAATAAATGACATATGTTAGAATGAAAACACTTCATAATATAAAATTACCGCAAAATTTCCAAATTCATACCAAATAATGAATGTAAATTCGAAAATATGATGTCGGAGGGAAAAGACTCAAAAAAAAGTTTGATATCAAAATATTCCAGAAAGAAAGATAAGCCAAAAGTAAATTTATAAAGATTAAAATTAAACAGGCAAAAAAGTTTTTCAATGCCTTCAACAAAAGACCTTCAAAATATCATCAAAAACATCAAATCTCCTCAAATGATCCATGCCATTCAAAATTGCACTTTAAGGTTTCCAATCTTGGTCTTCCCCCTTCCTTTACGAGTGATTCTACACTCACAATAGTACTAGTATTTTACCCGTGCATACGCACGGGTGATACTGTATGGTCGGTGTAGTGTGATGAAGTCATAATAGTAATTTGAAAGGTATTCATAAACAATGTCAAAATTGTATAATTTGAAATTCAAAGAGGAAAGAGATAAGTATTGTGGCATATAACATACAAATGCAAATTATATTGAGTCGAAGAAATTAAAGGAGATTGACAATCAGAATTACATTGATCCATAATAATGTATTAGGGCATTAGAGGTAAAATATGCATCCCCGTTGGGCCTTCTGTTTGCATCCTCATTAACATATTAGTTGTTGCTAACGTTGCCGCATGTTAAGTCAAATTTTTCCATATGAATTAATATTAATTAAATCATATTCATTAGCTCTCTGTCGGGCGCCTCGATTGGCATCGCTGCTCGACTCGCCTCCCGCTGTAGATCTCGTCGCCGATTCCATTGTCGGCTTTCGCATTGTCGCCTCCTGCTGCCACGTGATTATGACTTATTTTCTTTAATGAGTTAATATTAATTTAATTATATTCATTTATGTATAAAAAAGTTAATTTTAAACTTTTGTTAAAGGTACGTATTTTTGGACAATTCATAGTGATTAAAATGATTAATTTAACCGTAGTGAAAAGAAATGATTAGTTTTATTAGTTTATGTAGATTATTGATCAAATAATTTGAGTAGATTATAAAGTTAGCGACTAATTTATTTGTAGTAAAAAAAGGAATTTTTTTTAATGTTTGTGAGAAAAAAAGGAAAAAAATCGAGTTAAAAAATGATGGAAAAAAGATTTATTAAAAAATGTATACTTTTTAAAAGGAAAAACAATTTTTAAAAAAACAGTTTAAAAAGTATCAAAGAAAAGAAAGTTTAAAAAATAATAATAACAAAAGTTGACACGCGCACAATAGCTTTTCTTTTTGTTTTTTTTAAAAAAAGGAGAAAAGCTAACATGAAAAAAAAAATTAAATAGTAAAAGCTCCATATCTTTTACAACCCTAACTAAAGTCTCTTATTTGTTTCAAAATCTTCTTCTCACGCAGAAGAAGAACCACCATTCTCTCTTTCAAAAAGACATCGTTTCTTTGATTAGGGTCTCCGCTACGCCGCCACACTGTGTAAGTCTTCTACTTCCGTTCACTCTCGAGAGGAAACCAAGTGCTAGCTGTTGCGTCAGCAGTTTTTTTTACTGAAAAAGCTGCAAAAGTTTGTTTTAGTGGTAAAATTACCAATTTACCATCATTTTGTGCCAAATGCCAAAAAGTTAAGATGTCTAAATTATGGATTTTGCTAATATGATTTAGATATAGTAGAATAGATTACTGATCCTTTTATTATAAAAATTATTGACTTTTTTAAAAATAAATAAATGAGATTTAATATAAAATATGTGCTCCCGCTGACACACTCGTTGTTGTTTCCGCTGGCACTGCTGTTGCCGCCTCGTGTGGCTCACTTAAAAAAACAAATGAAACTTAAATAGTGATATTCTTAAGAAAAATAATTTAGCAATAACTAATGAAACTTAAATTGCGATATTCTTAAAACAAATAGTAATAAAATAGATTTTTTTAAGAAATAACTAATTTAAAAAAATCAAAAAGTGATTTTAAAAATAAATCTAAAAATCTGCAGATTTCTAAGAAAATAATGACTGGTTTTAAAATAGAAAGATGAATATCAAATTGAAAAAAATTAAAAATGATTGGTCAAAAAATTGTTGTTATCGATACAAAAAGCTGCGTGTGTCAATAGGACATAATTTTTCTCATCAGATAAATTTGTCATTTGTCACAATTTGTGCAAGCAAAATGGTCAATTTGTCACAAAAAGACAACATTGGCATCTTTTTGAAGAGTTTTATCTTTTTGAGACAAATTGACCATTTTGCCTCAAATTGTGACAAATTGCAAATTTCTAAAGTATCCGGCATGTGTTTTATATGCCACTTGTTTGTATTTTTAATCTAGATCATTTGATATTTGTTTAGTCATTTTAATTAAATTTTTAAATTACTAAAAGAGTGTAAGAGAAAATAAAAAGATAATGCAAAAGAGAATATGAAATAAATATTTTTACACATTTTTAAAATGAGGTGTTGAAAGTAAGGAAGAAGATAAAGTGAAAGAAAATATGAAAAGGGGAGAGAGAAAGAGAAATTAGTCATAGAAAGAGAGGAAGAAAGAGAAAGTGAAAGAGAGAAAGAAAGAGAAAAGTTGATTTTCTTTTCACTTTTTTTTCTTACCATGGAAGAAAATCAACTTTTTTAGGTAGGTCCCACCATAGAAGAAAAAGAGAGAGATATAGAGAAAAGTGAAAGTATAAAGGTGAAATATTTTGTTTTTTGTGACAAATTGACCATTTTGTCCTCAAATTATGACAAATGGCAAATGTCTAAAGTGTCTAAAAAGATAAAATTGTCGACATATGTTTTTACTATGTTAGATTGTGACAAATTGACCATTTTGTCCTCAAATTATGACAAATGGCAATGTCTAAAGTGTCTAAAAAGATAAAATTGCTGACATATGTTTTTACTATTTTAGATGTTAGATAGATAGATTCATTCATAAAGATGATCATCTTTATCACCATCATATGTTCATAAATATGCTCATTTGGATGCCTTAAATCTTTGATAGTCTCGTAGCACCTTTTCTCTAAACTTCCATGCAAAACAACATTATAACAATAACGAAGGTCGAGAAATTCGAGATAAGGACAACCATCAAGAATATCAATCAAACCATCATTTGTGAGCTTATTTCCCCAAAGCTAAAGTTTGGTTAGGTCTGGCATGTTATTCGCAATAGCAAATGCTTCTTTATCACATTTGAAACCTTGATATAATGTGCAATCAATGCCTTTGTACTGCTAAATTTTAAGATTTTTAAAAGTGTCCAATTTTTTCCAATTGCTCCAATTTTTTCCAATCAATAGGATTAAGGAATTGACACAGCTTGAGGTTGATTTATTTCTGAAACTGAGACCATAGTCATTCTATCAACGTCTAGTTTATCATCCCATATAAACAAGTTGTAGCCTACTCGCTTCTGCACAAAATAAAAAAACCTGAGAGGGAATAGAAGAATTAGGTTACTGAAATAACCAAATAGCAAAGGGAATAGAAGAATTAAAATCAAGTACCTTACCGAACCCCCAATTAATACACCTCTATAATATTCTTCCACAGTTTTCATTAGTGTTGGCGATCCATAAACGCATAGCTACCCCACATCCACATACAGGGAGTAAGCCTTACCTTGATGCATCATCATTGAAAGAGGTGTTGCTTCTCTCCATTGGATAGCGAACACGAAGATGAGAGAACGAGAGAGAAGAGGAGGATGTGTGTTTCAGAGAAGAAGAGCGGGGAAGGAAGAAGAGAGAAGAAGAGGAGGCGTGTTTCGAAGAAGAAGAAGAAGAAGAAGAAGAAGAGGCGTGTTTCAGATCTTGTGAGATGATGATGATGATGATGATGATGATGATATCAGCCCTACTCGACCATGTATTAAGCCCTGTTGTACATCTACGCACTTAGAGTTAAAAAAGATTAACAAAACTAATAAAGTGGGGCCTAACTAGAAACAGTCAATATTTGTAAGGCTATTTTAATTTTTTTTACAGAGACCTAAATGGATTTTGGGTATATTTATTTTTTCCATGAATTCAAGGAAAATGTACAAAAGTACTATCTTTAATATGTGTGAAAGTAATTATTTTTGCCTTCACAGAGATCTTTTCTCGCCTAACTGGGTGATTTTCTGTTAGATCTGCTCCAGATCTTTGCTCAAGTTGTGGTCGCTCCTCGAGGTAATTCCCTTTGCCCTTCCTCCCATTAGTAAATTGCATAATAGAAAACGCTCAAATTCGCTACATCTTGTCTAAATAATTTCAATATAAGAAACCAATCTAAATGATTAGAAAATCCAAAACTGTGAGAAGACAACATGGGTTCTATTACATCATTTCCAAATTCTAAAACAAAATAGCACCATCATTAGGTACAGCTTGTGGTCGTTTCTCAACTTCAAGAGGTGCTTCAATATTGTTCCGGACTGGAACAAACCCCACAAGACTTGGGTCAGACCCAATCCAATATTGTCTACGGCCCAATACGCGCCGACTATCAAGCGCTCCCATTCAACGGGCCCGCATTAAAGTGGTCGATCTCGACGCCTCGTGCACGGTGCATTCGTCTATAAATAGAGGTGCACCCCTCCATTTTCAGGTACGTTCTCATTTTTTGCATACCTCTCCATTTTCCTTGTTGACTTAAACATCAGAGTATCAGCAGGTACCACCCCTCGGCGAGCTCAAGAAAGCAACCTCGGCGTGTCTGAAGTAAATCTTCAATCATCTCAAGTACATCTTCAATCATCCGAAGCACATCTCCTGAATACCCCGGATCCAAATTTACGTCCGAGATCAAGGTAATCGAACAAATATGAACTTCAATCCCTATTCTCAGAACCCTAACCTAAATTTTCCAACTAAACACCAATACCAAATGATAATAACAAAGCCCCAAATATTCCCTATTATGTAACCCTAACTTAAAACTGAAGCTGAAACAGAATTCAACTAAACAACAAACTTCCATTAAATGATCTAAAACCAACTAATACATCAACATTGAAGTGAAAAATGATAAAAATTTAGTTATATTTGCAATGGGTTAGAAATGGTGGGGTGGTGAGTTGTTGAAGTGGACGACTGCCAACTTTGTGGGGGTGGTATGGTCCATCATCTATATATCTATTTAATTGTGATAAAAATACCTGATTTAAAGTTTTCTTTTTAACTCAATTTCATCCCTCCCTACATGGCACCTCATTATCCGAGTTATTACTCAAATAACACCACATAATTATCCACAATGGCACTAAACGTGCCACATCATCAAAAGTGATAGAGTTAACGGTGGAAGTTAACAACTGATACTAATGTGACAAATAGATGCTCAACTGAGGGATTAATTTGACAGCAATCAACATTTTGAAAGGGCCAAAGTGGTTGTTTACCCAATTAAAGAACTATATGATGAATTGGACTAATAATTCAATCCCTAAGAATTACCACTAAATGCATTGTGTGTGACTCTATATTCTAAATGTGGATAAATAATAAGTGAAAAGTTAGGGGTGGCAATATCTACCCGCAAGTGGGGATCTCCGCGGGGACTGCCCCGAATGGGACCCCGTGGGCGGAGGATTTTTCCCCGTGGGGATGGGGACGGGGAAGAAAATCCCCCCGCAATCAAAGTGGGGATGGGGATGGGGATCATACCCCTCGCCCCGCGGGGACCCCGCCCCGAATAAATTACATAAATATACTTATTATAGATATATATTATTTATAAGTAATTAATTTTTTAGTCTTTTTATACGTGTTTTGAATTTAAAATATTAACAAAATATTAAATTGTTCTAACTTTTATACTTTCCAAATATTAAAATATAAAACTAAGACAAACATTTATATTTTTAATAAAAATGTTAAACTTTTGAATTTTAGTCTTACTTTTTACATATTTTTCTAATTTTATTATATTTTAATTTATATTTTGTTATTTATCGTCTCTCATGACCGTGGGATCCATGGGGATGGGGATGGGGAAGAAATGCCCCCGGCGCGGGAACGGATGGGACGGGGACAATTTGGGAGGCGGAGACGAGCGGTGAGTACTCCCGCACCCGCCCCGCCCCATTGCCATCCCTTGTGAAAAGAAGGTAACATTATTTGAGTTGGGCTAAATCAAATGCAATGTGAGTCTTTGCCTTTTTTTGACATAACCAGGTGTGGCTAGTAGTACAAAATAGCGCTTTTATTTTTTTATTTTTTTTGGTAATATTTATAGTTTGGCTTGGTTCATTTGTAGATAATAAAACAACAAATTGAACCAAAATGTCCGATTTATAGAAAAACTGACCCAAGCAATTTTCAATTTTATTTAAATTGGTTTGTGATTTTTCTTTGGATTAGTTAAAATTCAAACACTCCTAGATATAAGACACTTACCTACAAATTTGATGATCGACACTAAAAGCGTTTGTGGCTATATAACATATTTGATGTAGCAGATTTGAGAGGGTTCAATAGAAGAGAGTGACAAGCATCGTATTTTATTACGTGTCTCACTCTTTATCCTATTTGACACCTTGTGAAGAGGATATTTTTTACTATAGTTGACCCAAAAGTAGCAATATTTAGAAAATTAAAATCATGAGAACTTGAAAGGAATGGATCTTCTAAATTTATTAATCGAAATGCACGGTTCAATTATTATAATTTTAGGTGTATAAAAATGCATATATCTAGAATAAATGACATATGTTAGTATGAAAACACTTTATAATATAAAGTTACCACAAAATTACCAACTTCATAGCAAATAATGAATGTAAATTCTAAAATATGATGCCGGAGAGAAAAGTTTGATATCAAAATTTTCCAGAAAGAAAGACAACCCGAAAGTAAATTTATAATAATCAAAATTAAATAGGTGAAAAAGTCTTCTCAATGCCTTCAACAAAAGACCTTCAAAACATCATCAATAACACCAAATCTCCTCAAATGATCGACGCCATTCAGAATTGCACTTTAAGATTTCCCATTTTGGTCTTCCCCCTTCCTTTACGAGTGATTCTACACTCACAATAGTATTCATAAAGATGATCATCTTTATCACCATCATGTTCATAAATATCTTGATCCTGGATGCCATAAATCTTTTATAGTCTCGTAGCACCTTTTCCCTAAACTTCCATGCAAAACAACATTATAACAATAACGAAGATCGAGAAATTCGAGATAAGGACAACCATCAAGAATAGCAATCAAACCATCATTTGTGAGCTTATTTCCCCAAAGTTGTAGTTTGGTTAGCTGTGGCATGTTTTTCGCAATAGCAAATGCTTCTTCATCACATTTGAAACCTTGATATGATGTGCAATCAATGCCTTTGTATGCCCTGTTAAATTTTAAGGTTTTTAAAAGTGGACAATTTTTTCCAATTGCTTCAAGTGAATCCTTGGATAGATTGTTGAATGCAATTTCAAGCTCCTCTAATAATGCAAATTTCTTGGTAACATCAATAAACACTTTATCGGAGATATCCAAGGATTTCGCAATCCGAATGCGTCGCAGATTACTTATTCTGTATAATTTGAAGGAAAAAAGTGAACACTCTGATATCCATTGCAAAATTATATGTGATACTTTAGACAAAATTATAAAATCAACCATTAAGATCTAGGCACCACCACCACCAAATTACTCTTGGGTATTTCTTCATGAGAACATAGTCGTTGGAATTGCACGATTCATATACTAAATATTACAAATGAAATCATACCTTTGTAATACAAACAGAATAAGCATTTTATGTTAAGATATAATTCCTAATAATATCAGAGATACAACTAAAACTCTAAACTAGCAAATCATAAAACTTGGAAGAAAACAAAAAAAAGGGAATAGTGTTACCTATAACCGATGTATTTGAGAAGATGATCATTGCCAAAATACTCAATGTTAATATCTTCCACTTGACCACAACTTCGATTAATAGAATACATACAAATATTTGCCAAATCATAATGTGAACGGCGGATCTTGCCCAAATCAATCTTGTGCCACATAACAGGTTCCTTGCAAATCTTCCACCATAGAGGACAAACCAGACATGCACTCGTTACAATTTCAACAACACCAAGCCTCTGAAGAATGTTTTGTGTCACTTCTCTTGGAAGTTCAAGCCAGTTTGGCATTGAAGCTGAAGCCATCATGCAATGCAAACAAAACGATTGATGGCTTGAGATTTTTGTTTGTGTGTGATTTTAGGTTTATAAAGAGTTAAGCTAGCGTGTGAGCTTTCAATTTGGAATTAAACGCCACGGAGAAAGAAGGGTCACGTTGTTTGAGATAAATCATTAGTGTGGTGTAAACTCTTTGGCTACCCAAATTTGGATTGTTTTGACCATTTATTTTATTTTATTTTCTTCCAAAATGGTAAGCTTATTACTTTGTTGCTGTACCAATTATAAGTCGCGTCGTTTGATATATGGTGGAAATGTAAATTGAATTGAAATCAAGATTTTTTTTGATTTGATTTGTATTGATTTGCATTGACTGTATTTAAAAAGTAACTTATTTGATTTCATTCACAAATTAAATTTACTTAAATATCATCGTTTTTTACAAATTTCTAAAATTTCTCATATTTAAAATTTATTAAATGCATTTTTATTTAGTTTCTTTTTTGGGTAAACGGGTGCGTAGAGACTAAGGTTCTGTTTGGTGTGTCTCATCCGCTAGTGGATAGTGGATGAAACTAGCGGGTGAAGAGTGTGTGTGTTTGGTAAGCACTAACGTTTAGAGTTTTTTCAGACGCTACTTCAAATAGTGTTTTTTGAAACGCTAACGGATAGCGGATTGCTTTTCACTTTTTTTGACATTTTTACCCTTTCTATTTTTATTAAATTACTTCTCTTTCCTCATTAAACATTTTGTCGTCATTAAATAATTTAATCACAAATTAAATATTTTTTATGTCAGTTTACATTTAACAGTTATTTTAACCGCTAGTTTTTACCAAACACATCATTTTCTAGATGGTAGGGGTCTCTTCCAGCTTAACCAAAGTCCTGAGTTCGAATCCAGTTTCAGGCATGCAGCAGTGTTAAATCTTTTGAGGGAGAGCTTTGTCACCCATTGTGGTCCTACCGGCCGAGAGGATTAGTCTCTCATTCTTGCGCATGAGGATACCCAGTTTGTACCAAAAAATACATCATTTTCTATCAGCTAGCTTTTTCACTATCCACTAGCTCATCTGCTATCCGCTAGCTTATCCGTTATCCGCTACTTCAAGAATTTTAATGTTTGCCGCATCTTCAAGGTGAATTTGAACCCAAGATGTTTAGTTAAGTTGGAAGAGGCCGAACCATCTATTTCAAGTGCTCTTGGGTATTTTTATTTAGTTTCTTTTCAAACTAAAAATATTTAATTTAAAATTATTTTACAATGTACAATTTTATAGAAAATTAAATGATGTCACCGTTTAAGGTTGATTCGTCGTGAATCGCAGAAATGCGGTTATGGACACCGGATTTTTGGGTTTGATCCCCGAGTGTCAAGCCTTGGTTTTTGTTGTGCAGAAAGGCGTGTGCAAGTATACACGGTCTTTAACAAGTAATATAGTAGATGTAGAGTGTCGAACCCACATGGATTGGATTAATTTCTAAAGTTTAAAATGGTAGTTAAATTAGTGAGAAACAAGTAATAAAATAACAATAAAATATAATCAATGGTGTGAGAAAACAGAATTTTAATTAAGCTAAGTAAAGATAGAGTGTATTCAAGTTAGAAAGATAGTTGGAATGATCTTTACTAAGTAAATCACTTTTGATAGCATTATGTTATATATGATGCTCATGCAATCATTGCTCCTGCAGTGATTGAACCTGCAATGGATGTTGTTATAATAAAATTGTGCTTTTCAGCAACTATCTCTATGGTTTCATTACAAGTCTTATGTTTAAGCCCTAAATAAGTTCACCCTTGTATTTTAAAGCTCCAACAGTATCACCCTATGGACTATGCTATCCTATGTCTAGGTTTTAGCATGGAATTAACAAAGTTTCCTTTATTAAACATTTATCCATATTAGTTCTTGAGTTCCAATTATAAACCATGTCTGAATTTATAACTTGCATTCACTTTTAGATGACCAATTCTAAACATGAATATGAAAGAGTTTATCATGCAATAACTAAAATGCAAACATCAATATATAACATAATAACTTAATCAAAAGATCATTACAAAGTTAAAGCATCGCAACTAGAGAAGTTTAGCTCATGCTAGACATTACTAAGCACATACAAACAAAGATAACTATGTTCATATGTTTGATAATACAAAGGGAAGAAAATAAAGAAAGAATTACACGGTTGAAGTTCCCTTGTAAAATCTGCATAGTAATGCTCCCAACAATGCCTCACAGATGCTTGATGCGCCAGCAATCAAACAGCAACACGAAATGGTGTAGAAGTAGAGAGATAAGTTGTCACTTTCTCTCCCTCCTTCACACCTCTCACTTCTCTAACTTGGTATATTTTAGTATATCTTCAAATGAGGAGAAGGAGATGTATTTATAGGCTCCTTGAGAGAGCTTTCTTCAAGGTTGGGTTTGCTTGGGGTGAAGTTCACTTGTATCCATTTGCTTCCAAAAAGACTTGATTTGATGTCTACTTTATTAAAGGGAAGAGGTCCAATGGTGTATGGACATGTGTCCCTAAAAAGTAAAAGCTACAAGCTAAAAAGTAAAAGTGAGGTGATGCACTTGCAACTTGGGCCACTTGCATAGCAACGTGATTTTGATGTCATCAATGATGTTAGCATATTGCTGGTGCATTGCAGTTCGTCATGACTGTCGGGGCAATGGTTGCTGCCAATATTGCTGGTGCAATGCCTCTGCTGCTAGAATGACTATTGTAGGAGCAACCATTGTTGGGGCAGTAACTGTTGTGCCTATTGCAGGGGCAATGTTTGCTGCAACAATTGAACAAACACATCAAAATACCACAAGAGCACGAAAAGTGCCAAATGATCACATATTAGTTCCTAACCCTCTTTTACTGTAAACAACACATATTAACTACTTTAACAACAATATTACTTAGAAACTCACATTGATTTAAGTCTAGAACATATAGATAACTCTATGGGTGTGTTTGATTCGCTAAGTAGTGAGGATCGGATGGACAACTCGCTTGTACCTGTTTGATTTGAAAACTGCTTCACAAGACTAGGCATGTAAAATGAGGCAAGGGACTAGACAAAGACCAAAATTCATGTACCTTTCAAAACCACAGTACAACTTTCTGTCCCACAGTACAACTTGCTGATCACTAAAAAAATACTAAAATATTATTTTTATTTTTTATTCAATAATTTTTTTCTCTCCTCTATTCTCACTCTCTCTATCTCTCTCTCTCCTCTCCCTCTCCCTCTTATCTCGTTCTTCTCTATCTTTTTCTCTACCACTCTAATACATTCTCATCTCATAACCTATCTCCTTCATCTCTCTTTCACTCCACCCTCTCTACCTCTCATCTCTCTTATATCTTCTCATCTCATAACCTCTTTCCCTTCATCTCTCTCTCTTTCTCTCTCCTTCTCTCTCTCTCTCTCTCTCTTCAATCTTCTCCATCATACGTTTTTCTTTATAAATTTTTAATTACGTTATACAATAAGTTATATAAAATCATTATAAACATTAGAAAGAAAATTATAGTAAAATTAACATTTTTTTGCTTGTGCTGTCCATTGTTCACCAAACAATGTACTGGACAAAAGCTTGTCCAGTGCTATCCTGTCCAGTACTGTCCAGTCTAGTACTGTCCTGTTTGTGAATCAAACACACCCTATATAAATAAGAGTTATCAGTTTTTCCATTTGTGTGTGTGTGTTAGGTCCTAGCACTTGTCAGCCCAATCATCACACCAAAAATGATGCCACTTAAAAGCATAATTTCTCATCCACCCCCATTTGTTGATAAAATGATTTGAAGCAACAAGAGTGTATGTTCAAGAGAATATGTAAAAGAGAGTGTTACTAGCATTTCTATGAGAAGTGCTAGCAAGATTCTCTTTGTCACTCTATTTTCAACTCTCACTTTATAATTGGTTAAAATTGAGTCATACTAAATTAATAGGTTCCATTTTCAAATGGGTGGGATTCATGTAAATTTTTACCAATCATAGAGTGAGTGTTGAAGAGAGGTGTAAAAGAAAATGTTGCTAATGCTAGCATTTCTCTTTTGCAGATATGCAAAAACACTAATTTGGTTCTCAAACAGGAGAAATGTCAGTCATTTCATGGGATAAAACTTATTAGAGTATTTAAGTGGATCCTACTATTTTGGAGGTAATTGCAAATTTTACCCCTCCAAATTAATTATTTGAAAGGGATGCATGTGATAGATTAGATAGTAGGACTAATTATGTAACAGGCTTAGCCCATGAGTTAACTGTTCTATTAATTCTCAGTTAGTTTGGCCAAGTTAGTTTCAACTACTTTGCAACTCCCTTTTGTACTATAAAGACAAATGGCCCATCAATGGAATAATTGAATGATTTCAGTTTATCTCTACAGTATTCCAAATAGCTGATACAGAGCTCCACTTGGGGGCTGATATCAAGAACCACAGTTTATCTTGAGTGTTAAGGAAACAAAAAGCTATTAGAGAGAAAGAAGAAGAAAGATCCACGGTGGAAAAAAGGAATTCATGCAACCTGATATCCCAAAATTCGATGGCCACTTTGATAGTTGGTCTATGTTAATGGAGAATGTTCTCCGTTCGAATGAATATTGGAATGTTGTTGAAAATGGTGCTCCTTTACTTCCTAAGAATGCAAATCAAGAATAAGTCAAAATAGTTGAAGAAGGAACACTCAAAGATTTGAAGGTCATGAACTATATGTTCCAAGCAATAGATAGGAATGTCGTGGAAACAATTCTCAGAGATATACAACAAAAGGGTCTAGGATTCAATGAGGCGTAAGTATCAAGGCTCAATAAAGGTGAAGTGAGCTCAGTTATGTGCCTTTCACAAGGATTTTAAGCTTCTTGGAATGAAGGAAAGCAAGTCGTGAATGAGTATTTTGCAAGAACTCTTGCGGTTGTTAACAAGATAAAGAGTGTGGTGAGAAAGTAGAAGAAACCGTTGTGGTGGAGAAATTTCTCAAATCCATGGCAATCAAAACACAATTATGTGGTGTGTTAGATTGAAGAGTCACATATGTTACAACCCTAATCGTGGATGAACTTCAAAGCGCTTTTTGGTACATGAGCAACAAATGCAGTGGGAAAGAAAAGAAGAGCAAGTTTGAAAATGAAAAGCTTTGGACGAACACGGGAAGAGGACGTGGAGTACTTAGAGGAGGTCGAGGCAGAGAGGAGGCAATCTCTCAATAAAGATCTAATTGATCGCTACAATTGTCACAAATTGGGGCACTTTTTTCGACTGTAATGCCCTAATTGGGATGTATAGAGTAACTATGCTGAATACGAAGAATAAGAACCCTTACTCTTGATGGCACACACCTCAAAAACGATCTCACATGTTCAAGAAACGAATTCTTGTGAAAGGAAGGTATGATTTCCTAACCTAGGATGTCGTAATCACATGTCGAAATAGAGACCGATCTTATGATCTTGATGAAGAGTTTAGGGTTTATGTGAAATTGGGGATGATACCAAAATTTAGTAATAGGGAAAGGAAGTGTTAAGATTGAATTTGAAGGAATTTTGCAATTGTTTACTTAAGTGTATTTTATTCCTAATAATAAAAAAACAATTTGCTAAGCTTAGCCAATTACAAGAGAAGGGATTGACTGTAGTGTTAGAAAAGAACGCTCAGTAAAGTCTATCGTCTAATTTAGGGTTTGATTATTCAATCTAAAATGCCAACTAACAAAATGTACATGGTTGGTACTATTGTTATGCTTCCAACCTGCTTCGAGGTTGCATATGATGAAACAACTCAATCATGGCACTCGGATATGCACATCTCCATTTTAACGGACCAAGACTAATTGCTCAAAAGGGGATGGTGAAGGGATTACCTAAACTGGAGCCTAGAGGACACATTAGAAGTAGTGTGTACAAATTGCTTGGTTGGTAAACAAATGAAGGAAAGTTTTCCCAAGGCTAGCAATTGGAGAGCCACACAAAAGTCGCAACTAGTACATGCAGATGTGTGTGGGTCAATCAAGCTAGAATCAAATCACATATGGGAAGTATTTATTGACCTTCATAGATGATTTAGTGGAAGAACCTGGGTCTACTTCCTGGTTGAAAAATCTGAAATCTTTGGAGTATTCAAGAAGTTCAAGACCACCACCGACGAACATGGTGTTGTGTTTCGTTGTCCTAACCATGTCTTCTGCAGAATGAGTAAGGACATCACCTTCGCCCAACTGAAGGAAAAGGCTAAGAGGAAGATTCGTCCAGAGGGAGTGTGGCGTAAAGACGTGGAGCGTATACGTTTCAAAAAGTACAATTGTAGAGATGATGGGACTGTCCAGTATTCAGTCATGGAGATCCAAAGCGACGAGGACGTCCGCGCAATGATGGAACATCTAGCTAACGTTCCGATGGGGCGACAAATCTTAGAGCTGTATGTGAACACAGTACGCACTCCAGAAGAAGTCATGCATCTTCTTCGACAAGGACCGCGCGCACCACAACAACCCATACTTACGCACCCCTGTAAAGTTGAGTATCAGATGAGTAACCCCTCCTGGGACGATTCGCTTGTGGTGTTTCATGGTCGTCAAACTAAACATTTCAGGCTTAAGAACAACATCACCTTCGCAGAATTGAAAGAAAAACTAACAGAAAATGTGAAGTTTGATGGTGTGGAGCAAGAAATTAAAAGTATCGAATGTCAATCCCCCTTCATCTGTAGAATGACCCCACGTAATCGTATTCGGATGTGGCCGAAGCCTATCAAGAAAGACAAAGACGTTCGTGAAATGTTTGAGAAACATGAAGAATTCCAAGGTTTTATTGAACTTTATCTTGAATTGTTCGTCGAAACAGAAGAATCTGCCCAATCCATCCACCGTACGTAGGTTGAATCTACCCAATCTGTAGAACTAGGTTGTATTATGTTTTCCTGTCGTTTCGTTTTAAATTTCCTATCCTTGTATTTTTGCAATTTGTGTTTTTCATTTCTGTTCTTATCCAATATTAAATTTTGTTCGACTTTTTAAATTTACCGTAATTGTTACCGTAATGACAATAAATTTGCGCCAACGTAAAGGGAATTTCAAATTAAAAAACCAAATGAAACAAAGTAGTTAAATTATACAAAAAATCTAAACATATATCCCCCTATGACATCTCCTACTGGGTGTTGCGCCCCCTCCTCCTCTCATACACATTCCCAAACACTACAATAGAAATCTTAAAAAAGATCGCACCCATTGGTAGCGCTTTTGACATAAGCGCCCCTTATTGAGAACACGGAACAACCATTAGGAGCGCTTGGAGGACGAGCGCTCCTTATTGCCAAACACGGAAGGATCATAGGGAGCGCTTAAGAGATGGGCGCTCCTTATTACTAAACACGGAGTGATCATAGGGAGCGCTTAGGAGATGAGCGCTCCTTATTATTAAACACGGAACGAACAAAGGGAGCGCTCAGGGACAAGCGCTCCTTATGGTTTTACCAATTTTTTAATTAATTATGAATTTCAATCTCTCTCTCTCTCTCTCTCTCACGAACCCAATCTCACGCAGCTTCTATCTTCACGACCCACACCAGCTTCTATCTTCGCGACCTTCTACCTTCTCTCACACGCCTTCTATCTTCACGACCCACACCACCACGACGCGACGCCGCAACACCACCACGACCCACACCGCCTCCTCTCTGCTCTCTTCTTTTCTTCTCCGGTTTCATGGTGGTAAGCCCTAATTTCTTTCAATTTTGTTTTCGTTGTCGCTCACGTTCACGACGCACGCGCCACACCACCACGACGCACACCGCCACACCACCACGACCCACACCGCCTCCTCCGCTCTCTTCTTTTCTTCTCCGGTTTCATGGTGGTAAGCCCTAATTTCTTTCAATTTTGTTTTCGTTTCGTTGTCTTTTTGTTTTCGATTTTTGGCCTTGAGATCTAAATAATCTTTCTTTTCGTTTCGCTTTCTATTTTGAGATACAGATGTCCCGTGATCCGATGCTTTAGATTTTTCATTTGTAAATCTACTGCACTCGATGCCTCAAATCCAAGCCCTAGAGTGTCGTTTTTGATTTGATTCGCGATCTCGATCTGCTGTTTCACGATTCTTCTCTCGTGTTTGCGATTCTTCTTTGTTTCGATTCTTCAAACACGATTCCTCCGTCTCAAATGGTAACGTTTTTCTTCTCTCATCTCTCTTTATCCGATTACGCTTTGTTCATGTTATTCTATTTATTTTGTTTATGGATTTTTAGCTATTCATTTTGCTTCATTTGGATGGTTGATTTGATTTGTGATGTTGTAAGAATTATGATTTTAAGTTTAGTTATTTTTGAGTCCAGAACAAGCTTATAATCAGAAAGAGCTTTAACTGAATGAAAAGCTATGAAGATTAGGAAAAATACCTTATGTGTTTTAGTTCTATTCAGTCGAATTAAAGTTGAAATTTGCTTGAATAATTTTTTTTTTTTTTGGAATGTGCTTGAATAACTATTATGCTAATCATGTTTGATCGGTTTTAGCTAAGTGAATTGAAGTCACCAGAAAAATAATTATCATGCTAATCATGTTGCTCGATTTTAGATAAGTGAATTGAAGTCGCCGGAAAAATTAGTTAGATTAATTGAGCATGAAAATCGCTAGTTTGTTTGGTTTTGGATTTTCAAAGATGATGATTTGGTGAACATGCAAGTGGCTAGGAGTTTTAATATGATTACAATAGCTGTATGGTATTCACAATGAATATTTAATGAATCATATTGTTCAGAGATAAAATTTGGATGACTCTGAGCTGTTTTTCTCCGGTAACAAAGTTCCGCCGACGTCTCGTGGATTGCCTGAGAGCCATGTCCTTAAAAGTTTCTTAACAGAGATAAAGAGAGAGCAAACAATGTTGCTAAGATCAAAGTTGTGGTATGCTTCTTGCTGCTCGTTTCTTGTTTCCTTTTCATGTGTCGTTTATATTTCTATATTGATAGACTAGGGCCTTTAGTTCCTTTGACAAATTGCCTTGTTTTTAGTCGAGACTCGCCGCCATCTGCTGTGAGTTCGGAAGAGACCACTAAATAAGAAGGAAATAGCAAAGAAAGAGGAAGGTATTATTACCATAGATTCAAATTTTCTCACAGTTCATGAAAGAAAATTCAAGGTAAGTGGTAGGTAGGTTATATTAACACCTTTCATGATGTATATGTTCTCAAATAAAATCAATCAAATCAAGGCTTTTTCGCGAAGTTTTCATTCATGAAGGTTTAAGCCTCTCTGTTTTTGTATTTATATTTCACTTTTTACAGTCTTTGATAACTACATGGTTATGTTTTAAGTTTCAGTGTGATTTATGTGTTCGCTGATGTTCTGTTGTTACTCCAGGATTTCAGTTTGGTTATGTCTTTGATTGGACCATTTTGAAATATCAGAAATCTCAAATTGCCACACCTCCTGCACGTGCCATTGCAAGTGATGGTGTGCTATTTGGTGGCATTATTTTTTTGGTTGTTCAGATTATCTTACCTTACCGAAAGTGACATTTGCGGTGGTTCTAGTCTTAGGACCGAATTCGCATACCACTAGTCGTTGTCAACGCCGATAGACGTATTGTATAAGTATCTATCCTTTCACTATTATGAACCTGATATATATTACTTCATTAATGATGTGTGGTTCATGCTTTCTTAACTCAGCAATCTATTAGTTATTCGATGTAGATGATTGTTTTGTTTCTAATTTCTCATATATATCACTTTTCCTTTTTTATTGGTATGTTACTCATATTTTTGGTTTTTAACGTGGATATTTATTTCTCGTGCATAGGCGGGAATATGCTAGGCGCACTGGTTTGTCTTCATCGGATCTTGCTCGTAGAAGAAACTGGACCTATTGCAAATGATGGAATCTTACCTAGGCATAAAGCCCGATTTCAAGTGACTTAACTGGATCTAAAGAAGTTATGGTGAGTATTATGGGACCACTTATGACTCGCTTATTTCTTGTTGAATCTGTGAAGGATGATGTTATATTTATTCATAATATTAAGCATACTACCTTGCTCATTATTTTCTGTTTAACCAAATGAACACTCAGCCTTCTTGGTATATTATTCACATTTATATTGGTTTTCAATGATATACATCAAATAACATTGGTTTGTTAATCATGTGAAGGAGGACACAACATTGGAAAAATTTGGGTGTTATTTCTATTGCTTGCCTTTATTTTTGCATTTCTCTTTGCCTTGCTTTAGTAATTCATCTCTCCAGTTGAATGGTTTTCTGTTTAGTTGTTCATCTTCTTATTGAAGTTATAGTTAGGGTTGGGAGGAAGATTGAGTCTTTCTTTCTATTGTGTTGACTCCTCTTTCCTTTCTTTAGGGTTTCATTTGAAAAATATGAAAAGCTAAGTAGAAGTACTCTAGCTATATATGAGAAGAAAACCTTGCTTTTGAATATAATAAAAGAATGAAAATCGTGGAGAGAGAGAAGATATAAAGAGTTTCGGCATGACTGTGAAGAGTTTCTAAACATTAACCTATCACATATATGTTTTGTTCCTTTCTTGACATTTGAAGTGTTTCTATTTTACATATATGTGCTGCATTTTACATTATAAGAGTAAGCATCTAAATTAAAATAAAAATAAAGGTGATTCACATTTGTTGAATTCCTTTGCATCTTGAATGGGTTCTTGAATTACTAAATGTAGTCTTATGCATCCCTGCAACACGAAAACACTTTTGCAAACTATTTTCCCAACAAGAGTATCTTAAGCATGAGATATGGTGCTATCTTAGGCCTGCACATAATTTAGTTTTTACCTAACAATGAATCTCCCATATTGACTTCCTTACTATTGTTTATATTTGCTTTCTGTAATTTTAAGGATTTAAAAGCTGTACTAATATGAGGTTGTGTCGTGATTTTTCTGCAGACCGAGAAAACCAAGAAGTTCGGTATTGTCGACAAATACAGATTATGTGCTATGTGTTGTTATTACTTTTGAATAGTTTTTGTGTGTATTTTTACTTTTCTAGATAGATTTTGTGTTTTTGAAAATGTTAGAAAGCTTGATTGTAGTTGTGTGTTAGTTTACTCTGCAGCTTAACCTCTCCTTATCTTGTGTACACATTTTTGATGCCCTTATTGATCCCCACTATAGGAGAGGAAAAGTTGCTCATGATAGGCTCTTAGCTCATGACAGGGCTCTTGTAAAGCAATGTCTTCTTCTCTCTACAAAGAATGGAATCTCATTAGTAACTTCTCTCGAACATGTAGTACTCGTTGAGGTTTCCCACCAGAATCGACTCCATGGCCTAATGGATAAGGCGCTGGTCTACTTTGAACTGAGAGATTCGGGTTCGATCCCCGATGGAGTCGTTTTTATTCACATTAAGAAAAATGTACCGCTTTTAAGAAATTAGTTGTATATGTTGACATTCATCTTTTGGCGTATGATGATTTATGTAATTTTGGTGGATTTATAAATTAGTTGGAATTTGATTTGAAATAGGGGTTTTTGATTTGGAATTTGTTGTTGGTTTCTTTGGTTGATGATTATGAGCAGGAGCTAGGAAATGGAATAATAAAATTAAAAAAAAAATAGGCATAGGTAGCGCTTTGTTTAAAAGGCGCTACTAATGGTTCTAGCGCATATTGGGATAAGGAGCGCTTGTGCCCAGAAGCGCTACTCTTGAGTGTAGGAATAAGGAGCGCTTTGTATAACAGGCGCTCCCTTTGGTCTAAGCGCATCTCCAAATAAGGAGCGCTTAGTCTAAAAAGCGCTACTCTTTCTTGTTCATTGGTAGCGCTTTTGGAGCGCTACCTTTGGCTGTTTGGCAACAGGAGCGCACGGTTTAGGAGCGCTCATGAGCGCTACCAAAGGGCCAAAAAAAGCGCTACCTATTGCCTTTTCTGTTGTAGTGAAACCTCCTCCTAAACCCACGGAAGGGGTTGAGCAGCCTCTTGATGCGCTGAAACATGCTCCTGACTGGCTCCGGGACATGATCATCGATGGCCCCATCAATGTCATCAACCAAATCAATCAGCTCTGGTAGCATCTGTCAACCAAATGACATAACATTATTATTTAAATAAATAGAAGATTAAGAAACATTATCAATGAAATTAACATAAAAGACACGTACCACACTGACATCAGGCTCATCTGCAAGCTGTTCATAATGCTCAGGGAAGAGAAAGGGATGTGAGACCCTAGAGTACCATGGAAAGTAGCCCGACACCGTGTTTGAGGAGTACGGCACACAGGGAGGCCCCCGCGCCACCAAGTGGTCCTCGAACTGTGTCCACCTCTCATCACACTCCAGAGAGAGTGTACAGACGCCCCAATGCAGATCCGGGATCCTCCGAAATGTCTTTGGACTCGCCCAAACCGTCTCGAGCACTCGACCGGCAAGTGGCGCATCATGCGCGCCCACCACTCCGAATGAACCCTCCGACACGGGACAGCTCCTCAAAGTGGTCTCACCGCCATGGAACGTGTAGGGGTCCTGTGTCACCTCCTCCTCACTGCAGCCGGCCTAGGCATAATCGATGGTATGTGACTTGATGCCCCTGAGGACATCATCGCACAACCATTTCTTCGCGTGGGCTACTCATCATCATACTTTGGGTGCTCCACCCAAGAGGAAAAGTTCGCACTCTTGAAGTGCTCAAAGATCCAAGCCTCAGTAATGAACATATCATTGGTTGATTATTAACTGAAAGTAACACTAAAGCAAACTTAAAAGTAAAGAATATGTTTCATACTCAAGTAAAGGAAGATGACCAAAGCAATCTTCTTGGTCTTCTTCCTTGTAGCATCCTTGGTGATCATAGAGATGGGCGGGGCCATGGCCCCAAAGAATAGTCTCCAATCGCCTCCAAATCAATCAAGATACCAAGGTAGTTGCTTAACCTTGTTGTTCGACTTGTCGGCAAACAAGGTGCAACCTAAAAGATACAAAGATGTAGGCCCTAGCGGCATGGTCCCACCGCCCCTCGCCTATGGTCGGGTGGTACACCCCGTCCTCGACCATACAAGCCCAACAGATGACCCACGGCCGAAGTGCGGCGGTTGCATCCTCGGTGTGGCACCGAATAGTCAACCAAAGAAATGCTCTCCCCGCCATGTAGTCGATGCGGTATGTCATAGAACCGCCAAGAATGGGGATGTGCAGCGGTGGGATACATCATCAAGGGTGATGCTCATCTCACCCACAGGAAGGTGGAATGATGATGTATCCGGCCGCCAACGCCTATGAATGCGCGTCAGCGGCCCCCTTGTGGAGAATGGGAAGCTAAGCCCAACCAAGGGAACCAACCCCGAAGGCCGCCAGAGTGTCCCTAATCTCGCACATGAAACACCGCGTCAATAACAGTCCATGTGGGATTGTTTGTAAATCCGCCGCACTTTGCATTCGAAATGACACAATAAGCCAAAACATTCAACAACTTAATAAACAAATTTACAACGACCAACTATAAAATAATAACTTACACGGCCGTAATAAAAATCGGTGAGGATATGTGCCCGTGATGTGGGCAAGACAGAACCATCTTCTGGTCCACCAGGAAATGGGAATGTCGCCCTAACAGCAGCAGCCTCCTGAGGCTCAGCATACTCCTCCTCACGAGGCTCAGCAGCCTCCTCCTCATGATGCCTGGAAGATGAAGGCCTAGAAGATGAAGGCCTAGCAGCAGATGAAGGCCTAGCAGACGAAGGCCTAGCAGATGAAGGGCCGGCCAACTCATAGGCCGGAAATTGAGCATCACGCTCAATATCCTGCCCAATATCCTCTGGAAGTGGGGGAGGAGGAACATCAACCCTACCCCTACCCCTAGCACGCCCCCTAACTCGGGAGGGTTCACCGGCTTCTTCCTCCTTTTGCGGTTTGAAACCGTAGGAGGTGGCCGACCGGCCGCGCTCCGATGGTTGTTTGCTTTGCACCACCTCTCCGCTCCTCACCATATCTGAAACAACAATCAACAGAACCAATTAAATCAAATTAACAGAACCAAACAGAATCAGGCTGAGAAAGTTCACTGTCAAACGACTGTTCGAACGGCTACATGCGAACCTGGTCGCACAACCCCGTTCGAACAAGTCAGTTTTAGTTTACAAATACAACGGTTCGAATGAGGTTGTTCGAGCGGTGTTCGCACAACCTCATTCGAACACCTTCGTTTTCACGTGTTCGATCAACCTCGTTCGAACAATTCGGCGTTGCAGAAAAAAAACCAAATGAGCAGAAGGGGGAGAGGCATACCTTGAAGAAAATGGAACGATTAGAGAGTGTGAGGGGAGGAGAAAATAACCCAGCAACTCTTGAGAGTGTTGGTGGAGAAGATTGAGTGAGAAATTGGGTGAGATTGAGTGAGTTGGGAGAAGGTGAGTGAGAGAGGAAATTGAAAATAGGGTTGAAGGAGGAGGGGAGAATGAGAGAACGAGGGAGAGTGAGAAGGGGGGAGGGGTGTTTTTTTTTTGTTTTTTTGAATGGGGTAATTTTGGAATTTAAATTATGATGGGGTGTGAATAAGTAGGAGGGGTGTGGGATAAGCACCCACCTATTGTAATTGTGAAATATGATAATGGGTAATCTTGATGGACTAAAATCTCTATATTCACCTTGTTGTTTCTGTTTCAACTCCATTGACGTGATTAATGGGTAATGACATGTTTATCAAGGAGGAATTCTATTAATTTAAACCAAAATGATATGTCTATTAAATGTTACATATTACTATGTTACTATCAATATTTTCGATGTTTTTTATTTTGCTAAATACTATTTTTTGTAATATTTAATAAGTAAATTTGAAAAAAGATTTGATTATTTTTTTGGTAAATTAAAAGAATTGATTGTTTTTAAATGAATTATAATGTAGCGACCGAAAAATCCGGGAAAGGATTCTTCGAGAGTTTGAAAATGAAGCCGCCACCGAAATTCTAGTTTAAGGGCAAATTCAGAAAATCCCTTTACGTTTAGGACAAGGCAGGTTTAGGGTTCGGGAGTCGTTATGCGTGGGGAAGGTATTAGCACCCCACGACATCCTTGGTCTAATTAATTGTAGTTTATTGTCATTTTACCCTTTTATTTGAATGTGAAGGAAAGAAGACTTAATTAAAATTATTAGTTTTTAGTGCTTGACAAGAGTGGACTCTTGCTCCTACGTACCTCCAGATGCAATGGAGGAATCAAAGCTACGTAGTTCTTCCTGAAAAAGGTTTGTTGGTTGGTGTTTTTTTTAGTGTAGGGTCGTAGGATTCCTTGAACCTGCTGAAACCATCGATTCCTAGGACGCTGACTAACCCGATTGTACAACCGACTTAGTCCCCTACTTTTTGAAAGTATTTTTGAGGTTTTTGAAAGAAGTTTGTTTGATGTGAGGTGAGTTGGTTTTAGAATAGGTATTCTAGAACTCTGAATCGCATCTGACTCATTAGTTCTAGAACGTTGACTAACCCGGTTGTACAACCGACTTAGTCCCCTATTTTTTATTTATATTTTTATAAGTTTTTAGGATTACTGAACTGTACAGCTCATTGGTCCTAAAATAATGACTAACCCGGTTGTACAACCGACTTAGTCTTTTATTTGATTTTTGGATAGAAAATTATTTAATTGTTGTTCTTGGTTTATGAGAGTTTATTTGGTTTGAAGAGAATAAAAAAAACGAGAAAGGGGGTTTAAAAGTAAAACAGGGGTGTATTTAACGGAATGAGGTTGTATTAAAAAGGGGTGCGTTTAGTAGAAGCTCAGTCCATGTTTTGGGTCTTGGGATGGCTTGTGAATTGGATTTCTGAGCAAGGGTGTGGTATGTTAAAACAGGGGTGGTGTGAATAGTGATATGATGTTTTAGTTAAAAAAAATTTTAAAGAACAATCAGGTAATCATTAAGAGGCTATATAAGCCATCAACTAAAAAAAGTGGAGACCTAGTTTTCCACTTCTCCTTCCAGCGCCGCCGCTTCACATATCATGGTGAGAGAGAGAAAGACATTTCTTTGAGAGAGAGAGGTTCTTTTTTTGCTTGAATATAATTTTTTTTAGAAAAACGAATCTGATCAATTAGGGGATCAAGAATGTTTAAATCTAATTTTTAAGAAATCTTTCCCAAAAACAACTCCACCAGACAGATTAGTCTTCTTAAGAAAAATCAGATTTTTATTCTTCCATTTTTTAGGAAACTAATCTATTCTTAAACTGAATATATTTTTAAGGAAAACTAATTATTTGAACCGAATTTGTTCATATAAAAACATTCACATACAAATATACTACAATCGTTTTTAACGGTATCAAAAAAAAGCATAAACGGAAACTAATTATTTTCATGTCCATATAAACAGTTTTATTGCTAATTTCCTATCAATGATATATACAGTTATTTGTTATTACCAACCTCTTTTCCAGCTTCTGATTAGGACTCCTAGTTGTGAATGATTATGACTGCTACTGCTTTTTGAGATCTGCTACTTTTGTTATTGTTGATGACTGCTTCTCCTTTTTTTACTCAGAAATTCGAATACTTGTGTTTCAGTAGATTAGGATTCTGATGTTGAATCCTAATCCTTTTTAGGTGATTTTGCAGTCTGTTGTTGTGTCCCTTTTTTGACTCAGGCAGACTGCCTATTTATATTAGAAAATTAGGTTTAGTAATTAATTCTTGATTTGCCCTGATTTGGTTTTATTTTCAGATCTGGATTTGAGTCTTGGGGACCAAGACTAGGGTTTGGGAGAACATGAAGATCCAAGCCCAACTGCTACTTGGGCTAAAACTGTTTTTTTTGTATTTTTTTATATTTATTTTCGGATTTGGCTATTTTTGTATTCCTAACATTACTTTTTTTTTGCATTTTTGGACTTTTGGACATTTTGAACACTTCTAAATTGTAAATAAAATTAAATAGATTTTTTTTTGGCATTTTTGGACTATATATATTATTCAAAATAAATTAAATGGAAAAAATAATAAAGAGAAGTTGGACCAAATACAAAAGTGAATCGAGCCCAACTAAACAAAAGCGCTTAGAATAAAGCCCAAATAGAAGAAATAAGCTCATTAAGCGATAAATACTAAAAAAACAAATTGGAACCACGTTTGTAGGCCCAAATCAAAATGATAAGCCCAATATGGAGAAAAGCGACTTAGATTAGTCTACTTATGTTCAATTAGGCCCATATATCGAGATTAAACTGAAGAATGCGTGAAAAGATCGATCATTCGCACGTATGCCTAGCTTAAGTAACGGTATTCGAGTTTAATTGAACGGATAATTGAAATTGGCTTAAATTAGAAAAAGAGACGCTATTCTAAAAACTTATAATTGTGTGGCTTCGAAATACGAATTATATAAAACAAGCAACTAAAAGAAGACAGGCAAAATTGGGGTATAACATATAATATTTTTTATGTTTTTTTTAATTATTTTCATTTTCATAATGAAAATTAAGGCATTGTTCGGGGTGGTTTTCTGTTTTCTGTTTTAAAATTATCAAATACCAAAACCAGTTTCTGTTTTAAGTTTTAAAAATTTCAAAAACCAAAATCAAAACCAGTTTTCAGTTAAGAAATTTTCACAAATTAAAATCACTTTCAAACATGAACATAAAAATAAAAATTCATCATAAGCTTATTTTAATCAAAACAATATATAACATTAAGTTTGAAAAAATTAAAATATTACAACTATATAATCTATTTATTATTTAATAATACTAATAACAAAAGTTGAAAGTACTAATTATCGACATACGCAGGTTAGAGTGGTAATCGGTAGTGATCAGATTGGTGGTGATGGTCATAGTGATCGTAAAAGTGGTGTTTGACAGTGGTCAGAGTGGTGGTTGGCAGTGGTCGGCAGTTGTCAGAGAGTGGTGGTTGGCAGTGGTCGGAGTGGTGGTTGGCGGTGGTCGGAGTGGTAGTTGATGGTGGTTGACGATGGCCAGAGTGGTGGTCGGAGGTGATGGTTGGCGGTGGTCGGAGTGGTGTTGGTGGTGGTTGACGGTGGTCAAAGTGGTGGTTGGTGGTGGTCAAAGTGGTGGTTGACGGTGGTCGGAGTGGTGGTTGGCGGTGGTGGTTGGAGTGGTAGTTGGTGGTGGTCAGTGTGGTGGTTGACGGTGGTCGGAGTGGTGTTGGTGGTAGTCAAAGTGGTGGTTGACGGTGGCCAGAGTGGTGGTCGGCGGTGGTCGGAGTGGTGGTTTGCGGTGGTCGGTGGTGGTTGGCATGGTCGGAGTGGTAGTTGGTGGTGGTCAGATATATTGATGATCAGAGGTGGATGAAACAAAAACAAAAACAAAAAACTCAGAACCACCCCGAAGATTTTACACTAACATTTTTTGAAATTGACTTTTGATGGAAAACTGTTTTGAAATTAAAGAAAAAATCAATTCAGCTCCATTTTACACGAACATATTTCTATTTTGAAATTGACTTTCAAAACCAAAAACCAAAAACTCAGAACCACCCCGAACGGGCCCTTAAGTAGTAAGTATGGTACAGACAGTTAGGTGTTCAGAGAATATAGGTCGAGAAATTGCTCGTACCTGCACCCATGTGCATACAAATTTGTGGGCAATTGCTTGTGCTCATTTGTGTGGGTAATTACCCTTCCTTCATCGGTATTTTTTATGGGAGGGTCTTGTTTTAAAATGACAAGGATCGCAAAAATTGTATGACTAAGTTATATATTTTGTCTTTATTTTCAAATAACTAGAGCATTTTTTTAAAAGTGTCATTTGCGTCTCTATACTTATTAGAGCCCCTACTCTGATTACATGCAACCCCACCCTAACAAACCCAATTAGGTAATTACCTTTCTCTCTCTCCTCACATGACTTCACCTCTCCTCTCTCATTTTTCAAACTCTTTCGATATCTCTTTCTTCCAACGTGTACACATGAGCAACAGTCGGTGTGTCACAGTTTGCAACCAAGTAACACAATTTTCGTGTGTGAAGGACATGAACGAAATAGGGCAATGACGACCATGCGGCTTTATGGTTTTGTCTTTGTCACTAATGATCGTTTTACAACTGTCCCCTAGGGGATTTGAACTTAGCACCTTGAGGATACAAGACTAAGCTCTTACCACTAAGCTAGCACCTCAAGTGTAAAACCAATCCAACCCACTTGATTGCATAACCACCAAAACCACCACCCGCCCAAACCGTTCCTTTAAATGGGCAGAAAGGGCCAAAAATTGTCATTACCTGTTTTAGTCGAGATTGGGATTTTCAATCCCTAATTCGACCAAAATCTTTCATTGCTCAAGATTTTGTTTGATGATTTAGGCTTCCCATATGACTTCATGGTAACTAAGGTTATCGGGTTTTCTTATTGAATGTCTTCCTGCAGATATTGGGGTAAGGTGTTATATATGTGAGCCGAGGCTTGTGCAAGTAGTGTATGTGCATGAAAAGTTTTTGCTTGGCATGGAATCTATCTATATAATAAACAATTGAGAATAACCTCATTTATTTATATGCCAAATGTCATCTCATGAGTCATTTAACATTTAATTCACCTATTTACAATAATCCCTAAAACATCTATTCTTATTCTAATTCATTTCATTTTTACCCTTTTGGCAGTTACTACTTATTCAAATATTCAAATAAATAATAAAATGTAACTGCAATCCAACATAAAGAAGACATTAAAACTGGAAAGAATTCAAACAAATAAATAATAAAATGTAACTGCAATGCAACATAATGACACAATTTCTTCTTCTCAGAATATGTCATCTCTCTCTCTCTCAATGTCTTTTATTTTTCTTATCTATTTTGGTTTTGTTTCTATGTGTTGGTATGGACGATGTTTGCAAATTCTCCTTTGAAGCTAAATTATTTGGTTTGTGTATCATTTTTGTATAGTATTTTTGATAATTCAGAGTTTCTTCTTTGTTGGCATGATAAAGTGAAATGGAACATAGCGGTGATAAAACATTCATGGCAGTGGCTTATTCTTTCCAGCGAACAAACGACGATCTACTTCATCGGTAATTATATTGATTTCTCATATAATATAGTTTGTTTTTTATTCCTCTATTTGGTCTTGCCTTTTTTTTATGATAAAAATGTCCAAAGGATCATCATATATATATATATATATATATATATATATATATATATATATATATATACAAATATTTTACAGGAAATTTTTTACAAATACTAATACCTCATTTTGGAATGAGGGGATACAAAGAGATTGATTTGAAAGGGGTGTTCTTTTTCTGTTTAAATGTTATTGTTTTGTTTTGTTTATGTTTTTACTATATCCAAGTAAATTCAGAGTCTTCTCGATATCAAGGTTAATTTACTCTAGATACAGAAGGCTTTCGTCGCTTCTCATCTGAATCATATATAATTGCCTTCAATGAAAGGACAATCGTCAAGCACAGTCGAGATTTTAGATTCAAATCGAAGAAGATTGCAGATACAGAAGAAGTGGATTGGAATGAAGGTTGACAAAAATTGAAAAACATGAAACTAATAAAAGAAAGGAAATAGATGGAGGTTTATGTCTTTTTGTAAGTGCTTCTTTGGGTTTTCTCCTCTTCCAATTTTCTATTCCCATTTAATAATTGATTAAGAGTTGTGTATTTTGTTTTTGTTTTCAGGCTGTCTCTTCCTTCTTCCTACTTAAGGTTTCTATTGTCTTATCAGTTGTGTAGAATTTGTTTCAAATATTATATATTTTGTAGATAGGATGTTTTCTACACGAGTTTTTTTGTTACTTTTCTTATAGAACTTTTTAATTATTTTGTAAACGAGTCACTCAACAATATATATATATATATATATATATATATATATATATATATATATATATATATATATATATATATATATATATCTTTATATTTTCTTTCATAATGTTTGAAGTTTGAACCCTATGTGTTTTCCATTGATTTAGCATCCTCATCGCTATAAGGTAAATATCGTCTTCTCTATAATTCTAGCTATGATTTGGTCACATGACATTATTTTTTGTATGGCTTTCATATTAAGTTCTATTTTAAATGTATAATTTGTTATGAAAATAACCAAAACTTGAGTAAAAACAAATATGATAAATCATATAGAGATGAAGAAGAGAGAAGAAGAGAATGAGAGATGAAGAGAATTCTAGTATTATTCATTCTCATTACAAGTGTGTCTCTACACATAAGATTGAGCCCTATTTATAGGGTGTAAATTAGAAGTTAATGGACAACCATAAAAGGCACTACTAAGGGAAGTAATGAAGGAAGAAGGAAAGCTAGTGGACATCCACTAATATTATTCATAACACTCCCCCTTGGATGTCCATCAGGATATGCCTCATTAAAAACCTTACTAGAAAAAACCCAGTGGGAAAAAATCTAGTGTAGGAAAAGAGTACAATATCCTGTCAGTGGGAACTGCCTCGTTAAAAACCTTTCCAGGAAAACCCAGTGGGACAAAACCATGGCAAAGGGAAAAAGAGTGCAGATTTTCTCCCCCTGATTGAAGCATCAGTAAAGAATATGAATTTCAATATTTGGAGTTTCTCCTTAAGTGCGTATGGAACAATATAATCCATTGTCATTTGTTATTGTATCCTCTTTTAATGGAACTTTGTGATCAGTATTATCTTCAAAACATATTCCTTGAATTGTTGCCATTTGGACATGAAATGGAGAAGCAAGAATCATATATAGATTGTTTTATAGATCATAAAGATATTTCAGTGTCACCAAATGTAGATAATAGCTGACTTGTAATCTGACTTGATCTGGATCAGAAAAATACTTTGTATCTGCATGGTTAATTTGTGTAACATACATAATATGATTTATTCATTAGGATAGTCAAAAATGAAATATGCATCCCACTTTGTTCTAATGCCTTTTGGTATGTAATGAACTATATTGCTACTAACTATCATATAATATTATCATGTCAATGGATATAACATTTGGTAATATGCATGCATGCTTTCATAGTCTTCAGGACTGAGATATTTCATATGTACTCAATTTAAATAATTTCTGCAGATCAATATGAGACATTCTTTCTCAAAAGAATTTAGTTAAAGATATTTCCCTTTATCTTGAATCCTTCTAGGATTTTCAAAGTAGAGGTCACCTGCATGATCAACCTCAAAAATCAATCAGATATAATTTGATGTCATTCATCTAGACTTCTTTGTTTGAACAGTCTTCAGGAGTTCTGATAATATTTATGTCTCAACATAGACATCAGATATAGCAAATTATTTCCAAAAATACTTTTATAAAACTATATGGATAGGTGATGTCATTTTTGTATCCCTTCTTTAGAATATAAATTTAGACGATTATACCATATGTGTTCAAATTACATTATCTCATGGAGGGATTGATTCAATTTGAGTAATAATCTCGAGATTGCAAAAAGTGTGCATTGTAATATTAAATCCTTCGGGGATCTTTGATAGTTATGACTGTAACACCCCATTCTACTTAATTCTAATTATAATAAATAAAAATCAGAGTTTTTCAAAAACTTTTCCACGCACCTCAAAGAGAGTGCTACATTTAATAAAAACATCATGTACGAGTATTAGAAATCCAGACGCATCTAGTGCGTGAAATACATAACATAGCCACGTGGGTTGAAACCCGCAAAACCTGTTTATAAGTTTACATCAATCCAGAAATGGTTTCACAGCACAGCGGAAATAAAACAAGTTCAATATACGCAGTACATAATCCAAATCAGTTCAATACATAATATAAAATAACTACACTACGATCCCGCCCCGGGTGTCACTAATCAGAGCTTACTCGAAGACTCAAGAAGGCATGGCACCTTCACTCAGAATCACCTGTTTGTCGCCACGAGAGCAGGCAACATAAAAATGCTAGGGTGAGTCTCTTTACATAAATAATAACAAGTAAGATAAGCATTATATTAGGAAAACATCTAGCAACAACAATCCACAGAGGTCAAGGCATTTACCATTCAATTAAAATACTAACAAACAACAATAATGAATTAATTAAGCATCAACAAGGATACTACGAATGTATGAGTATATGCATGTGGATCCATAACCACCTCAATAACCCCGTCGAGCACCCACCACTTTGGCCGAAGCCCCCACCGCTTTTGGCCGAAGCCACATCACCGCTTTTGGCCGAAGCCACATCACCGCTTTTTGCTGAAGCCACATCACCACTTTTATATGCATATGATTTATGTCACACCATGACAATGCATCACCACACAATAAATTTATCACATCAATTATCAACTCACCTCTTTGGCCGAAGCCCCCACCGCTTTTGGCCGAAGCCCACATCATTCATAAATTCATCACATCGAGCATTATCCCACCACTTTGGCCGAAGCCCACATCAATCATTAACCCACCATTTTATCATCACCTCACCATCACAGCTTATTTATTAAATTAAATCCCACTTAAGGACCCAGCCACCCCATAAGGACCTTTTCCACACCTAAGGACCGTTTTGACACTTCAAAGATTAGTTTAGTACCCAAGGATTATTTTGACGTGTTATGATTAATTTGGTACTTAGGAACGTATGTTGACATTTTAGGATTAATTAGACACTAAGGGATTATTTTGTCACGCCAAGGATTAATTTAATTCTTAGGGACTATTTAGTCACACAAGGATTAAATTAATTCTTAGGGACTAAAAACATCACTTAGACATTTTGGCACAACTAGCGCGCGAGGGCAGCCAAGATGGCGCCCATACCAAGACACCACCACCGGATGCACGCGAAGACATCCCACAGCGCCAAGTTCTTAGCAACGGGCGCCTGTGTACAAACACACACACACAGCACACATGTCTCTCTTTGGGCACCAAGTTTCTAGCAAACTGGCGCTTCTTCACCGTGCGTGCTCCCTGCAAAGACACACCCACACCGAGAGACGCGCACCAGCGCCAAAATTCTAAGGAATTGGCGCCCCACACACGCACCGTGCCACACTTGCCTAGACACACACACACGCACCGGGCGCCGAATTCCCGGGGTGGCGCCTCTCCGCACTGCACCGACACCGTGCGCATCATGCACTCACCAGGCGCCAGATTCTCAGTGAATTGGCGCCCTACACCCTGCCCAGCCACCAACCAGCATGCCTGGCGCCATTTTTCCTAGCAAATGGCGCCCCTCCCTGCACTTGCACACACGCACATCAGAAAAACAGCAGCTAGGCGCCATTTGCCTATGAATTTGGCGCCCCTCACTCTAACACCCTCACCTAACCACTTCAAACTTGCTTTTTACTCAACAATCCAATTCCCATATTTAACATCACTCATTTAAACATTTAATCAATACCATTAAATCATCATATTCACATATTTCTCCTCATTGAAACATTTCATCAAACACATAACATGCATAATTAACAACTCATGTCTTTCCAACAACAAGCAACATGGTATCACCAAATTAAGCATCCAATACAACAACCAACATATAATTAACATCAAATCCACACAATCAAATCATGCTAGCTATTTCCTACACAACACATATCATACAAGTTATTATAGACATAATGAGAATCCCTAACCTTGATTAAGTTAGAACCTCCAAGCAAAACACCAAAACCACAAAATGAAGCAATCTTTCTTCCTTTTCTAGCTAGAACCGTGGCCTCCCTCCCTTGAGTAGAAATGGAGATTCAACAAGATGGAAAGGAATTAGTGTAGGAACTCACACTAAATGATAGAGAGGAGGAAAATGGGAAAGGTTGGTACTAGAATCACTTACCCAAAAGCTAGTTTGGAAATTTCCTCCTCCTCCCTCCCTTTTTCATCCCATCGCCTTGACCACTATACTCCCTCTCCTCTCTATTTTCTTCTCTTTGTTGCAAATGAGAAGGAAAACCTACCCTAAGTTAAATTCCTTGCATTTGGGCCTATTTAGTGGGTTTGGGCCCCTTATTTACACCCCTAGCTACTTCCACCACTCCTATTTTAATTAATTCCTCACTCCCTTATTTACTACCCAACACCTCTTAGGTATATTAAATTATCTATTTTTAATATACTAATCACTATAACACCTCTTAATGAAATAAAACTCTAAATTAATTAATCACCCTATATTTATTTTAATATAGGCAACTCAAATATTACTTAATTAAATTAGTCAAATAGTCACTTAATTAAGTTAGATAAATAGTCACCTAATTAATTTTGGGGTGTTACAACTCTCCCCCACTTAGAATATTTTCGTCCTCGAAAATCTAACTATCATGAACATGTAAGCTTAAACACTCACCTAATCAAACAATAGATTTCTAGTAAGGCACCCTAAATGAAACTCGTACCTCTAAATACTACCATCACTCCTCCATAGGCTCCGAACCCTCCAAGACAAACACTCTCCCGCTATACCCCTCCTCCTTTGGCTGTGGATACTCGGTACTAATATGCCCCAATTCCTCACAGTTGTAGCAAACCACATACTACTTCTCACACTTAGCAGCTACATGACCTTCCTTTCCACACTCGAAACACTTGTTGACCATGCAATCCTCGCAGTAGCGTCTCCCCCACTTGGCTTTTTGCCCGAACTCTCCTCTCCCTTCACTATCTTGTATGAACGATTGCTATCCTCCTCGAAAGTCTATGCTAACTCATGAAATCAACATCCACTCTTCTTATCTCCTCTAACCGTTATCATCCAAGTCCTATCGTACACACAACAGATCAAACCCTCTTCCCTACACTCTTACTCCTCAATTAGGGATCCTAACCTGTAGGTTGTCAAAATTCTACCCGACTACCCAACACAAGAGATAACTACAATTATGGCCAGAGGCCCAACAACCCTAACCACCGTAATTACACAACAATACCAATCTCAACAATTTATCATATATCCAACATCATTCAAATCAACAATTAACACGATCATAATAACAAAATTCAAGTTCAACCTATTCCACAATTAATCATTTTATTCTACGTTCAAATTAGTCCACCTAAACTCGGTTGCAGAAATTCTGTAACTTTGCGCCTACTTTGGCGAATTAATTAAAATAGTAAACAACCTCGGATTTCGACAAATAAATACTTGTTGGAAAGCCACGGATGTGTAGTTTCTGAATATATCATTACAGTTTCAGAACAATGAGTCAATTAGTACAGTTTTTTGAAACAACCCAACAGTTCCAAGACTGGACAGATTCTGTCCTCCTACTTCATTTCACGCTAAACTGACTTAAACTTGACCAAATGGGACAAAACTTCAGCCCGAGTAAAAGCATTTTGAGTATAGTTTCTAATGGAAAAAGAATCGTTCAAAACGGAGTTCATTTGGAGACATAAAACTTGCAAAAACTGAACCCACCCACAGATTGATTCTAGGAATTTAACTCGACTTTGGAGATTCATAACTGGAGCTACACAACTCCGAATTTAACGAAACCAGTGCCAAAACGACCGGCTTTAAGTCTATTTTCGAAAACACTCAGCCACAGAATTTTTGACTCAACCAAACAGTACCAGTTTTTCAAAAGACTGAAACAGTGTCCAGATTGTTTCCAGAATTTTAACCTAACTTGTTTCACCTATAACTCGAGTTCTACAACTCCAAATGCAACCAAATCAGTGGCAAATTAACAAGCATTCAATCAAGTTTTCGAAATGACAAACCACATAATTTCTCAATTAGTAAAACGTTCTCAGTCACTGAAATACTGAACCCATGTCAGAACATCTCAAAACAGTGAATTCATCAACACAAACAATCATCACAATTCAGCCACCAATTCAAACACTATCAATGCATTCATCAAACACCTTATAAGCATAACCAATCATGCAAACAATTTAAACACACAATTTCGAAAGATTAAGCATGTAAGCATCTCCTTTGATTTATTCATTTCCTAAGGGTTGGTTAACATGCGATTTTACAACTTCCCTAGAAAATATCATGGAACATATAATTTTATCAAATTTAATTGATTTCATATCACCAAAATAATATAACCAACACATGCTTTATAACACAAGTGCTTGGATACATGACTTGATATTTGTTTAAACAATTGAAATTAAATACTCTTGTCAACATTTAGCAAGGAAAACTATTCAAGCAATAGAAATGCACAAAATGTCTCGTTGCACAGTTTCCATCATTAGATTTATAAGCCTCGTAAAACAATTTCCAAGAAGTGACAAATAATACTAATATCAACAACAAGGCCACAGTTAAATCATAAATCGAACAAATTTTTCACAATTGTAATTCATAGTTAGAAGGTACTCAAAATTGTATATGTTTGTTTCCAAAACTTTGATAGTCATTATTGGACTCACCTTCACGTGTCAAAAAATTCCACTTTTTCTAACCATGCAATTAGTGTAAAACTTCCTCATTTTCAAACAACACCTAACCACAACCTAATTGGTGCAAAAGCCGAAATCATGTCTCATTTTGAAATAAAATATTAGAACAACTTGGAAATAAATTCAACACTATTTTGACATCCCATTCATTCCCAAGAGCACAAAATTTTCCAAGTACCGTCTTTCGAAAACCTTAGAACTCACAGTTTTGTCAAAAAGGAAACTCTATATGCAAACCCCCAACCTTACTATCACTAGAGCATGCAATCACATAAACAATACTTATTAGTTCAAAATTTGATTTCCATCATAAACTCGGAAGGTAAGAAAAGTTACTCATTCCATTTTTGACAAATCATATCATGCTCACGAAACAGCCAAATTGAAACACGGAAAATGTCAAACTTCAAGTTATGCAATCTTAATCGAGAAAATGAAAATATAGTATTATACAACATTTCATTTTAGCATACCATCTTCGAAACAATTAAGCGCAAGTCAAATCAAGTTCCTAAACTCATATACATCACAGTAACAATCAACCTATAGCAGAAACGTCAATCAAGTGCAACAATTTTTTTTTTTTTAACAATCAATCCTCCAATATTGTTCAGTGTATGCTTAACACGGTTAGGTCATATAAAAATTACTTTCTATATTCTAACAAGCTAATCACGCAATCACTCAAATCAAAATTAGTGCATGCATCCGAATTTAATCATAACCATGAGTTATTGTCGCCTCTTTCATTGGGGATGAGTGATTGGGGTGATCAGTCCCTCCTACTCATGCAACCAACTAATTAAGGTCACAAAGCTACTTTCTTTCAATTTTATAACTACCACATTAAAAGATTCTTAACGCTGTCTGGAGTGCGAAGGCGTCGTCACGACTTTCACTCCTTTGACGTCATTAAAACTGTTTCAATCACACATATCTTAATGATACAAACAACAGTCACGAACAGACAAAATCAATACTACAACCACCAGTTACACAGTTCAGTCACATATACCCTAATAATACAATACAATCTTTCAATCGTAATCCAACAATTAAATCACAAGGCATGTCAATGAAAGAACAGACCAACAAAGATCACAGAAATAAACAACAACATGATTATGATTTAGAACGAGTACCAAGACCCGAGGGTTAACAGACTCGACAACTTGGCCGGACGGACCGAACTGCTCTGATACCACTAATGTAACACCCTCTTCTACTTAATTCTAATTATAATAAATAAAAATCAGAGTTTTTCAAAAACTTTTCCACGCACCTCAAAGAGAGTGCTACATTTAATAAAAACATCATGTACGAGTATTAGAAATCCAGACGCATCTAGTGCGTGAAATACATAACATAGCCACGTGGGTTGAAACCCGCAAAACCTGTTTATAAGTTTACATCAATCCAGAAATGGTTTCACAGCACAGCGGAAATAAAACAAGTTCAATATACGCAGTACATAATCCAAATTAGTTCAATACATAATATAAAATAACTACACTACGATCCCGCCCCGGGTGTCACTAATCAGAGCTGACTCGAAGACTCAAGAAGGCATGGCACCTTCACTCAGAATCACTTGTTTGTCGCCACGAGAGCAGGCAACATAAAAATGCTAGGGTGAGTCTCTTTACATAAATAATAACAAGTAAGATAAGCATTATATTAGGAAAACATCTAGCAACAACAATCCACAGAGGTCAAGGCATTTACCATTCAATTAAAATACTAACAAACAACAATAATGAATTAATTAAGCATCAACAAGGATACTACGAATGTATGAGTATATGCATGTATGCAATATGCATGTGGATCCATAACCACCTCAATAACCCCGTCGGGCACCCACCACTTTGGCCGAAGCCCACACCGCTTTTGGCCGAAGCCACATCACCGCTTTTGGCCGAAGCCACATCACCGCTTTTATATGCATATGATTTATGTGACACCATGACAATGCATCACCACACAATAAATTTATCACATCAATTATCAACTCACCTCTTTGGCCGAAGCCCCCACCGCTTTTGGCCGAAGCCCACATCATTCATAAATTCATCACATCGAGCATTATCCCACCACTTTGGCCGAAGCCCACATCAATCATTAACCCACCATTTTATCATCACCTCACCATCACAGCTTATTTATTAAATTAAATCCCACTTAAGGACCCAGCCACCCCATAAGGACCTTTTCCACACCTAAGGACCGTTTTGACACTTCAAAGATTAGTTTAGTACCCAAGGATTATTTTGACGCGTTATGATTAATTTGGTATTTAGGAACGTATGTTGACATTTTAGGATTAGTTAGACACTAAGGGATTATTTTGTCACGCCAAGGATTAATTTAATTCTTAGGGACTATTTAGTCACACAAGGATTAAATTAATTCTTAGGGACTAAAAACATCACTTAGACATTTTTGGCACAACTAGGCGCCAAGGGGCAGCCAAGATGGCGCCCCATACCAAGACACCACCACCGGATGCACGCGAAGACATCCACAGCGCCAAGTTCTTAGCAACCCGGCGCCTGTACAAACACACACACACACGCACACTTTCGTCTCACCGGGCGCCAAGTTTCTAGCAACCGGCGCCCCTTCACCGCGTGCCACTCCTCGCAAAGACACACCCACACCGAGGCACGCACCAGCGCCAAAATTCTAAGGAATTGGCGCCCCACACACGCACCGTGCCACACTTGCCTAGACACACACACACACGCACCCGGGCGCCGAATTCCCGAGGTGGCGCCTCTCCCGCACTGCACCGACACCGCGCGCATCATGCACTCACCAGCGCGATTCTCGGTGAATTGGCGCCTACACCCGCCTGACCACCAACCAGCATGCCTGGCGCCAATTTGCCTAGCAAATGGCGCCCCTCCCTGCACTTGCACACACGCACATCAGAAAAACAACAGCTAGGCGCCATTTGCCTATGAATTTGGCGCCCCTCACTCTAACACCCTCACCTAACCACTTCAAACTTGCTTTTTACTCAACAATCCAATTCCCATATTTAACATCACTCATTTAAACATTTAATCAATACCATTAAATCATCATATTCACATATTTCTCCTCATTGAAACATTTCATCAAACACATAACATGCATAATTAACAACTCATGTCTTTCCAACAACAAGCAACATGGTATCACCAAATTAAGCATCCAATACAACAACCAACATATAATTAACATCAAATCCACACAATCAAATCATGCTAGCTATTTCCTACACAACACATATCATACAAGTTATTATAGACATAATGAGAATCCCCTAACCTTGATTAAGTTAGAACCTCCAAGCAAACACCAAAAACCACAAAATGAAGCAATCTTTCTTCCTTTACTAGCTAGAACCGTGGCCTCCCTCCCTTGAGTAGAAATGGAGATTCAACAAGATGGAAAGGAATTAGTGTAGGAACTCACACTAAATGATAGAGGGAGGAAAATGGGGAAAGGTTGGTACTAGAATCACTTACCCAAAAGCTAGTTTGGAAATTCTCCTCCTCCTCCCTTGCTTTGTCCGCCCATCGCTTGACCACTATACTCCCTCTCCTCTCTATTTTCTTCTCTTTGTTGCAAATGAGAAGGAAAACCTACCCTAAGTTAAATTCCTTGCATTTGGGCCTATTTAGTGGGCTTGGGCCCTTATTTACACCCCAGCTACTTCCACCACTCCTATTTTAATTAATTCCTCACTCCCTTATTTACTACCCAACACCTCTTAGGTATATTAAATTATCTATTTTTAATATACTAATCACTATAACACCTCTTAACAGAAATAAAACTCTAAATTAATTAATCACCCTATATTTATTTTAATATAGGCAACTCAAATATTACTTAATTAAATTAGTCAAATAGTCACTTAATTAAGTTAGTTAAATAGTCACCTAATTAATTTTGGGGTGTTACAATGACTATCAAATGAGTCATACAAATAAGTTGTAGCAATATTCATCTTGTGAAAATTGAGTTCTTCATGCACTACAAGGCTAATTAAGTACTGAAAAGTACTTGTCCAGCCTTGAGCAATATGTCGAGTGTTGTATCTCACAATTTCACCATTCTCATTCTGTTTTGCACACACAAAAATCCATATGTACACGTCTGGTTTCACACCTTCAGGTGTTTGGACTACAGGTCCAAAAACTTTTGTAAATTGAGTTTAATTCTGCTACAATTTCATCTTTCAATTTTGGCCAATTCTCACTTTGCCTACATTTTTTAGTAGACTTTGCTTCATGATCCTCGCCATCTGTAACGCCCAAAATAATTTAATTATTTAATTAATTAAGTTATTTAAGGCTTGCAACCTTTAATTAAATTAATTATAAAGTTGAAGTTTATTTTATCTAAAAAGAGTCTAATTTATTTTAAGTAGGAATACTAAGTTAGAATTATTTTATTTCAGGAGGTGGAATAAATTAAGTGGAGGAGTGGGAATAAGGCCCAAGGGCCATTATTAGGCCCAATAGTAGTCATAAAGGGTAGGGGTCCTAAACTAGGGTAACCATACCCCACTTTGAAAGAAAGAAGAAAAAAAATAGAATAGTAGAGAGGAGGAAGAAGAAAGTCGACATGAAGCTAAGGAGGAGAGAAGAAGGAGGAAGCTTTTCCTTGATTCTTGGTGGTAAGTCACATTTTTGGTCTTAATCTTCATCATTTCTCTTCCTTGTTCCATTCCTAAGAGTTCCTAAGCTCATTTCTACATTTTGAAATTTCCATGAATACCCAAAGGAGGGGGGAAACTCACGTGTTCAGCTGAAGGTTGAGGAAAGGAAGGAACTTTCTCAAGTTTTGTGTTGGTAAGTGAAGGCTTTGGTCCTAAACACCCTTATTTTCCTTTCCTTGTTTCATTTCCATGAGTTCCATATACTCATTTCCATTTTCTTGAATTTCCATTGTTACCCAAGCAAGATAACATTCGGTTAGGGGCTGGAAAACGTGGTGAGGGGCTTTGTTTTGGTGATTCTTGGCGTTGGTTTGAAGGTTCAAGCTTGAGAAAGGTTAGGGGATTCTCACTATGTTCATAATAACAAGTAGAATATGTGTTATGTGGGAAAATAGCCTAGCATAGGTGATTGGGGTGAAATTGTGTTTAATCTATGATTGTTGTTATATGAGTGTTTGAAATGTTTGTTTTGGTCATAACATGTTGATTGTTGTTGTGGAAGCATGAGTTGTGACTTATGCATGGTATATGTTTGATGATTTGGTTATATGGGCATGAGCATGTAAATATGATGATTTGGTATTAATAATTTAATGGCTATGTTGGTGTGGTTATGTGAGAAGTGATTTGTTTGGAAGAGTTTAAGTTTTGAAGTGTGTTGGGTGTAGGGCTTGGAAGGGGGGGCGCCAAATGCCTAGCATTTTGGCGCCTGGTTGCTGATGATTCTGTGTGTGCGTGTGTGTTGTGAAGGGAGGGCGCCAAATGCCTAGCATTCTGGCGCCAGGGTGTTGTGTTCATGTGTGTGCGTGTGTGTTAAGGGGGGGGGGGGCGCCAATTCCCTAGGAATCTGGCGCCCGTGGCTGTGTGTGTGTGCACAGGGGAAACCGATGCAGGGAGGGGCGCCAGTTTACTAGCAACTTGGCGCCCTGTGCTGGTGTGTGCGAGTGTGATTGAGGTGTTGGGTTATAGGGCGCCATTGTGGCTGCCCCTTAGTGACTAGGTACTCAAAATATGTCTAAGTGATGGTTTAGTCCCTAAGAATTAATTTAATCCTTGGTGTGACAAATTAGTCCCTAAGAATTAAATTAATCCTTGGCGTGACAAAATAATCCCTTAGCGTCTAATTAGTCCCAATGTGTCAAATAAATCCCTAAGTCCCTAAATTAATTATTGGCGTGTCAAAATGGTCCTCAAGTGAGGAGAATGTCCCTATGGGGTGGTGTTGGTCCTTAGGTGAGAGTTAATTAATAATTGATGAATTGGTGACAAATAATTGGTGAGGTGATGGTAAACAATTGGTGAGGTGATGATAAATAATTGGTGAGGTGATGACAAACAATTGGTGAGGTGATGGTAAACAATTGATGAGGTGGTGTTTGATAATTAATGATGTGATAATTAATAATTGATGCGGTGTGCTTGGTGTGGTGTGATGCATTGTCATAATGTCACATGAATCATATGCATGGCTTCGGCCAAACAGGTGATGAGGGCTTCGGCCAAACAGTGATGAGGGCTTGGCCAACGGTGATGAAATACCGACGGGGTGGTGATGAAATACCCGACGGGGTGGTGAGGTGAATATGGATCCACATGCATGTTGCATACATGCATATAATCATACATTCTTGAGATTCTTGTTAATGTCCAATTAATCTGTTATGGTTGCTTGTTTGATATTTCATGTGAGTGGTAAATGCCTTGTTCTCGTGAATTGTTGTTGTTAGCTAATTCTTATTATAAGGCTTATTTTACTGTTATTATTTATGTAAAGAGACTCACCCTAGCATTTATTGTTGCCGCGCTCTCGTGGCGACAAACAGTGATCCGAGTGAAGATGCCATGCCTCTTGGGTTTTATTGAGTCACTCGATAGTAATAATGTGGGAGGGGATTTTAGTATTATGATATTATGGTTATGTATTAAATCGATTTTGAATTATGTATTGAGTATGTGAACTCTGTTTCATTTCCGTTGTGCGCATAAACTATTTGATGGATTATTGTAAACACACTAAAGGTATTTTTGAGGGTTTTAACCCACATGGCTATGAAATGCATGTTATGTTCTTGATGAGTTAGATTTTTAAATAAGTTTGACGTTGTTTTCACTAAATGTACCACCTCTTTGAGGTGCGTGGAAAGATTTTGAAAAACTACGATTTTTATTAATTGAATTAGCTTAATATAGAAAGGGGTGTTACATTAGTGGTATCAGAGCGATTCGGTGCAATAGGCCAAGTGTGTGCATCATAGTGTCTATGACAATTAGGTAGTATTACCTTGTTTCTTATGATTGTTGATGCTTTGCGGTGATAGGTTGAATGGCACGAAGAATTGATCCCGCGCTTCGAGAGGCTCTCTCAAGCCATTGCTCAAAGCTATGGGGAGCGAGAGAGAGGTAGTAGGGAAGACGCCGAGGACCGCAAACTAGCCACTTTCAAATGAGAGAACCCGCTACCTTCAAGGGTAGGTATGACCCGGATGGAGCTTTGACTGGATAAGAGAGATTGAGCGTATTTTACGTGTGATGGCATGCACTCCGCGCGAGAAGGTGAGATTTGGGACCCACATCTTTGAAGGAAGAAGCGGACGATTGGTGGTTGAGGAAGAAACAAAGACTAGAAGGCTGAGAGAGGAAATCACTTGGGAGGTTTTCAAGGAAGAGTTCACTAGAAAGTATTATCAGGAGGATGTGAGGCTAAAAAGGAGGTGGAATTTCTTGGCAAGCAAGGCAACAAATCGGTGGTGAGTATGCAACCAAATTTGAAAAAGCTAGTCAAGTTTTGTCCCTACTATGAAAATGACTGCACTCGAAGTTCTCTAAGTGTGTGAAGTTTGAAAATGGGCTGCATCCAGGCATTAAGAAGGCTATTGGATACCAGGAGATTAGAGACTTTGCCAAGCTAGTGGATAAGTGTAGAATCTTTGAAGAGGACAGTGCTGCTGCATACAAAATGGTGAGAGAGAAAAAGAATGCCCAATTCCGAGGAAAGCCATATGAGGTGAGTGGGGGCAAAGGGAAATGGAAGGCAGGTGAAGGTAAGAGTTCTAGTGGGGGAGGGGGAGCTGCTGGTATTGTGTGTTACAATTGCAAGAAGCCGGGCCACAAGAGTACTGAATGCACAGAGGTACGCTGTTACAAGTGTGGGAGGAGGGGCCACAAGTCTAATGAATGCAAAGAGAAAGAAGCTGTTTGTTACAATTGTCGTGAAGCGGGGCATATGAGCAACAAATGTCCCAAACCCAAGAAGGAAGCGGCTAGAGGAAAAGTGTTTGCTTTAGCGGGATCCGAGGGGGACAACGAGATTAGAGGTACATGTTTCATTAATGGTACTCCTTTGATTGCTATAGTGAGATCTCTGGTGCCACTCATTCTTTCATTTCGCTTTGTGTCTTTGAAAAAGCGGGTCTTGTTTTGTCTACTATGAGAAGGGACATGGTTATTGACACTCCAGCTAAGGGTTCAGTAACTACTTCCCTAATGTGTGTTAGATGTCCTCTGTCGGCTTTCGGCAGAGAGTTTCTTGTTGATCTCATTTGTTTGCCATTAGGAGGTTTGGACATCATTCTTGGTATGGACTGGTTAGTTGATAACCATGTGCATATCAATTGTGCTAGTAGATCCGTGAGCTTTCTGTTTCAAAGGAGGAAGAATCGCATTGTTGTATTCAGTCAATTGCATAGAGCTATGAAGGAGGAGGCTAAGTTGTTTACCTTGATGGCATCTTTGTCTGTGGAGAGCCAAGCCAAAATTGAAGAGTTGCCTATTGTTCGTGAATTTTCCGAAGTGTTTCCGGATGAAATCACGATGTGCCACTGAAAGAGAAGTTGAGTTTAGTATTGATCTAGTGCACAGTACCGGACAGTGTCTATGGCACCTACTGAGAATGTCCGTGATCTGAATTGTGCGAGTTGAAGAGTCAACTAGAAGATTTACTTGAGAAGAAGTTCATAAGGCCTAGTGTGTCACCTTTGGGAGCGCCGGTGCTTTTGGTGAAAAAGAAAGATGGAAGTATGAGACTTTGTGTGGATTACAGACAGTTGAATAAAGTGACCATTAAGAACAAATATCCACTTCCTAGGATTGATGACTTGATGGATCAGCTAGTGGGAGCTTGTGTATTTAGCAAAATTGACTTGAGATCGGGCTATCATCAGATTAAAGTGAAAGATGAAGATATTCCGAAGACAGCGTTCAGGACGAGATATGGGCATTATGAGTACTCTGTAATGCCGTTTGGTGTCACTAATGCACCAGGGGTGTTCATGGAGTACATGAACCGTATTTTCCACAGTTACTTGGATCGGTTCGTGGTGGTCTTTATAGATGATATTCTAGTATACTCTAAGTCCGAAGAGGAGCACGCAGAACACTTAAGATTGGTACTAGAAGTGTTGAAAGAGAGGAAGTTGTATGCTAAATTGTCAAAGTGTGACTTTTGGTTGAAAGAGGTGAGTTTCCTTGGCCATATCATTTCTGGTGATGGGATTGCAGTAGATCCATCTAAGGTGGAGGCAGTGATGCAGTGGGAAGCACCTAAGTCAGTTACGGAGATTAGGAGTTTCCTTGGTTTAGCAGGATATTATAGAAGGTTTATTGAGGGGTTTTCTAAGTTAGCACTCCCGCTAACTCAGCTAACTTGTAAGGGAAAAGCTTTTGTGTGGGATTCTAAATGTGAAGAGAGTTTCCAAGAATTGAAGAGGAGGTTGACAACTTCACCCGTGTTGACATTGCCTAAGTCTGGAGAACCTTTTGTAGTATATTGTGATGCATCTAAAATGGGGTTAGGAGGTGTTTTAATGCAGAATGGCAAGGTTGTGGCCTATGCCTCAAGACAGTTGAGAATTCATGAAAAGAATTATCCTACACACGATTTGGAGCTTGCAGCGATTGTTTTTGCCTTGAAGATTTGGAGGCACTATTTATATGGTTCTAAGTTTGAGGTGTTCAGTGATCATAAGGGATTGCAGTATTTGTTTGACCAGAAAGAATTGAATATGAGGCAAAGGAGATGGTTGGAATTGTTGAAAGACTATGATTTTAGTTTGAACTATCATCCGGGGAAAGCTAATGTGGTGGCCGATGCTTTGAGTAGAAAGTCTTTGCATGTATCCGCAATGATGGTGAAAGAACTTGAATTAATTGAACAGTTTCGAGATTTGAGTCTAGTCTGCGAGGTGACACCTAAGAGTGTGAGATTGGGTGTGTTGAAGATTCACAATGACTTTTTGAATGTGATTCGGGAAGCTCAAAAGAGGGACATTAAGTTAGTTGAGATTGCAGTTGGGATTGACCATTCCCAGAGTGAAGATTATGTGATAGATGCTCAAGATGTGCTAAGGTACCGTGGGAGGATTTGTGTTCCTAGTGATGATGAGATTAAGAAGGCAATTCTAGAAGAGGGTCATCGTAGTAAGTTGAGTATCCACCCGGGGGCTACGAAAATGTATCAAGATTTGAAGAAGTTGTTTTGGTGGCCTGGTATGAAGCGTGATGTGGCTCAGTTTGTGTATGCTTGCTTGACATGTCAGAAATCGAAGATAGAGCATCAAAAGCCAGCGGGGTTGATGCAACCTTTGGATGTTCCTGAATGGAAATGGGATAGTATCTCCATGGATTTTGTGACTGGTTTGCCGACTACACCGAGAGGATTTGATACTATATGGGTGGTTGTTGATAGGTTGACGAAATCTGCTCACTTTCTACCGATTAATATTACTTATCCAGTTCCGAGGTTAGCGGATATCTATGTCAAGACGATTGTAAAGCTGCATGGTGTGCCTCTGAGTATTGTGTCTGATAGGGATCCTAGGTTTACTTCCGAGTTTTGGAGAAGTTTACAAGAGGCTTTGGGTTCCAAATTGAGATTGAGTTCAGCATATCATCCCCAGACAGATGGGCAAACGGAGAGGACAATTCAATCACTTGAGGATTTGTTAAGAGCATGTGTTCTTGAGCAGGGAGGTTCATGGGATTCACATTTACCGTTGATTGAATTCACTTATAATAACGATTTTCATGCGAGTATCGGATGGCGCTTTTGAGGCATTGTGCGGGAGGAGGTGTAGGACTCCATTGTGTTGGTACTGGCCCGGGAAAGCGTGGTGCTAGGTCCTGAGTTGGTGCGTGAGACCACAGAGAAAGTGAAGATGATTAGGGAGAAAATGAAGGCCTCACAAAGTAGACAGAAGAGTTACCATGATAAGAGGAGAAAGGATCTAGAGTTTGTTTGGTGATCATGTATTTTCGAGGTTACTCCAACGGCAGGTGTGTAGTCGTGCGTTGAAGTCTAAGAAGTTAACTCCGCGTTTTATTGGACCATATTAGATTTCGGAGAGAGTTGGGAAAGTTGCTTATCGGGTGGCCTTGCCACCTAATCTTGCTAATCTACATGATGTGTTCCATGTATCTCAATTTGCGGAAGTATGTGCCAGACCCATCTCATGTAGTGCAGATGGACGATGTGGAGGTGAGAGATAACCTTACGGTGGAGACAATGCCAGTTAGAATTGAGGATCGTGAGGTGAAGGTCTTAAGAGGTAAAGAGATCCAGTTGGTGAAGGTAGTTTGGTTAGGAGCTGTGGGCGAGAGCATGACTTGGGAGTTGGAAAGCAAGATGAGAGAGTCTTACCCAGAGTTATTCGATTCAGGTAATTTCGAGGACGAAATTCTTTAAGTGGGGGAGAGTTGTAACGCCCAAAATAATTTAATTATTTAATTAATTAAGTTATTTAAGGCTTGCAACCTTTAATTAAATTAATTATAAAGTTGAAGTTTATTTTATCTAAAAAGAGTCTAATTTATTTTAAGTAGGAATACTAAGTTAGAATTATTTTATTTCAGGAGGTGGAATAAATTAAGTGGAGGAGTGGGAATAAGGCCCAAGGGCCATTATTAGGCCCAATAGTAGTCATAAAGGGTAGGGGTCCTAAACTAGGGTAACCATACCCCACTTTGAAAGAAAGAAGAAAAAAAAATAGAATAGTAGAGAGGAGGAAGAGAAGCTGACGGCGAAGCTAAGGAGGAGAGAAGGAGGAAGCTTTTCCTTGATTCTTGGTGGTAAGTCACATTTTTGGTCTTAATCTTCATCATTTCTCTTCCTTGTTCCATTCCTAAGAGTTCCTAAGCTCATTTCTACATTTTGAAATTTCCATGAATACCCAAAGGAGGGGGGAAACTCACGTGTTCAGCTGAAGGTTGAGGAAAGGAAGGAACTTTCTCAAGTTTTGTGTTGGTAAGTGAAGGCTTTGGTCCTAAACACCCTTATTTTCCTTTCCTTGTTTCATTTCCATGAGTTCCATATACTCATTTCCATTTTCTTGAATTTCCATTGTTACCCAAGCAAGATAACATTCGGTTAGAAATGGAAAACGTGGTGAGGGCTTTGTTTTGGTGATTCTTGGCGTTGGTTTGAAGGTTCAAGCTTGAGAAAGGTTAGGGGATTCTCACTATGTTCATAATAACAAGTAGAATATGTGTTATGTGGGAAAATAGCCTAGCATAGGTGATTGGGGTGAAATTGTGTTTAATCTATGATTGTTGTTATATGAGTGTTTGAAATGTTTGTTTTGGTCATAACATGTTGATTGTTGTTGTGGAAGCATGAGTTGTGACTTATGCATGGTATATGTTTGATGATTTGGTTATATGGGCATGAGCATGTAAATATGATGATTTGGTATTAATAATTTAATGGCTATGTTGGTGTGGTTATGTGAGAAGTGATTTGTTTGGAAGAGTTTAAGTTTTGAAGTGTGTTGGGTGTAGGGCTTGGAAGGGGGGGCGCCAAATGCCTAGCATTTTGGCGCACCGTTGCCGATGATTACGTGTGTGCGTGTGTGTTGTGAAGGAGGCGCCAAATGCCCTAGCATTCAGCGCGCCAGGTGTTGTGTTCATGTGTGTGCGTGTGTGTTAAGGGGGCGCCAATTCCCTAGGAATCTGGCGCCCGTGGCTGTGTGTGTGTGCACAGGGGAAACCGATCAGTGGGGGCGCGCGATTTACTAGCAACTTGGCGCCTGTCTTTGGTGTGTGTGCGAGTGTGATTGAGGTGTTGGGTTATAGAGGCGCCATTGTGGCTGCCCCCAGTGACTAGGTACTCAAAATATGTCTAAGTGATGGTTTAGTCCCTAAGAATTAATTTAATCCTTGGTGTGACAAATTAGTCCCTAAGAATTAAATTAATCCTTGGCGTGACAAAATAATCCCTTAGCGTCTAATTAGTCCCAATGTGTCAAATAAATCCCTAAGTCCCTAAATTAATTATTGGCGTGTCAAAATGGTCCTCAAGTGAGGAGAATGTCCCATGGGGTGGTGTTGGTCCTTAGGTGAGAGTTAATTAATAATTGATGAATTGGTGACAAATAATTGGTGAGGTGATGGTAAACAATTGGTGAGGTGATGATAAATAATTGGTGAGGTGATGACAAACAATTGGTGAGGTGATGGTAAACAATTGATGAGGTGGTGTTTGATAATTAATGATGTGATAATTAATAATTGATGCGGTGTGCTTGGTGTGGTGTGATGCATTGTCATAATGTCACATGAATCATATGCATGGCTTCGCCAAACAGTGATGAGGGCGGCCAAACAGTGATGAGGGCTTCGCCAACAGGTGATGAAATACCCGACGGGGGTGGTGATGAAATACCCGACGGGGTGGTGAGGTGAATATGGATCCACATGCATGTTGCATACATGCATATAATCATACATTCTTGAGATTCTTGTTAATGTCCAATTAATCTGTTATGGTTGCTTGTTTGATATTTCATGTGAGTGGTAAATGCCTTGTTCTGTGAATTGTTGTTGTTAGCTAATTCTTATTATAAGGCTTATTTTACCTGTTATTATTTATGTAAAGAGACTCACCCTAGCATTTATTGTTGCTCGCTCTCGTGGCGATACAAATGGTGATTCCGAGTGAAGATGCCATGCCTCTTGGGTTTTATTGAGTCAGCTCTGATAGTAACACCGGGGAGGGGATTTTAGTATTATGATATTATGGTTATGTATTAAACTGATTTTGAATTATGTATTGAGTATGTGAACTCTGTTTCATTTCCGTTGTGCCGCAAACTATTTGATGGATTACTGTAAACACACTAAACAGGTATTTTTGAGGGTTTTAACCCACATGGCTATGAAATGCATGTTATGTTCTTGATGAGTTAGATTTTTAAATAAGTTTGACGTTGTTTTCACTAAATGTACCACCCTCTTTGAGGTGCGTGGAAAGATTTTGAAAAACTCTGATTTTTATTAATTGAATTAGCTTAATATAGAAAGGGGGTGTTACACCATCAATTATCAAACTTAGCGCTATAATATATGTGAAAATATTGTCAATGTTGACTTCGTTTCGGTTCCATTGAATTTCATTCTTGACATAATTCATTGAGATCTCATTAATTTCATAACTTTTCAGGTACCTGATCAGTTCTTCTGGAACTGTAATGTCAATTATGTCTGAATACTCTTTTAGAGTTTCTATATCCTCACTTGGACCATTTTTACTTTAGCTCCTTTTGTTGTTCGAGGATTTTTATCTTTGGAACCAATTGGCCTACCACGCTTCAGGCGTGGTTTAGACTCATTTGCAATATTAGATTGTCCAACAGGGACATCCATTCTATTGGAGCATTAGCAGCTGATATATATATATATATATATATGATTTGGTCACACCTTTTGGATCAGTAAATGCATTTGTTAGATAATTTGCTAAGCTTTGCAAATGAACTATCTTTTGAACTTCTAGTTCACATTGTTTAGTCTGAGGATCAATATGAGATAATGATAACTCATACCAACTGATCTCCTTTTTACAGCTACTTATTCATTCCCCTAATGTTGGAAAATCTAATTCTTTAAATGATAATCATCAATCTGGATTTTAAACAAATCTCCAATTTTTGGCTCAAGATACTATATTATAAATGAAGATTTATATCCAATATATATTTCCAAAATTCTTTTAGGACCCATCATAGTGCATTGCACGTCCAAAAATTCAAAGATGGGAAATATTAAGTTCGTGACCAAAAACAAAAGTAAAGGGGAAGAGTTGTGATAACTTGTTGGCTTGATGCGAATCAATTTTACAACATGTAAATTTGCATGCTCCCAAGTAGAAATTAGAACTTGTTATCTCATAAGTATAGGTCATGTAATTAGCTTTAGACATCTAAAGAATGGTTCTTCAAGACCATTTTTGAATGAACGTATGACGTGTGATGTCCAATATCAATTCTAATAGACATACAATAGTTATCATATGTTTTCAAGGTAATTCACATAATGACCTCTTACTCAAATTAGTTGAGCAAACAATCTCACAAACTTCCGGTTGTGAGATGACGACAATTATATATAATATATATGTGGCCTTCAATTGATGCATCATTTAAAACCACAAATATCTAAATAGTCCATGTGATTAGTGTACTTGTTTCCAAATATCACCTTATATCAGTTCTAGAAATATGAGAGATTTACTATTCTCAAATTGTCAATTTCCTTTGGGAATTAGTGAACACAAGAATTAGTAGATTGAAGAAACTACTGGCTTTTCAAAACAAGTTCACATAGAAATTTATTATTCGCATCATAATATACTCGGGATGGTCCAACCGGTCTTGCCAACAACTAAATTATTATGATATGTAAACTTCTGGTTTACAACAACATGTGTTTCAATTGCACATATATAAGTGTAATACAAATCAGAGGAAAAAGTAGACAATTTTTCCACTACACGTATTTTATCAAAATATGTCTCGCTATATAAAAATATTCAATATCTCCTTCATCTCTCGTTTCAATATGATTTCTATTTATATGTATATATTTGAAACTTAATAAATTTCTACGAGACTTAGAGGAATATAACGCATTCTCAATTTGTAAATGTGTTCCCCTGGATAATAGTATATTAGCTCTTCTGGAGCCTTCAATTATATTTGAAGAGCCCGATATAGTACTAACTTCGGTTTCTCGCTTCACTAAATAGGAGAAATATTTTTTTTATCCTTTATAATAATATGGGTAGTTCTACTATGATAGAAACACATTTCTCTATTATTGATGCTAGTGTCAATACTCATTCAATCCTAAAATAAAATAAATATGATAAAAGATGGGCATGAGAAAATTGAGTCTCTACAATATTATATGCCTACAAAAGATCAAACTTTGGGAGAGTGCATAAAATACAATTTCGAAGAAGAAAAAAAATTAGTAGAAAACTATATTTGCTACTCAAAATAAGGAAAATAAAGAGCACAGAAAGTCTCTCTCTCATAGAGAATTATATTTTCTAAACAAAAAAATGTCTAGTTCTTTAGCATCTAGTCATACAATCAATTCTTCTTATTCCCTTTTTTTCATGCAATATTTTTATTTGGAATTCCAAGCAAAAAAAGAAGAAAAATTACACTTTTCCATAAGATACTAAACCACTATTAGGAACAACAAAGGTCACAATCACAAATGAATCAAATGACACTTAAATAGGATAATGATAACATTTATCACATCAATTGTCATCACCACAACTTTTCTTGTACCAAAATTATAATGTGAGTCATTCACTTCTGGGAATGAACTTCAATTCATTGAGTGGTTTGTGAGTATTCTTTACAATCACCATATCACATAATCTTGATTCATAATATTTTTCTGAATTTTTTTTTCTCATTTTGCTAATTCATGAGAATATTTGAGACATAAATTACACGTCTTTTCCTTTTCTTCAAAACATACTAAGGTCAAATTGATCTTTCTAATTAATTGTTCTTCAAGAACTATACCACAAATTTTAAACAATGATGAAAAAGAATCATGCTTAGACCAATCCTGCATGGATGCTTTAATATTAAGTTATTCTTTCTTTGAGTTCTTCAAGAACTATCACAATCATAGACAATGATAAAGAAAACAATTCTTTATGCAATCCAATAAGGATATTGGTTTACCAATTCATTAGTTCTTCAGGAACTATAACACAATATTTCTTCAATGATTATCAAGAAAAACTATACTATGAGCAATCCTTCAAGGATGCTTGAATATATATTAAAATATTAAGTTCTTCAGGAACTATATCATAAACAATGATATATAGAAAAATTATTTGTGCAATTCTCATTTACCAATTGAATTCAAATGGTAACATAGCTCCTAAATTATACCTTTGATGTAAAAGCACTATGAATTAATAGAAAGTTTTTATTTTAAATTATAGCAAGAAGGAAAATCATAAACTAAAGAGATATGCCACACTTTTCCAAAACCAAGAGACAATAGGTGTCTTCGATTTCATGATACATTGCATAATGTTAGAAATTAAAGAAATTTATATAATCAATAGGATAGTAAAGAATCAATTTCCATACTAGTGTAGCAAAGGAATATCAACAATTCATTTCAATCCTAAGCTGTACCACTACTCTAAACACGTATATGAATAGAGTGACTGGATCTAGAGAACTAATAAGAAGGGAAAATCAATAGACTACAAGAATAACAAAAATTAACTGAACCAACAAAACAGTAGAAGGGTACAGAAAAATTCCCAAACCAAATCGCAAAATAAATTAAAGCATTGATCACTAAAAGATTAATTTAGAATCTTTGATCACTACAAAACAACAACGATCTCAAGCAATTGGGTGAGACTTGAGAGATTAAACGTGGGAGATCATAGGATTATGAAAACAGGAGTATTGACATAAAGGAGCAACTGATAATAACATGTATATATAAAGATATATGATATAATATTGCAGCATATTAGTATAGACTCGATCACATCAATACATACTTGGGTTTATAAAAGAAGGGATGGTGCCCAACATAGAAAAACAACTTTTCTTATTCAAGAACAATCAAAGTCCAAATTACGGTTTGCATAGATTTAATATATGCCAAACTAAAGCAAGAGCTAAGAATTTTACCTTAGGATGTTGGAGCTTCGTGCTGATAACGTGTTATGAAAATAACCAAAACTTGAGTAAAAACAAATATGATAAATCATATAGAGATGAAGAAGAGAGAAGAAGAGAATGAGAAGCTTTCCTTCTTCCTTCATTACTTCCCTTAGTAGTGCCTTTTATGGTTGTCCATTAACTTCTAATTTACACCCTATAAATAGGGCTCAATCTTATGTGTAGAGACACACTTGTAATGAGAATGAATAATACCAGAATTCTCTTCATCTCTCATTCTCTTCTTCTCTCTTCTTCATCTCTATATGATTTATCATATTTGTTTTTACTCAAGTTTTGGTTATTTTCATAACATAATTAAATTTGTATGAATAATTTTATTTTAGTGTTAAGTAACTTTTCCCACTATTTTGTAACCCAAAAAAAAAACTATTCCCACTATTCAACACTTTAACCTATTGTCTAAAACAAAAGCATTAACCACCATTAATATTGTGATGTATTTTTAGTTTAAAATAACTAATTACCACATATTAATCATTTAATTTATTTTTTTACTATAATAATCATAAGCAATATGGATAACATCAAATAATAATATATAATACATCTTTTTTTTAATATAACATACGTAACTTTTGTTATCTTTAAAGTTACATCAGATGGAGCCTCTAGAATGATTTTTACTATTCATTGTTTCAAACAAGTTATAAATAAAATAATCAGTTCTAAGGAGTTATTTAATTTAAATTTTATTAAATATTTTCATAAATTTAAATATTATTATTATTATAATTAATTAAAAACAAAAATATACCTTCTATTTCTAATAAATAGGTCTACCCATACCCATTTAGATCTTCAATTTATTTGTGGTCCTACCCGGCTCGAGGGATTAATCTCTGCAGTTGCGCGTAGAGGATACTCAGTTTATACCAAAAAAAGATCTTCAATGTATTGGTATGAGTAACTTTAGTAGCCATTAATAATAATATTATTGTTATTAAATTTTAATATTATGCTTTTAAAAGAAAATTTGTAACGGACAATGAGTGAAGTTTTGTCATTAATATCCAATACACAATGAAGATAAATAGAATAGTTTCATCTTCTCAAAACTTTGAAACTCCTTTCATATTTATTTTATTTTCATAATAGTATATGCATATCTGTTGGCTAATTAAAATGCTTTCAATTGCAATGATAACAAAAGACAAACTGTTACGTTATGAAAATGTTAGCAACGTTTCACAAAAAAAAATGTTGGCATTGAAAAAACTTATAAATGCTGCTTGAATACAAAATTAACTTAATGTTGGCATTAAAAACTACAAAAATACTTCCTTTCCATCATAGACGCCATTTTTTTCATGATAAAAAATATTATATTAACTTAATGAAAAATTTTAGTGACTCTAATTAAAAACTTACTAAAAATTATTTCTTTTCAAAGTTTGACTCTGGTATTTTTCAAAGGTAAATTTCTCAAGCAAAAAACTAAATTTTTCCCCTTTCCTTTTGACTAAAAGAAATCACGGTTTGAGCTCCAAAAACTAGTGGGTTTTATGACTTGTTTTCAAAGTATTTTTACAAAGGAAAAGAGTGATAAAACCATGATCAAAATTCTATAATCATTTCTAAGAAATCTTTCAACTTAAAATGAGGATTATATAAAGAAAAAGTGAAGAATTTTCTCACCCACAACATGAGAGATAGAGCCACGTTTTTAGAGAGAAGAAGAGAGAGATAAGTGGTTGATGATGTTCCTCCAAAATGGCTCCACGCCAAACTTCCATCTTGCTTGATCTTTCATTTGTTCTCATTAATGAAATGGAAATAAAAATGATAATAAAAAGATGAGAAGTGGTATCAGAGCTGGTTTTCAGTTTTGGAAGAGGTAGATGATGAGATAGAAAACTTTGGTATAAATGACGATGAGAGTGAGAGATGAATGTGGTGGAAAAATAGAATGATCAAGAACAAAGGGGGGAGAAGGGCGCTGCTAGTTGAAGTAAGATCAAGGATGAGAGATAAGGGTAAAAACTTAGTGTGAGGGGGTGGGGGTTGTTTACATCTGTGGGAGTGATAAGGGAGATAAAGAACATTTTAATTTTAGTGAGAGAGAATTCTAGCCAAGTAAAAATAGAGGAGAGAAGAAATAATGGAGAGAATGAGTGGTGGGGGAGGCTTGCCGTGGTTAGGAGGTAAGTTTAAGATGTAAATATCTAGATATTTGTAGTTATAATAATATAATAATACGGTTAAATGATACTAAGTGTTTCGGGGAATTAACACCGCATTGGATGTTAAATAAATTATCCTAACTATCTATTAGAACCTTGACGTCAAATATTTTCAGGTTCGGGTCATGGTTAGGTTTATAAGCAGGTAAATTTCGCCCGACGGGTCCAAAACGCGTCCAAATTCTAGTGGAATTTTGGAACGGAATTTAAACCATGAGTTAATACAATATATTAGGTCCTAAAAGTAGTTTCAGTTTGGTTTAACTCGCTACCGCGATCTATCGTTGAGAATATAGATAATAGGGTGTTTAAACAACTAACTACAAAGTAAACCAACAAAGCAGAAAATGTAACTTCAGAAATTTGAAGGGATGATAATATTTTCAGTTATAAAATTATTTATATTATTTTAAAATACTCAAAATAATATTTCTCAATAGAAATACAATTCTCGTTATATTACTATATACGACGTGAAAGGGTTCAATAAAAATAAAAATTATTATTTTCAACCTGATTTTCATTTTAAATATACTCAATAAAAAACTTGTATCATTAATATAAGGTTGATCATGAGTCAATATTTTGACTCTGTTCCCGCATTTTCTAATATAATCAAATTAACAAATAGTGTAAGTTGGCACTATCAATTAACTTAATTATTTGCATAAAATATAATGAAGACTTGCAAATCACATTACTAATATATTAATAATATAATAAACGAATCTACAAAATTCGGGGTGTTACATTTCTCATCTTCCTTTTCCCTTGCCTCGAGAATTTTATTCTCTCTTTATCAGTGCTTCATCGTTCTGATCATTTTTATGGTCTTGGTGAGTCTTTTGCTCTCATTAAACCACATAATGGGATTGCATTGATTTAATGCACTTACTTCCAGTTGATATGTATTTTCATTGTTGCTAACATCATGTGAATTAGTTTTATTTTTTTGTGTAGATGTATTTTGCATCGGAAGTAAACAATGGTTCATTGAAGACACAATGTGTCAAGTTATTATATAACAGAGCAGATGAATTGTGAAAGTGGCGGTGGGGACATTTCTGAATGTTGTGGTTAACAATTTATCATTTATATTTTTGTGCACTTTGGAGCTTATAGAACGAAGTCTCCTAACATTATGGATGAGTCATGCAGTTTATGTGGTCACCAGAACTTATGGAAATCGTTAAGCACTGCTTTCACTAATACCTTGAACAAAAATATTGATTGGTTAGATGTTGGATCTTTTACAGGCTCATGGATATTAGTTAAGTGGTGTAATTCAATTAAAATATAATTTATCTGTCTCTACTGATTGTTTTATTGGGCAATAAATAACTTTGCATTTTTCTACTTCAATCTTTCGTGAATGTGATGCAAGAACTAGTGCAGAAAAGACTTTTAGTATCGGTTATTTTGCACATTTAGCATCGGTTATCTGACATTTAGTATCGGTTAAATAACCGATGCTAAATGTGACTTTTAGCATCGATTTTCAAAAAACCGATGCTAAATGACGTTTCAACATTGTGTTTGCTGTCTAAAAAATGACATTTAGCATCGGTTATTTAAACAACCGATGCTAAATGTCTTAAAAATAGACATTTAGCATCGGTTGTTCAAACAACCGATGCTAAATGTTCTGAAAAGTGACATTTAGTATCGGGTGTTTCAAACAACCGATGCTAAATGTCCTAAAAAGTGACATTTAGCATCAGTTGTTTAAATAACCGATGCTAAATGTCTATTTTTAAAAAAAAAATTGATTGGCTAATTTGACATCAAATTCTCTACTGGATTCTATTTAGAATATAACATACAGCTGCAACTACTAATAAAACATGTTACTATTAATTCTAAGTCATTTCTTGAGTCCAACAAATACAATAACTGTGCAGTGTAATTGAATGTGGCATTTTTCTTCCTACCTATCATAGAAGGTAGTCCAGTGTAATGGCCTCATCCTAAACAATCTCAAAATACACTACTGCATATGATTGGAAAACTTTTGAAACAACAAGTTAAGATTTTCATGAATATAATAAGAGTCGGTTCCTTTTGTATCAGCAAAGTCTAGCCACGTTTTGGACATGGTTAAATCAGAAATGGCATTTAAATACTACAAAATCTCTTCATACATCATTCTTATTTGGAAAAAAAAGGAAATAGGATTTGTAAGAACAACCTAAAATGTTAAAACTAAAGGTCCAAGTGAAGAACCCTGCCAGCGGAAATTGCTACAATAACTGGACCAGCCAAATCACCAACAACACAACCTGAAAATCAAACAAATTTATAATCAACTTTGCATGATTCAACTAATTAAAGCAATTCAAGTAACTACTGACAATGTGACAGTGCTTGCATTGCATGCATTAATTCATAATCTTACCATTCCATTGGCCAACTGCAGGACGAAAAAGGGTAGCTCCAATACCTCCTCCAATAGAGGCAAAAATTAGAGATACATTGCATCTAACTGTGCCTATGAAAATCTTCTGTCTAAGAATTCTTCATCTCTCAGCATTCTCAATGATACCATCCTCATTTAAAGACGGGAGATCGATAACCTGATCCATTAATTAACAAGTTAAAAGAGAGTGAAGAATTGTGTGTCAAAGGGGTCTTCAAAGAGTTCACTATATCAAACTTCAAATTAAACTGAGAAGAAATTAACTTGGTATGGAAGTTTATAAATTTAAAGCTCTAAACTACCTCTGTATCAAACTGCAGAGTCTTCACGCAATCTAAGTCCAGTTTGCAGACCAGAAGCTTTTCACAGTCAACATCCATATTGCAGATCAAGGAAGCCATGAACATGTCTTCTTCATTCTGTTACTCTAAGACAACATAACTGAAAAATAACTAAATGACCAAAAAAAGACTTAAATTAAAACTAGACAACATACCCCAGCAAGCAAAAAGATCAATATATGCATAATAAGCATCAAACAGACAACTAATATCCAAGATTATCCCTCACAGCATGAATACCAAGAACAAATTGAAAAGTATACTCACAGCTCTTTCTGAAGTTCTGGGCGGACCATCAAGAATCTATATGTTCATCAGGCTGCAACTGAGGAAAGCCAGAATCATCAATCACATCTCCTCCATCATGTTCTTCTGAATGGTTTTTCACAAATTGCAGATTCTCGGGTACATAGCCTAAGTCTTGTCCTTCAAAATCTTCCCCAGACATTCTTTGGCTACAAAACCAATCAGGTAAAACAAGAAAGTCATCAATATCATCCTTTTCATTCACATCAACATGTTTCTAAAATCATAGTACTTCTTAGTATTTCAATGGAACTAAAACTGAGCATGTAACTTGATTATCATCATATCATAAGAGAAAGCCATATTCCAACAAGTTCAAAATGGTTTAAAACTGGAAAAATACTTATAATAAGAAAACTTAATTGAAATACTTAAAGTGTGTACTCATACTAGTTTAAGGAGTTCCACAGAAAATATTACAGATCAAGAAACAAGTTCATACGTATAAGACCTCTTCAAAAAGCACAATCACTCAAAGCAGAATAATTCGATAGGCAAGTTTAGAGAATTTGGAATCTCTAACTTCTTCACAAATCAGTTTTTCAATCAATAGATGGAATTGAATTAGAAATACTTCTAGAATGAAAATAAGCAATGTAAATATCAATCAATTCTAGACATTTGAGCAGCACATCAAAATCTAAACAAGTATTAAGCTTTTCAAACTAGATGGAAAAAAACAAACCTTTGTTGGCGAAGTTTTTCAACCAAAGGATCCAATGGTTCTTCCTTTACTGGTTCAACTTTCTTCCCCTTTTTTCAGTAGCTTTTTCAGAAGATTTTAAGAGCTTTTTCAGTAGCTTTACTTGTCTAAAAGTGAATGGGAACATGTAAGAACTAAGAGGTAAAATCTTAAAACATTAGAATACTAGACTACCATATCACATAAACAAGCAAAAGAATCTGGATATATATTAATTGTTAAAACAAAAATCAAACTTAATTGGATCAAACTAATCTAAAAACATAGATTAAAGAAGAGTCAGTGCAATGATCTTTACATCCAAATCCACAAACTTGAAACCAGAGAAACAAAACAAAGCAAACCAAAACCAATTTCTCTTTGAGATTTAGCAAGCAATGTAAACTTATAAGCTTGCTTGTAGTCAAGTGATACTGGCCTGCTATTTTGAAGTCTAAGAAAGTCGTCTTGTCTAGAAATTCCACTGCAGTACAGATGCAGAAGCTGCTACAATTGAAGAAACAAACATCCATTAGAAAACAAAGCAGTCAAAACCAGATACTGATACATTAGTATCTAAATTATAATATGCATTGAAGTCTTCTTCATAATGCATTGATCTATAACATCTAAAAGTAAAAACATTATATTGGAAAGGTTTTGAGATTGCACATGTATGACTGTTCTATAAAAGATAAATTATCAATCATAATAGGACAAGGCATTATTATATCATAACAAAAATAGTCAGAAAACTTAAACAAAACCTGCATGCAGTCAAGTTCATTAGTGTCATCAAAATACTAACATATTCAAAGAGCCAATGCAAATATACAAGTACCTGTTTGTGAAAATGACTCAACATAAAACAGAATAGTAATTGATGAATATTCAGACAAGATTGCAAACTGGAATAATGATATAGCTGACATAAGGAAAAATTGTACAAGTGCAAGTTCTATTGTAGGCAAATCCTTAATACTCTGGCTCTTAACAAGTAAACTGTTTTTCTTTAATGGCAATTACCATAAACAACCTCCACATAAACTATCAAAACACTTTCGTGAATAAAAAGTATTAATTTAATGTCTAAAAAATGAAAATGTGGGTCAAACTAGTCCCTAAAAAATCATCTCAAAGGACAAATTTGATCCAGATTTAAGATTGTTGAGGACCAAATTGGTAGTTTTCATTTTTCAAGAACTAAATTGGTCACCACATTTTTTGTAAGGGACCAATTTCAGCATTCACCCAACTAGTACTAATACACATTAGTAAGCACTTAACCACACTTTCTCAAGATATGACAAAAGCATCCACAACATGTTGCAATCAACAAAGCCTAAAATTTCAAGTATCAAATTTATAATCACATTCACTGAGTACTTATATAGTATACTCTCCCTAAACAATTAAGATAAACATGAAAAATAACGAAATAGGATAGTGAGAGTGAAAGGGTATTATACCGTTCAAGAAGTTTAGCAAAAGTAAGGAACAAAGAATCCAGTAAGTTAACCACTGATGATCATCAACAGGAGACTTGCTCTCAATTGCCCTAACCGAAGCATATCGACAATTACAGTAATAAAACCCACACAAATCAATAATACCTTAACTATCACAAGACAATGAAACAAATACAAATATAAAATATGGAGTTAAGCTTTTGCTTACAGAGGATAAACAAGAAGAACGGAAATGAAAGTTAGGGTTTCAAGCAAAAGAAAACGAAAACGAAGCATCAGTTTTTGAAGATGCAAACAAGAAGAACGATAACGAAATTGATTTCAGAGATGCTTACTGCTTTGAAGATGAAAACGATGCTCCTTTGAAGATTTCTCTGCAGACGAACGAAGATGTGCTTAGGGATGAGGGTTCGCGAGGAAGAGAGAGGAGAACGGCGATGGCGAGGAAGAGAGAGGAGAACGGCGACGACGTTTAAGGCGATGGCGAGGAAGTCGACGACGACAGTGAAGGAAGGTGAGAGATCTTCGTTAGAGTGAGGAAGGTGGGAGATCTTCGTTAGAGTGAGGAATGGTGAGAGATAGTCGGCGGTGAGAGTGAGAGATAGTCGGCGGTGAGAGAGAGATCTTCGTGAGAGAGGAAGGGTGAGTCGAGAAGAAGGGTGAGTTGTTCTGTTTTACAGAACTTCAGAGAGAAGGAGCGTATAGAAAAAATAAACGGGCCTTTAGTATCGGTTGTTAGGAAGCCCGATACTAAATGTCTTTGAAGAGAAGGAGATAACGCGTTGTCAAAAATTAAACGTCCCATGTAAAGACTTTTAGTATCGATTGTTTAAACAATCGATGCATCGGTTGTTTAAACAACCGATGCTAAATGTAAGCGTGAAAATTGAAAACTTCCATTTAATTTCAAAATTGCCACTGCGTCTACATTTAGCATCGGTTGTTTAAACAACCGATGCTAAATGGTGCTTTCTAAAGTCATTTTTGCACTAGTGAAGATAATATTTCTACACCAACTGAGCTACCCGAGATGAATAATAATGTAGTTGAGTGTAATGAGTTTTTGTTAACATTGAATTTTTTTAACAAAACTGTGACATTTAATGTAGAGATAAGTATTCTATACAAAGGAAGAAATTACATTTCATTTTTTTTGGTAGCAAATGAAAAAAATTTCATTTGAAATAGTTAAATAATAACTCATCATGGGTCAATTAGTTAAAAAATGAAGGTATATTTGTTTATTAGTGTCTCTTAAATACCTTTTAGATGAAAGTGTGAGAGAATTATAAAACATTAATTATAACTTATTTATAACTTACTGTACAAATAAAGTATTTAACACTAGGTATAAATTTACTATTTAACTTACTATGAAAAAATATTTTGATAAAATTTCATATCAATATAATTTTTAACATTTACATATTTTGCTATACGACGCGTAGCACTCACCTATGCCTACATGTTTTGGAGTTTTGTTTATTATTCTTAATTTTCATTCATATTCCTCAATAGGAGTTTTTTGTATAAAAAATTATTTAAAATCTATTTATCATATAAAAAATTAATTCATATAACTGTTTTACCATTTAAATCTTTATTTATTATGTAGCAACACAAGTATTTATTAATAATTTGTTTCAAATGTTATAGATGCAATAACATTATTTTTTTAAATTTCTAAAGGGATATATATATATATATATATATATATATATATATATATATATATATTAATAAAAAATTATTTTGATTAACTATACACCGTGCGTAGCACGGGCCTACATATATGGATAACAAATATATGACAAATAAACTTATTTTCACATAAATGGTTTTAGAAAATTAGCGCCAAAAAATGTAAATGGTCAATGGAGGTATAATGTTAAATGATATTTTAATGAGTTCTGAATATTGTAAATTTTCATATAAATGGTTTTACAAACTTAGCGCCATAAAATTTATTCAAAATTTTAATATCCATATATGATAAACTAAAACTTCTAGCACGAGCCTACGCATTAGAATTTTTTTTAATTATGTTTTTTTAATATATTTAACCTTATTCTTATGTGTACAAAATTATTTAACTATTAAAACATATTGTTGCATAAAGCATATCACAATATCAAAAATCACATTTTCAACAAATATTTTCAATAATTATTATACAATATTCCCTTTTTTATATACCAATAATAATTATAATTATATAATATAAAAATGATTTTTAAAAATTATTCAACAAAAAATATTACCCGTGCAGGGCACGGGTTGGAATACTAGTATACTAAATGAATGAATGGATGAATGGACTCGAGGAGAAGATTGGTGGAGTAGGAAATGTGAGTAAGAAGTTCCAAAATTGGTGCAAAGTGATGTGTTGAGCAACATATAAGTGGTAGATCCATACTTGTAATACCTTAAGATTATGGGTGAAGATGCGTTGTCCAAACAATTTGTATGTTTTCTAATGACTCAGTGTGGAAATCATCTTGGTGATTTAGGCTCTCTTTGTGACCCAATATTAAGTATTTACTAGATATATCTTAAGTGTTTATACAAATAAATGAGCATTTGGAGGACTTTCTAGCCCTATGTGCTGTAGACCTACTTACTTAAGCATTCTACTTCTCACCAGCCTCATCTATTATGTCGGTCAACTTTTTTGTTGGATTTTTTTGACTATTGAAAATAATTTCTTCCCCAACCAAGTTGAACTCATAAAATTAACCATATATTTTTGGTTGCAAGTATGTTTGTCAATGAGATTCCTCAACTTCCATGTATTCCCATTAGGCAACTTGGTACAAAAGGAAAGCCAACACATTCAACTCCTATCCTTGTTTTCTCATTCTTTATAAAGATCATATCTCTTCCATTATGTATGACATAAATATGATTGCATCATTAGATTCCTCTTTAGTTGAAAAAAAATGCCCCAACATTCACTTGAAGTCACTCATCCTTTTTGGCATCACAAAGATGGATATCTCACTATGTTGTCTTATTAATTACCTGAAGTTCTAAATAATTAGTTTCAAAATAGTCAATTTAATATTCTCCATCAGAAATCGTGTATTTCTTGTAGTGTTTTCCCCAATATTAATTATTTTCTAGCATCTATTTTCGCATTTTCAACAATATTATCGATATTTTGTTTGGTCTTTTTTGTCCTCCCTTGTTTGCTTTGTTTACTGGTGGACCCTTTTGTTCTCTTTTTTGATTGGCCTACCATTCCTCCTACTCGTATATTGTGTTGCAACATCCACAACAATTGCTTGTGCTTGATTTCCATCACCTCTATTTTGGACCTCATCAAACCCATGATTCATGTCCACTTCGTTATCTAAATTTCTAATTCTAACATTTAAAGCATTGTCTTCACTATCAATCCCAATTTTTTTCATTCCCATCCTTATTTTTCTGTCTAATTTCATTTTGCCTACCAGTTTCATTTTTGTCCCAGTCTTACTTTGGTCCCCAACTTCATTTTGCTGCCCAATTTCATTTTGATCCACCTACATTGGACCTCACATTCCTTTAGGACCTCAACTTTAGTTCTCCCTTCACCAACAGTTTTGGCCTTGTCTTCCTTTTGGGCCTCATCCTCCATCTCAACATCTTGAAGACCATATTGAGAAATTATTTGGGTTTTACTTTCCCCACTCCCTCTTCTACTCAAAATACACCACATATGGGTGTGAAAAGACCAAAAGACCATTAATGAAATGGCCAAAGCGTCATTTTTTTCAAAATTTTCACTTGTTCAAACACGGGCATTCGAACACGTTCGAACAATCCCATTCGAGTGTGTTAAATATTGACACACACACACACCCTCTTGTGTGTAATTTAACCTGTTCGAATGACACCAATCGAACAGGTTCGCCTATTTTATTTTGTTCGTATGCTGTTAACCGAGACAACAATAGTGAACCCTCGCACCACATTCACCAACTTTATTGCGTTCGTATGCATGTGTTCGAACTTGTTCGAACAATGTCATTTGAACTGTCATTAAACACGTCCTCCACAAGCGTTCCACGCGAGGTTATATTTGGAATAAAATTTGTTAAGGGGTGTGTTTGAGTAGGAGGGGGAGTGGGGAAAGTAAAACCCAATTATTTTGGGTTAGAACATTGGGTGGACCAGCAATTGCAACACACATCCATTAACTGGGGCCATTGCTTTTCCCACACCCCCTCCTACTCTTTCACACCCCTTAACAAATTTTATTCCAAAATAACCTCGCGCGTGAAAGCGCTGAGTTCACGTGTTTAAAGATCGCTCGAACGACCTTGTTGAACACGTTCGAATGACCTCGTTCAACGGTGAAATTACGCACAAGAGGTGTGAAGTCAAAATTTAACACACTCGAACGATGTCGTTCGAGCGAGGTTGAACAAGGTCATGCGAATAGGTTCGCGTGACCTCACTCAACAGGTGAAAAACGCCCAAAGAGAGTGTGAAGTCAAGATTTAACACACACGAACAATGTCATTCGAACCTGTTCGAAGGCCCGTGTTCGAACAGGTGAAATTTTGCGAAAAAAAAAGGTTTTGGCTGACCTTTTGGTCTTTTCACACCCTTATAGGGTGTGTTTTGAGTAGAATGGGGCGTGGGAAAAGCAATAGCCTTAACTGGATCCATTTGACTATCCCCATAACTCCATAGTCATTCTCCAACAACTTATTCACACCATTAACCTCATACCAAATTCTAAATATTTTTAAATAGCTTGTTTCCTTAATAGTATCAACAACCTCAAAATTACTCCCCTATGAGCACCACACTCCGAACTTGACACTAGGCTATCATAGGTTGCCATTGTGTGGTCCACAAAATGGCCATCTCGGTGGAACTCCACATTAAACTTGTTTCACCGTACGTCAATCCCAAAAACCAAATTCATTGATAATAGACCCCCTTTAAATTAACATATATACTTCCATATAAGGTAACCTTACATGGAAACCAACAAACAAAGTGTGAACCAAATCAGCAGGTTACACCAAAACCACTCAAAAGGACGAAAAACAGGTCAAATAAGAAGAGACACAACACATACTATTTTAAAGGAAAAAAAAACTACATCAAACATGCTATATTATTCCACATAAACATTGTGTAAACGAAAAAACATACCTTTAATTTCTACAATATCCAATTGTAGAAATGGTGCAACCTCTTTATGAATACATTCTCTATGCGAACTTTTACAATTTCATTTCAACTCAAGTTGCACATTTTCTTCTCAAATTTCTATGTGCAACTTGTGTGATTTTATTTTGGAACCCTACCCTAGACATATGAGTTCTATTATTTTCTATCCTGCCTTTACAATTTCCCAGTGATGTGTTATCTATCAGACACATCACTACTTTAATTTCATGCATACAAGACATGTAGGATACCCGGTCATCAAAATGGCATACACCTTAAAGGTAACATAGCTAATGTTTAAAATAAAGGATGAAATTGAAGTAAAACACTTAAAGGACTATTGAAAAATTTAAAAATAACTTAAAAAACACACAGTTTTATCTTTAGTCGTTTTAACGGATTGGTTGGATTTAAAACGGGAGGTTACTACCAAAAAAAAGGGAGGTGGAGATATCAAAATAGTTGGGCTGAGTGGTTTGAATTTAGCCTTCACATCACACCTCCGAATACGGCGACGAGAATTTCTCACTTTTCCACAACGACACAGTGGCGTAGAATAATTTCTCGCTGGACATTACGCGGTTTGAAGAAAGAGCAAAATGACATTAAACCCCTCGCGTGCTTTTTAAAACAGCATAAAACGAGGTCTTTCCTTCTCAGAAGTTAATCTATAATACCCCCGCAAAGCTCTCTCTCTCTCTCTGAAACCCTAAAAAACCCAATCTTCTCCCATCGAAACCCTAATTTTCGCCCCTTCGTCATCTTCATCAATCTTCCTTTTACCCCCCTAATACACACCCATACGCTCCGTTTTTCGGATTTTTCTCCATCCTATTCTCGTCTCATATCGTTGTCGCTCCCTTCATTCTCGATTTTGTTATCATTTTCAGGTATTTTTCCTTCTCTACGTGTTCTTCTCGTTTTCTTCGATTGAGATCTAGATCTGTTCGTGGCCGTGTGTTGGGGAGTGGGTTGTGAATTGAGATCCAAGTAGGTTAGGGTTTTCGGTTTTTAAGTATGATGTTTGTTCTGTGATTTGCGAAGATTGTTGGATTTTGGATATGACTTGTCATATTTGATCCGATCTAGTATTTTAGGTCATGAATCTTCATATGTCTACTTATGGTTGAAATATTGGAAGTTTGATAATTTATTGGAAAAATTGGGCGTTTTCGTATGTGCTGAATTTGTTGTCATGTTACGAGTTTGTGCTGACGAGATCATTGTATCCTTTCTCTCAACTGACAAAAAATTGAGTGCAAGTTTCTGTTGAAAACTGAGGCTTATGCGGGTGTTGAGTTTTGCTAGTGTTAAAGGCTGAAAAGAGATCTTACTTGAGAAAAAATCATCTTGTTTTATGTCAATTATTATGTGTTCACGAAATTCAACTAGGTGTCCTTTAGGTAGGATCTGCTACTTGATGTTAGGCATAATGTTGTGGATTGAAATTTTATATACTTTTGGGGGTTTGAAGCTGAGACTGCTTATTCACATTCACCTATTCAGTCCTGTATAAAATGATAATGATAATTCACCTATTCAGTCCTGTATAAAATGATAATCATAAGCCTGCCATTATCTCACTAGTTGAATTCTACATACTATGAAGATTATAATGTTTAGTTCAAATAACTGAATTCATTTTATTTATTTTTACAGGTCTATACTATTGAAATTTCTTGAAGGGCCGACTTCGTTATACTGCAAGTGCAATGGCATCCTCCTTGGATATGTCACTGGATGATAGAATTAAGAACAGGAGTAACAGAGGCAGAGGCAGGGGACGTGGCGGAGCCCGTTTTGGTCGTGGACCAAGTGGATCTCTTAGGGGTGGAAGAATTGCTGTTGCTGTTAATGGTAGAAGAATGACTGGTCCTGGTAATGGTGGAAGAACAACTGGTGCTGTTCGTAGAGGTCCACTTATGGTCAACACTCGGCCCTCATCTTATGCTATTGCCAAGGCAAGCTCAAAAAACGTGGATGCTTATACATGTGCTTGAGATTCAATTATACTTTAAAATACCCAATAATGAGACGATTCAGCATTATAGAAACTCAAAAGCAAGAGGAACTCCTTTAGTGTTTGTTGCAAGGAGAAGCTTGTGCTTGGTCATTTGCATCCTCAATACATGTGTCATAGTTCTATAATCTCACAATTTAAATGCACCTAAGAGTTGTTTGCTTTTGTTTTGGGGGGTTTTGCTTCCGATCACTGATGTGTGCAGGAGCTTCATTAGTGTATTTCAAAATGGAGCTTTTACCAATAGCAAAAAAATATATAACTATAAGTGGGGCTAAATTCTCTAAACAATGCTAATTTGTTTGATTTAGATGAGATGACATTAGTCTTTGGCTGGTTTTTCTGGATGGTGTTTTATTGGATCCTCTTGCTATGTTGGGTTCTACCGTGCAAGAATTGAGTTACTTCCCTAAATCATGGTGTTTTGCAAAGGAGCTTTTCACTTAACATCAGAACTGGAGCTCTCATTTGTAGCATTGCACTGGTTTATATGCAGTGGGTTGAATTCTTGCTCTCATTTACCATTTACCATCTTTAACATAGAACAATGGTGTTTTTCTATGGGTTTTCATTTGAACATATCACCATCGCCAGATATACTACATTAATAGTGTTATTGTTTTAATCTGGGGATTTTCCTACTCTGATTAATCTTGAAGAATGCTAAATTACTTTTTTGGTCATAATCTGATGTGTTCTTCTGCCACTCTGGAAACTGCTCTGTTTGCTTTTGCCAGTCTATTCGCAGAACCAAGCCTTTTCCATGGCAGAATGATTTGCTTGAGGATAGCCTTAGAGCTGCAGGACTTCAAGGAGTAGAAGCTGGTACCAAGTTGTATGTTTCCAACTTGGACCGTGGAGTAACCAATGAAGATATAAGGGTATATATATACTATGTCATATCATCATTTGCTTCGTTCTTAGTCATGTTTCTACCCAACAACTGTGGAAGTTCTCCTGAAACTTGTTTTGCAACTTAGGAACTTTTCTCTGAGCTTGGAGACTTGAAGCGCTATGCTGTTCATTATGACAAAAATGGACACCCAACTGTAAGTATTGGATCTTGTATTGTAAAGTAATGTCATCTTATTTAATTTCTTTTTCCTTATTTATCCACTTCAGTTTGAGGACTTTCTATTAGACCAGTGTGTTTTCAATTTTAGGTTGGTTTTTCCATTTAATTGAGGTTTTTGCTACAGTGTTTATGATATTCTAAAATCCAACTGTTTGAACAGTTGTCTTTTTCTCTCCCACTTTTAACTAAATCACAAGTGTTTCAGATAGTAGTTTTGTGTGTTACAGTTTTGTTTTATGTGTCTAAGCTTTACAACTATGTGATTGTTGGGTTTTCTAACCCTAATTTACCTTTTACCATTAAACAGGGTTCAGCTGAAGTTGTCTATAATAGACGAAGTGATGCATTTGCTGCTCTTCAACGATATAACAATGTACTTCTGGATGGAAAGCCGATGAAGATTGAGATTGTTGGAGCCAATAAGGAATTGCCTATCACTGCGCGCGTGAATGTCACTGGAGTGAATGGGCAGAGAAAGAGGACAGTTGTAATGACGTAAGTTACCTAAATTTAGGCATTAAGGCTTGTGTGATATGAATCTGTTAATGCCTATGCATCTGCTGCGTAATTACTATTTCATAGTTTATTTTTGAATTTCGAAAATCATTTTCCTCTACTATTTCATAGTTCTATAACTTCTATCAAGTGTTTCCGATTGTGTCCTGATGTGTTTCTGGTGTTGCAGTCCTAGAGGTGGTCGAGCTGGAGGTGCTGCCATACTTAATCGTGGTGCTGGGTAAGTAATGATCTAATCTTCATTGATGTTGCTTTTCAATGTAATATGCCTTGATTGCTCTACCTATTTAGTGAATCTTATGTGTGTAACTATATTTAAACATATCTTTAATTTGAGATATATTGGTTTGTTGTGATCTTCCTATTCTGATAGATTGTGCCAAAATTAGAGCACTCCCTATTGCGTACTTGCGAAATAAATTGCAATTTGACAAGCTTTGAGTAGTTGCTGTTTAATCTTTCTTTTTCCTGGTTTTTCCTTGTTTACATCTTCTCTAATGTAAAGGTTTTTATTATTGAAATGAAAAAGGATCGCATTGGTAGATATCACGTGACCTAGAGTTGAGGTGTTCTTAGTAGTCCATTTATGACGCGATGTTTAATTGTATCCACATGAATGGTTGCTTCAATCTTTCTAGAGGCCTATTTCAGGCTTTTTTCAGCTATTGATTCTCTTATCGTTTTGCTCTGCAATCAGGAATTAATGGCTTGTTTTGATTGTTTTTTCGGTAGTGTAGTGGTGACATATATGACAACCTTTTTCCGCCCATTTCAATTGTTACTTGCAGAAAACCAATTTTGATGTTTGTTTGTTTTGGACAGACGGGGGCGTCGTGGTGGCTCAAGGATTGGAAGTGGAGGTGGCCGTGGACGAGGCCGTGGTACTGGCAGGGGTGGAGGCCGAGGCCGAGGCCGTGGAAGAAAGGATACAGTTGATAAGTCTGCTGAGCAACTTGACAAAGAACTGGAGACTTACCATGCTGAGGCGATGAACATCTCATGATCTCAGAAACAGCAAGTTTATTTGGTGATGATGTTTGTCACGATTTGCTACTGGCTGGCTTCCTTGTACAGAAGCTCTTTTCCTTTGTGGGTACCGCTACTTATTACGCACTGTAATGTTGATTGTGCCTCCTAATTGACCATGTTAAGGGCTGATTGATTAACTCGGTGGTTTTTGAAATTTTCAGATTATATAGATTTCAGTTACTAGTATCTTTTATATTGGTGTAAATCGCAATTGCCTTGCTTCTATATCCCGTCGTCTAATGTTAAGCTTTGCTTCGACGGCGATGCTCAATATTTGCTGTGGTTAATTTCTGAATTTGCTTTAGATCCTTCCTTTGGAGGAGATTAGTTTAGTAATTTGCTCAAATACTCTTTAAGTCTTAGTTTGATTTAGTAGTAGTATACAATCTTCATAGAAAACAATAATTAACTGTGTATAGTCTATTTAACTATTTTGTCACTACGAATTTTAGGCTTTTTAATTTGGGCTCTTATATATTTTTTTGGTAATTGGTTAATTTTTTTAATTAAATATAAAGATAGTTAAACTCCATGACATTTCACTATTGCGTTAGGCATTTTTTTTTGGCAAAATATTGCGTTAGACATTTTAACTAGTCATATGTGGATGAATAATGTTATTTGGACATTAGATTTTAGACAAAAATCAATTTACAACACCAATTAACCAAGTTTTTTAGACAATTAGCTAACCTGTTTTTTTACAGTTTTTGAGGTGTTGATTAAAAACTTGGTTAATTGATCACTTGGCTAATAGTTTAAAAAATTTGGTTAATTAGTGTTGTAAGTTGGTTTTTGTCGATTTTTGTCAAAAAAAATTCATGTCCATATAACATTGTTGTATGTGGATGCTATCCTTGTTATTGCGTTAGACATTTTAACTAGCGTAGCATCCGCATATGACAAATATTTTTATATTTCTTCTAAGTTAATAGTTTATAGACCAAAAAAAACTGTAATAGTTCAATTTAAATTTGTTAATTAAATTCGAAAAATGTATTGAATTAGTCCATTTTAAAATTCAAAATATCAAACCCCCTAACAAGGGGATCTACTTTTCAATTGTTAACTAGTATTTTACCCGTGCCGCGTGGGTTACACTGTATTTGTTATATTTGCTATGAGATTATAAATATGTTGAAAGTTGCAAATTTGTTAAAGACTATATTTCAAATTTATTAAAATATTTGTGTTGCAAAAAGTTAAAAAATTTTTGGTATCTTCTAATATTAATATTGAAGAAAAAATTAGGAAAAAAGAAAATGTGATTTAATATAAAATATGCACCTCCATCTGTGCTCCAATTGCCTCTCCTGTTGGTGCTCCCGTTATCACTCTCGTTGGCGTTGTCACTCTAGTTTTTTAATCGTGCAGATAATTTGCTATGAAATTATAAATATGTTGAAAATTACAAAATTTAATAAAAGAATAATAAAAAACATAAAAAGCTATATTTCAACTTGCTTTGTGTTGCAAAAACCTAAAATAAAATCGGTATCTTTTTCTAATCTTAATAATGAAGTAAAAATCAGAAAAAATAAATTGAGATTCAATATAAGATATGCACACTCGTTGTCGCTCCCTCGCACTCTTGTTGCCTCTCATGTTGTCGGTCCCATTGCCAGTCTCTCATAAAGCTATATTTCAACTTGCTTAAAATGCTCCTGTTGTCGATCCCGTTGTCGCACTCGTTGCCTCTCCTGCTGCAGATCCCATTACTTGTCTCTCGTTATCACTTCCCATTGCGGCTCCAATTGTCAATCTCTCGTTACCGCTTCAATTGCCACTTATTTATATTATTTATTCTAGATTATTTAATATTAATTGATAGTGGTTGTTTTTTTTTTTGAAATTTTTTAGTGATAAAATTGGTTGGTTTTGATTGTTTGGGTAGGTTATAGTAAACAATAAATTTAATATCATTTGATATTAATTTAATTATTTTAATTAAATTATAGTAAATAGTAAATTTTAGATAATTTAATATTGAACTTTTGAATTGATATTGATTAGAATAGATATTATTAGTATTAGTATTGAAAGGGAAAAGAGAAAGAGAGAGAAAAAGAGAAAGAAAAAGTAAATACAAAAAGTCAAAAATATGTAAAAAGCTTCCCAATTTTGTCTTTTGTGACACTTTTACAAATTTACCCCCACTTTTTGATAAATGGCAAATTTCTAAAATGTCTAAATAGGACATTTTCCTAACACTTTGTTTTACTATATTGAGTATTGCTTGATTGATTGATAACAAGGGTAACCTCCCAACTGTGCCAGCAGTGGCGGATCTTGAGTTAAATATTTGGGGGAGCCAAAATAGTCAATAGTATATCAAAAAATTATATTTAGAAACAAAACTAAATTTAAAAAAAAATTGCTTTAACAATAGAGAGTCAATTTTATTTGATAAAATATAGAGACTCAATTAAAATATAAACATTTTGTAGTTCTTAAATGGCAATTTTTTGCTTCAAAAAAATGGCAATTTTGATTTTCTGTCAAAAATAAGTTTGAAATAGTTTTACATAGCAACAAACAATAAACAGTTAATCATAAATTTTGTTAAAAAAAATTTATTCATAAAATATAAATCCTATGCGCACATATGGCTAATGGGAAAGAGTGTTGCCAGCCTGCCACATAATATAAAATGTCAAAGTAACCACTGCGCTAGCTAAGAAACTTGTGAGGAAATCGCAAGCACAATGAATATATTTTATGAAGATAGCTTTTATTAGTAATATTTTTTTAAAAAATTCTATTTTTTAGTGGTAGCACGCCTCCCTACATTCCTTATAAGATCCGCATCATGCATGCCAGCTAACATCACAACATAGTCATAATGGTACACTATTCAGTATCACTAACTAGTGTCCCACTAACATATTGAGCCACAACTATATAATTTGTTGTATATATAAAACGCATTTCACCATACCAATAGACTTTGTTCTTCTTCAAGTATCATCATATTTCTCACACTACTACCTCTTCTTTCTACACATTGTGTCATTAACGTTTCTTTACTTCCAAATGATTCACGTTTGTATTTTTTTTCCAATGTTTTACGTTGGACAAGGAGGATGCCGTCTGCTCTTCAACACGTCCAAGATATGAACCAGCTATCTGAAAAATCACGTCCAGATCTTTACAAAATCATGTACCATGATGAAGAGGAAAAATATTTACTAATCCATGGAAGTATCTTCTATATTCATATATCTTAAATCAGCTATTAGAGTTCAATTCATTGATTTTAACAACTTCTGTTTCTACATAGGAAAATGTAAGGCTACCGAAGATCTTCTCCCAAAAATACTTAACCACGTGTTTTGGACATTTTCTCAAGCTAACTCCAATGTCCGTTACTTCACCCCCATCATGTTAGACATTTTCTCAAGCTATGGAATACATGGATAACCGACATCCACTTTTTTTGTATGCCAAACAATGTTTTGTTTTCATTATCCATCTTCTGCAGTAATTTGTTTACCATTTACACCAGATAGAGTTGGTTTAACACTGGCATTTGTTTCAACAGGGCAACCTCTTTAACTGATTATGATGGTCTTAATATATTATCTTCATATTATAGGGATTCTGACTTGTGAGAAACTAAATCAAAACAGTGTTGACAACTTCATGTTCGATCTGGTGTTAGATAGTCTAACTAATAATACCTCTTCTTTCTATACCAGTGGGTAATATGTGAATAACATATAAGAACTTACAAGGGATATTTCACAACATAGTATAAGACTATATTTGATTCTTTAGAACTAATAATGGCGCCAAGTATCAATTTAAATGAACTGTCAAAGCTTGTCCCTCTCTCTCTGAAGCCGGGTAACAGCTGTAATAAGGGACCTATAGAGTTCAAGTATGTTTCAACCTGTCTAAAAGATTGATGCAGGTTATTATCAACTAAAAACATGTTTAAAAAGGGCACCAAGTTTCAATTTACAAGGAAGTCCAACCTGATATCTCTCTCTTAATACTTACACAGTTACACCTAATTGTGAAGCCTTCTAGCACTAGTTAGAAGCCTCCTATAGAGTTAAAGTAGGTTTCAACCTGTCCACTCCATTGATGCAATAATAATTCTATAAACTAAAAGCATATCTAAAGATCTTTCCTCCATTCATCCAGTTCCAACACGTAACTCAGAATAGTTTTGATTGTCACTATATCTTAAAAGGATTCACTTTAACATTGAACTACAAACAAGTACAAATCACCAATATCTATGTCTTACTCCTAGGGTCTCAATCAGTATTCAGTATACCCAATGTTACTTTGAGTGAACAAATTTCATTTTCCCACTTACCTCTGTGACACTTCATACCTTCTGTACAAGGTACGAATTATTGGGGAAGTAGCCTCCAATATTGTAAACAAGTCTTAATCATATCTAGCCTAACCTAAAGTGACCAACTTTGATCTTCCCACCTACCACTATTAACTAGGTTTTCCATTACCACTAGAACACTATAACAAATTTTCAAAGCTCCAACACTTACCTCAAAGGACTTATCACCATACCGAAAAGAAACAAAGCTCCAAGAACCGACCACATCAGACCTGATATGTCATTGTTAACACTAATATAGTACACTAAGACATCAAATTTCTTCAAAGATTTTGTAGGTTAATTGGAAACTTCATCTAACATGTCTGTCTTAATGGATACTAGCAAGAAAATGAAATCAAATATGTACTTCACATTCCAGCTCAAAAAGCAAAATATCTTCAAAGATTTTGTATTAAAGTATTTGTCACATTCCAGCTTCCACAACTGGGTAGGTGATAACAGATTTGAAATCTTCCAAGATTTTGTACTTTGATTGCAAACTAGCCCTACGACCCGTCCGATAGACGGGTTGGCTAACAATTGGTTAAATAGTAAACCTCTAAAGAAAAGCGGCAAAAGAAATTCAACAATAGATAATTTCGCTCCAATCTTTTACGACAATTAAGTAGAAATTTTGTTTAATTTGTGTTGATGTAATAGGAATTAAGGAAATGTGCATAACATGTAATACACCCGTGGGTACCCGCGGGTATCACCCACGAAAGGTACGGGGCGGGTAGTTTAACGGGTACCCGCGAGTTGAATAAAAGGATAATTAGACTACCCGTTAGTAAAGGGGCGGGGCCGGATATTGAGGTAACCGTGCCCGCATGTACTCATACTCGTAATAAATATACTTATTTGGAAAAAATTCTATGTGTAGATGTATCAAGTTGGAAACTTTAACTATTGATTGGTGCTGGATTTATGTATAAAACAACTATCTTTAATATTGGTAAAGGTACTTATTTTTTCTTATAATTAAGTCTGGAGCTATATTGGAGAGTTCTATTGTAAATGAGGCTAAAGTTCTCGTGAAAGAAGTTAAATTATAATTATAAATTAAATAACAATATTGTAACTACTCTATATTCATCAAAAATATATATTTCAATTAATATTAAATGTATCCATGGATATTTGCGGATACCCATCGGAGACATTCGCATGGAAAACTCACTATGCGCGTACCTGCGTGGATATGGAGCAGATACGGGTAGTATTTATATTAAACGGGGTGGATAGCTACTACTCGCGCTCGTACCCGCCCCGTCCCGCTAACATCCCTAAGTGGAAGCTAGGAATGTTGGAATAGAAGGCTGAAGTATTAGCTGAAGATGACTAACCAATGAGAGAAATGAATATGCATACACGTGGTCATCTACAATGCAAGCACATAGCATATATTTATAGAAGGAAGATGCAACGATAGCTTGGTAGTGATTGGTTGGGGAATTATGAGGAAGATTAGAAAAAAAGTTGAACCAACAAAGAGGCAAACACAAAGGAAAGAGAAAAAAAAAATTGAAACTAAAAGAAGAAGACACGTTGCAAATAAACAACGCAAGGCAACAAAAAATTAGGGAGCATCAGACCAAAAAATTAACCGCGGCAAAATCCCAATCAATTTGGAACCCACGCCAAGCCGCATAAGAGTTTAAGATTTTATTGTACAGTCATCGCCATATCCTATCATGAGTGCATAATATCTTGCACTCATCAAATGTCATTCCCCATGATACGCAATATCACAAGCATTAAATCCATGTTTCCAACTAAAGTCATCTTTTTGACAGATATCCTGTACACCTTGGAAGATAACGAAGTTGGCCAACTATAATTGAACTAGCCCAATATAGTTACACTAACCGATACTGTTTTCCCCTTCTTTAAGCCTTATAATAAGAGTAACTATATAGTAACTCAAAGGAAGCTTTAACTTATATGTAGAGGACCATAGTACAACTATCTTACGAGTAAGTAACATGGTTCCCATTCTATTCATTCTTATAGTTACTATCCCTTATGCCTATATTACATTTATAACCCTCACTATACAGCTATATAAATACTGATATGTTACAATTAATCACACCAGCTTCCAACTTTTAATTTACAAACAAGACGTTCATACCATCCTGGATCTCATTACACCTTCTGTTGATTTCATGAAACTTATATTTTCTTTTATATGATTATCTCCCTGTCATACATCACAGGTTTCTGAACGTCAGCTTATGAAATCTACTTTCTTGCTCCTTCAGCTTTCCAATTAAATTGCTTCTAAGTGGTATATGTACCGGCTTGTGAAACATATCCCGTAGATCCCGTCAGTTCATGCAATGTGCGGTTTAATTAATCTCATTTATCTATTTGTTTAGGAAATATGTTAACAAGCATTGTCTATGTCCAACTTATGGTACTTATTAACAGACCTTCATGTATGCGGTTATAATGCATCATATTTTGGTTACATATATCTGTTATCGAAATGGCTAACTTAGCCTTCCATAATATAATCCACTATAGTAACTGATTTTTGCCACCGTCTTATACAACTTGCGATTATGCCCTTTATAAACACCTTCCTGTGCGTAGCACAGGTGTTTGTCTTAGTTTTACTAATGGGAATTTCTTGGGGGTTCGCTTGGGCCATAATCCCAGCTATGTTTGGCGTAGTATTCATTCTTCATAGGTTCGGTTAATTATGGGGCAAGATGGAAGATTGTGGATGATACTAATATAAATATTTGTAGAGACCTTTGGGTGAAAGGAGGGGCGAATTCTTTTGTTACTTCCTTGGTATTTCCTGGTGCCGAGGATTTGAGTGTCAGTTGTCTCTTTGATGCGAAAACCGACGTTTGGGACACTGATTTCTTACATCAACTTTTCACACCTGAAGATCAATTTAGAATTTCATCTTTACTTCTTCGGTGTCGTGACCCTACAGATTCGTTACTTTGGAATCCAAGTCGTGAGGGATTGTATTAAAATGCGCTCTCGCTTATTATGTGGCGATGAATGTTATGACTGATTCCTCTAATCTTCACATTACAAGTGATTGGAGTGCCCTATAGAAACTCAATATTCCATCCAAGGTGAAAATCCATCTTTGGTGAACTGCTCGTGGTGTATTACCTTGTCGCTCCAATATTAGGCGTCGTCATGTCCCGTGCCCAGATGAGTGTCCTCTCTGCGACGCTCCAATTGAAGATGAGCGCCATATTTTCCTTGATGGTCCGCGGGCTGAAGATTTTTGGTGCAGTTGTGGTTTGTGGCATGAAATTAGCGCTAGAATTTTGCCAACCGATAGCTACAAGGACTGCTTCTTCAAACTCTTGTCGTTATTTCATGGCGTTTTTCGTATGTGTTTTGCTATGATGATTTGGTGTCTTTAGAATAAAATGAATGAAAAGGTATGGGAGAATATTTCCAAACCAGTGAGGATCTCTATTCAAAGTGCTTTAGATTTGTTCTCCTCTTGGCAACAGGCAAAGCGTGCGAAATCCTCCAATCAGGTTCCTTCTTCCTTGTTGCGCCCTCCTCCTATCTCTATTTGGGTTCGCCCGACAGCTGGTATGGTAAAGTGCAATGTTGACGTTGCGTTGTTTGATGATGAACGATATGGAATCAGTATGTGTATTCGTAAGAAGGGGGCGACTTTGTGAAAGCCAAAGTGCAATGTTGACGCTGCGTTGTTTGATTATATTTCTATTTGTATTGACTCTTTGATTATGAATGAAATGCTATAAGTTTGTTTAGGTAAAAAAAATCCAAAATACAAGATGAATGTATAGCACAAGTGACAAAAATAAAGTTAAAACATTTAGCAATAAACAAAAACTTCACATATAGTATCAACACACCACCTTTGTACCCAAAAAAAAGAATCAACACCGCCTTTACATATAATAAAATATCCTAGAAATGAAAAAAAAATAAAGCAATTTTGGGTTAAGATAAGATTTGGATGTAAAATCTTCGTCTGGTCGATGTACAAAAAAAGTTGTTGTGATCACCATCTAGTAGTACCTTTCCTATGCTAGTCATATTCTCCATCATCACTTCTCTTAATAGGAGTAATGATTAATGTGATCACATACAAAAATGCTCATTGGTTAGAAATGCCAAAGGAAAGAATTTTCGCCATGGGAATAAGAGAAACCATAGTACTAATAATTCTAACGAGCACGATTGGCTTAGTGACATAAGCTATTTTTGAGATTCAGGGGTCGACTTGGTGCTCCTACGTTTGACTTTTGCAGTAAACAAACTCAGTGTTGGTCACTGCAAATTTTCTCTTAAAAAATGAGTAGAGATTAGTCATTTGTTGAAAGTCAGAAATGGTGTCAAAAAAAAAAGAGTACTAATAATTCCACTTGCTATTGAAGGGTCTTAGAACACACTTCAAATTAGGGAGTAAAGGTTTTTCCTACCACTGGCCATTGGGCTTGGTAGAAAATAGCTCGAGTCCATATTCTCATTGAGCTTTTAAGCTCCCCAATCAGAAAACTATCACTGGTTTTCTTCATCCAGAACATTATTCCTCAGATTCTGCTATTGATCAACATCAATCTTTGGAAACAAGTTCATTCTATGAAGTTCATTCTTCTAATAACCCATTTCCCTTCAGAATCTTGGAGTCTTTCTATGAAGCTCATTCTTCTAATAACGGTAGTGCAGCATTATCATGAACACTATTTTTGCAAAAGCATGATGCTACCTAGCAGCAGTAACCGGCAATGCCTAAAAAAAATCGGAACATTATAAAGTCTATACGATTCGATATTACCTCGCATTAGTAACATCCACAACATAAAATTGCCAATTTCATAAAAAATCTCAAGTTCAATAACAATATCAGGACAGAACACAATTTGCAATAACAGGGCTCCAAGCTAATATAACAATTTCCTTTCTTCTAAATTTACATAAACTCAAGAATACCAAGAAGAATCAAAAGAACCAATTATATAAATAGGTGTAGATATCTAACCTAAAGAACATCAACAATATGTTATTGCGAGACATTTGTATCTTTTTCCAGGTGTTTATCTCCAGTCTCATTCTTCTTCAAGAGTTTTTCAACAACCTCGTCCCAGTTTAACCTTCCACGGGTAGGTTTTGATTCGGTACTTGAGGCGGCATCTTTGCCACCGCTACTGGATGCCTCAGCTTCATTGTTTTCATATATTTCATTCTCTGCAGTGTCACTGTCTACTGCATGAGGTACATTTAAGCTGACAGCTCTTTCTAATGCATCTTTATGCTCTTTCTCTATGGTCTTCAACCTCTCAAATCTTTGTACCGTTGGTGGGACCGTCACCGTTTCGGAACTAGCCTGATCCTTCATCAACTAAAGGGAAACACCAAGAAAAGTCGGAAATTCATTAAATCGAGAAAAGGGTTAATAAAGAGAATTCCAACAGCATTTTGATACATTTACATTACTAATTTCACAGTAATAAAAAAGTGTCAAGTTTCAGAGAACAATGTGTTGAAAATGCAGCAAAGCAGTTTAGGGTTTGATATTGAGTAGATGATTTTCTTACATGTAAGGCTTTCTCTGCCTCTCGTTCGATCCAAATAATTGCGTGATCTGCTGTTGTATTGCAAGACAAGACAATATGCTCAAATCTTCCTTCAACAGGAATAGCAGTCCTCACTTCAGGAGGAAATCTCCCACACCTAGACCAAAACAAAATAATCATAAGCATATTCTCAAAATATCTGTAATTAAACAAAAGTTTACCAAGAACAAAACTATTTACAAGTCAAACCTGCAAAATTTTCTCTCAACAATATGATACATTCGACCGGGTGCGTAAAGTCGCCTTGGATCTTTTAGCTTTCGATCCTCGGGTATGAAGGTGTCCCTCAGGCAAACCAAGAATAATAAGCAGGGCAAGCTGTTTAAATCATCAATGCCTGGTTTAAGAGACCATTATGGTATTTTACACCACTCAATAATAAATATAAGAGTTGAGAACAAATCACATGCACATGAAAGTTGAAAGAAACCCAATGTGCTCATATCCATATCACAGAAAGGGCAGTATGACTAACCAAAATATTGATTTGAATATATCTTCCAATGGAGTGGCCGTTCTTGGCAAGAAATCATCCTGCACCAATAAATAAAAAACAACAGATTAATCTTTGAACAACATCATCATCATACAATTAAAAACTTTAATAAATGGGCATTCTAAAAAACTCCACATAAGATTAGTGACTATGAGGCATATGAATTCGATACGGTGATACGAGCTACCTTGAAAATAAATGACAGCAGATAATGTGATTGGGATTTTCATTATCTAAACAGAAGGATTTAAAAAAACTCTATGCCTGCAATCAGAGTTGCAACAACATGGTCTATGACGTTGCTATGACCACAATGCAATCACAACCGAAGCCACATCAGATACTACATTTAACCACGAACCTTCATAACATCAAGGATTGCAACACGATCGCGACCTAAGTTAAAACCTTGCTTAACCTAAGAGGCAATAACAACAAAGAAACTAAACTTTAAGCCTATAAAAGTATAAGTAATTGAAGTGTCGGTGTCACCGGACACATGTTCAACAAGAGATGTCTGTGCTACAGAGTTTTAAACTAGACAATACAACAAAACATACAATACAAACCAACAGTAGCAGTACCTGTTAAATGTTACGTAGCAAATGTAGCATAGTAAAAGCAATTAACAAGAGTGAAAAGAGCAAAGACATTTGATGAAGCAAAACTAACCTGCAGCACAATGGACTGAATAACATTAGCATATTTAACAGCCAAATTAAGAGACATACACCTAGCAGGAGCAATAGCATAACACCTTATCTTCTCTTTAGGAATCCCACCCAAACGTTCCCTATGATTAACCACAAGAATAGTCAACAAAGACACAACACCAGACCCCAAAGAATGTCCAGCAAAAACCATACTATACTCCAAACCATTCTCCACCCACAATTTCTTCAAAGTCTCCGATTCCTTATTCAACAACCAAGCCGCAGATTTCAACAACCCATGATGAACATAACCACCATCAAACATTTGTTTCCCCAATTTATTATCCAACAAAAGTTTATAATCACTTTCTCTAGCAAGATTAAGACCACGAACAGCCATCACAATCTCACGGTGGTCATGATCAACGTAAATTATATACGGCGGCGCGTGACCTTGAGTTTCCTCATAAGTGACACGTTTTATAACCCAATCGGGATTTAAGCGATACCCACCGGCGGGTTTGTAATACTTTGGGTTACGGAGATCAGGTTCGTAGATAGCGAGGATGATACGACAGACACGTGGCACTGGTTCGAATTCGTCGGCGGTGGCAGATGGCCACGTGGCACTGTCGTATGAGCCGATGTAGGTACAGCGTTTCCATAACCAACGAGCGCAACCTAGTACTAAAACACACTCTACCCCACATGAAACTGACATGGTTTTTGAAGGTTTTGGGATAATGGGTGTCTTAAAATCAGTGAAAGATTGTTGCTTGTAGAGTCAATTTGAAGTGGGTAGGTGGTGGGTATATTTGTGTTGTTTTGGTTTATATACCAGAAATGGAAGCTTAGCTGGGTTTGCTTCAGAGTAATAATTGATCGAAAGGGAAAGCTTATTGATTTGAAGGGTTTATGTTGGTTGAGGTGGATGGGGTGTGCAATCTATGCACATGGAATGCAAAGATGGAAGATTCGGGTTTAAGGATTGGAGCTAGCTGGACATTGTTTGAACAGAGAGGTTATGTTCTTTCTGTTGCTTGGCTGGCCTTGTCATTTTTCATTTTTGTTTATTACAAAGTATTTGGATTCTTTCCTTTCTTGTTGGTCTTTGGTCTTTAACTTTTGTTTATTTATTTATTTATTTGGAGCTAACTTTTTTTATTTAAAAAATATTGATTTTGAGGAAATTTTCCGGGGGATAAAGTGTTTATGGTTCCGTTTCTAAAACCAAACACTTCATCATCATGATTTGTTTGTACATTTGTTTCAAGCTTCAACATTAAGCACGGTGTATGTAGTTTAAAAAAATATAGTTTGTATGTTTCACTATGTATGTAGTGTTAATTGTAGTATTGATAGTTGACTTAGAATTATGGTACAGATAGTGTTGACTGTAGTTAAGTAGAGCTGTACATAATTAATTATCTTGTAACTATAGTTAGTCTTTAGTTCAGTTTAACTAACTGTGTTAGTTAAAATATTGTTAGAAGGTTGTTAGAAGTATTCAATTGTATATAACATAATACTGTACATAATATTCATTCTAACGATTATCAATGAATTTCTCTTATTCTACTTTCTTCTTCCTCCTCTCGGTGCCTCACCATTGTAACATGGTATCGAGCTCAATTGGCTGCAGTGGTTCACCATCGTTACTCTCTCTTTCACCGATCGATTCTTCACAAACCTTACTTTACTCTTTCGGTTCGTTTACGCATTCCACGCAAAGCGAATCTTGATTCGATTTTCCCTAAATTCCCAAATTCGTTAGGGTTTCTCGGTTCATCTTCATCAAATTGTGATGGCGAACCGAGAATCTTGAGCAATATGTTGATTTCTCTACAAATACCTCTAATCCCTTCTACATTCATCCAAATGAAACACCAGCGTCGTTCTCGTTCAAGCGGCGTTGGAAGGTAGCAAGAACTTTCAACCGTGGATACGATCGATGCGTGTATCTCTCGATTCGAAAAACAAAATGATCTTCGTCGGCGGAACTATCATCGTGCGGCAAAGAGCGAAAGCTATCTACAATCAATGGTTTCGTTGCAATAATTTGGTTCTTGCACGCTTCGAGAGATCATTGCTTCGCTAGTGTTGCAAAATCAATCGTGTTCTTTGACAAAGCATATGATGCTTGGAAGGATCTTCATGGCCAGGATTCGATCGGCGACATGTTGAGAATAGGCGACATTCAAGAAGACATCTACAAAGTTTCGCAAGGTACGCATGGCGTTTTCGAATATTACACTTTGAATCGAAATCGCTTTGGGATGAATTAGAAAGCTTTAGGCCATTTTACGCTTGTTCATGTGCAATTCCATGTACTTGTGGCGCTTTGATGAATGTTAAGAAATTTAAGGAACAAGATTATACAATTAGGTTCTTGAAAGGATTGAATGAGGAATATTCACATGTTAAGAGTCGATAATGATGATGGATCCGTTCCTAATATTACTAAGGCTTTTTCACTTGTAATTCAACAAGAAAGGAATATGCATCCCGTGGTTGTGGTTCCACAGGAGAGGTTGAGGTTGAAAAAACACCGCACAAGTCAATTATGTGCAAGGAAATACTAGGGAGGTTATGGTTATTGTGGCAGAGGAAGAACCGGTCGTGGTCAAGGTAGAGGTTCACGGTTGTGCACTAACTGCAATAAAACAAATCATACAATAGACACATGTTACTTTCTCCATGGATTTCCACCTGGATATCAGACAAGGAACCAGAAAAATTCTGCCACTACATCTGAACCTGAATCACATAAGCAAGATGCCAACACTGGGAATGGTAATACTGCAGTTGCACTCACTCAGGATCAATACAAGGAGATTCTTGAGTTCATCCAACAGTCCAGACAACATAGCAAAGGTTACGCACATTACGCAAACAATGTTCACTCGGCTATCATCGTGTCTTTGACCCCGATTCCTAGTTGCGCTTACGCTTTATAGCAGTTTGGACAACATGGATAAAGTCTCTGGTAAGAAATTCACTCTTTGGCTAGTAGATACTGCAGCAACTGACCACATTATTGGAGATTTCAGTTTGTTTAGCAGCTGTAGACCCATCAAACCCACTAGGATAAATTGTCCAAATCACACTTCCGCAATTGTAACACACATAGGAACCGTTCACATCACCGAGGACATTGTACTATACAATGTTCTCTACATTGAAAACTTTGGCTCTAATTTGATTTCTGTCCCTGAGTTAGCCATTAGTAGCCAAATTTCTGTTTTCTTTTCTATTGATGGTTGTTTCTTCTTTCAGGACCATACCAAGCGGATGATTGGATCAGCTAAGCTTGAAGGGAAGCTCTACAAGTTTATCTCACAAGTGACTTGGTGCGCTAGTGTTTTTAATTCTGTTTGTAGTGTTGAAAACCAACCTTTTGTACCTTGTAAGTCCGCAAACCCCTCCTTACTTACTTCAAATATTTGGCACATGAGACTAGGACACCTATCTCATGATAGGCATTATTGTATGGCCAAACAATTTCCCTTTATTCAATATGAAAATAACAATTTACCTTGTGACATATGTCACTTTGCCAAACAGAGAAAATTATCTTTTCCTCTTAGCACTTCTAAATCTTCACATTGTTTTGAATTGTTGCACGCTGATATATGGGGTTCGTATTCACAAACTTCAATTTTAGGTCACAAATATTTTCTCACATTAGTTGATGATTTTAGTAGATACACTTGGGTTATCCTTATGAAACAAAAGTCTGAGACACGTACCCACATTACCTCTTTCATTGCTTACATAGAAACCCAATTTAATACAAAATTAAAGTGCCTTAGAAGTGATAATGGAGTAGAATTCCTCATGAATGACTTCTACTCTAGTAAAGGGATCATTCACCATAGATCTTGTGTAGAGACACCTCAGCAAAATGGTCTTGTAGAACGAAAACATCAACATATCCTCAATGTAGCCTGAGCTTTGTCTTTTCAAGCCAACCTACCACCAAAACTATAGAATTTTGCTGTTCAACATTCCATCCATCTTATAAACAGAACTTCCTCTCCCATCATCCACAACAAGGCACCTTATGAGCTTTTCTGAAGCGACCACCTATACTTACACACTTGAGAGTTTTTGGTTGTCTTGCATATGCATCAACATTGCTTGCCAATAGAAGTAAATTTGATCCTAGAGCTACAAAAACAGTCTTCTTAGGCTTCAAAGATGACCTCAAGGGCTACATTCTATATGACCTACATTCTCACCAAATTATCCAATCTAGAAATGTTGTATTCTATGAAGACCACTTTCCATTTCACAAAGACAAATCGGCTCCACCTTCACAAACCAACAAACCTACTCAACCTATAGACCACGGTTTACTCATTTGACATTACCCAACCGGCTCACCAAGATCGACCACCGATCCCTTTCCACCTCCCAATACTCAAGCACGGACAATCCACCAAATTCACCAAAGAACTATATTAGATTCTCCTACCTCGATTCCAACCTTACCATCCCATCTCCAGACAATTCCCCTAACCAAAACACAAATAATTCTTCTCCTATTGGCCCTAGCTCAGCCAACAGGACTATGCGAATCAGAGTCCTCTTTAGCCATATTGGGTTCAACATCTGATCCTTTAGGTTTAGATGTGTTCCTAGTAGGGTACTCAGTAGCATAGTTCCCATACTTGTCACATCAATAACACTGGACCTTATATTTATCCTTTCTCTTAGAGTCATATTTTCTTACTCTTAGAGTCATATTTTCCTTTACCTTTACTCTTAGAGTCATATTTTCCTTTACCTTTATCTCAGTATGCGTAATTGCATAACAACTCTTGCTTCTCTTGGTATTTAGTTTCTAGGTTGTTTATGTTTCACTGCCTCTGATAGAGGCGCCCTATTATTGCGTTGACTATTATTGTGTTGACTTTGAGCTTTTCTTATGTCAAGGGTTTTGGTGTAGTCCCCCCTTGTGCTCTTTTTTGTCGTTTTTCTTTTTCCCTTTTTTTTTTTAATAAATTCTTGTAGGAAGCCGGTTTGAGGGGAAAAAAACAATTACAGCATAATATGTTTTTAAGTCAAAAGTTGAGTACTAGCACAAAGAAACCATTAATTCAACCAATTTTGTGTGAATCAATGACTATGTGATTGTGTGAATGCATGTAACCTACATCCAAATAAGCCACAAGATGTGTAGGTTCCTTCCATTTAAGCCAACCCACTTCTTGTTATTGAAAGATCCGGCTTCTAATTTCCATGCCTCTTTGATTGGATAAAGAGAGAAAATTGCATAGTATTTTTTTATCCAAAGAAAATTGCATTTTCACCGAGCACAAGAAACTTGTTTACGGGTTAAAGGACACAACACAAGCAAGCATGCTTCACACATTTAAAAAAACAGAAATAGATTCTCGAAACTTTAATATTTGGTAACATTGTTATGCATGAACAATGACATGAAAAGAAGATACACTCCCTCTGATATTATATACAAGACCAGATATATAATGAATTCAATGAATGAGACTAGAGATAGTAATATATTTTAAATGAAACATTAGTGTTACAACTTACAACCTAAAACCACACCAATTGACAGAATTTTTATCACAATTTTTGCATTATAGTGGAATACATTTCATACTTCAGAGTTAAATCAAGTAATTACTAAAACTAAATAGTTGAATATCTGTTACAATAGGAAAAATTCTGATTGAAAAGAATAACAATGATTCAATTGAAGCCTAAATCAGCTAAACAGTTAGGTTCCCTTTTTACAATTGAATGGAGCCAAATTCAAACATGCAACCAAACTAGAATATAAACTCATAATCATCCACCACAAAAATTTTGAACCAGTAACACATGTTCTGATACACACAACTTCATAGCAAAACCACTCCCAACATTAGAAGTCCTACCACAATAAGAAGGCTTCTACTTCTCAATTCAGATCTATCAAGATTGAATCCAGAAGAAGGCAAATCTGTGGAATTCAGTGGCGTCGTGACATTCGCAAACGTGCCATTTTGGCCAAGACTGCACATAATCACAAAGCAAACATTTGTAAGCAAATATATTGGCACAAAAAACTTATATAGCACCGACACTTCCGGTGGAAGACGTGTTTGGTATCGTGCCAGACATCAACATTCACACTTCAGTTACTTGTATTTTTCAAATTAAAATTAGTGTCTGCGTGTTCGTGTATGTGCATCATAAACACTTGGTTGACAAAATGAAGCAAAGAGACAGTTTTTTTTACCTTCCTGGAAATATACAAGAACCATGACCTGCAATAATTCAGAATATCCTTAGTTATACCAGAAATCATCAATAAAAATACTATAGGGACTAAAATAAATCAACTAGAAACAATTGTAGCATATATCAGAATATTGAGCAACTGAATATTTATAATCTGAAAGGAAATAATAGTTTACTTGGATCTGAGGTGGAGATTGTAGCCATATCATTGAAATCACAAGACTTAGAAGACTTTCCCATCTGATGATAATAAGTATCAAAAGCATAATTTGCATGTGCAACAACATTATCAGGTTCATAACAAGGTTGTCCCTGCAACAATGGAGAACAATCCACCTTACCAGGCCCACAAGCCCAATCTATACCAGCTTGCAACATTTTTGGATCAGCACCATCTTTTGCAATACAAAAAGTTTGATTAGTTGTATCATTTGCCAATAATGCCCCTGAGCCAGTCAATTGTAACACATAAATTGGCACCCCATTTGCATCAAATAGTCCCCAATTTTTCTCAGACAATGTCCCCGCCTTTGTATCTTCGTTATAGAGCTCGTAGATGTATGTACTAACAGCGATTCCGGGATGTTTTGGCGTTCCGGTTTTATTCACCACGTGCTTAATCAAATTGCTGTTGTAAGTATTGGCATTGTCGATTGTCGCATCGGGTTCGTTAGCGTCGCCTTTTGAAGGCCAACCTGTTTCTGTAACTACAACAGGTATGTTAGTGTAATTCAGAAACGACATTGCGAAATACGCAGCATCAACAACAGCATCAAACACATTGGAGTAGTGTAGAAGGGTATTTGAGTCAATAGCTTCTTTGTTTGGAGGCAAAGGTTTAAAGAGTGCGTAATCCAATGGGATTACGCCATTCGACTGCATGTAATCATAGTAAGGGTAGACATTGAGCATGAAATAAGAGCCGGTCGATTGCAAGAAATCGAGCATTGGGATTAAGACTTGATTCATCGAGCGGTTAAAAAACGCTTGGGAAGGTGGAAATGAGTCCATGATAATAGTAGAAGGAACTGGCGTGGAAACTTTGACTTGGCGATCAAGATTCGAAGCGATAAGGGCTGAATGAATGTACTTAAGAGAGTTGACTAGTAGTTTTGCTGCGTTAGGGAGGGTAGTTAGAACCTCGGAACCAACACAAATAGATGTGATGTTTGTGGCTGGATAGTATGCTACAACATTGCGAGAAACCCATTTCGCAGCTGTGGAATTCGATTGACCGATTGCTAGGAGTTCTTCATTAGGGACTGATATAGCAACTTGAATTCCTGATTTTGAAAGTGCTGTGAGCATTCCTTGGTCAGCATTGTATAATCTAACATGTTGGATTTTTTGGGCTTTGAGTAGTGCTACTACTTGAGTTGGGTGTGGCATGTCTGAGAGATCAGTTCCAATGTTCACACCAATAAATGGTTCTGCAATTCAAGAAACAAATATAAGACCCATTAAACATAAGTCTCTGACTTAATTCATCACTATATATTACAGTAGTTAATTAATCAAACAAGGTTTGTCACTTACACATTTTGCCTCTTCAAATAAATCCATATTTCTAGGGAAGATTAATTCTACTGTACTAGTATAATGTACATATGCTAACCCCAAACCTTTTGAAAAAAAAATGGTTGAAAGTTGATTTTCTTTTATTTTAAGGATTTAAATAAAATAATGAACTGTAAAACTTTATCATGAATATATAATATATAGTTTCCTGAAAAAGTAAGCTTTTTTTGAAAATATCTTCATGCATATCCAAAAGATAAATAGATTTAATAGACAAACAGAAAGAACCGTGCTATCGCATTTAATATATCTGAATACTACAGGTAGACTCCATTACCATTCAAGAAGATAAATCAATAAAAGGCTTCTATCTACTATTCTACCCTCTCTTTTTTAAATAGATTTTTTTTTAATCAAACCTTTTTTCAGTCAAAATAAACAACATGCAAAGGAAAAAAAGAGAAACTAAGAGCAAGAAAATAGAGGGTTTAAGTGAATGTTATTTTTAATGTGCAAAGAGCAAACTGAACAATGGCAAGTCATGTTTATACAAAGAAGAAAGAAGATTCAAAATGCAGGTAACTATATATAATAGTGGAAACTTCTGGATCTCTTCACAAAAAACTCATAAGCAAACAACAAACAACAAAGAAGAAGATTAAATAATAAGGAAATAAAAACTGGAAACTTACCTTCATCAGCAGCAACAATAGACACTGCAAAAAGCAAGAGAAGAAAATGCATAACCATGGTTTAAAATTTTCTAAGAAGTCGAGTTAAGAATGAATGGAAATGTCAACCAAGTAGAGGAAGAAGCAGCAGAAAAGCAAAGACAATGAGAAAGGAACTTGAGACCAATGAAAGGTTAGACCGTTTTGAAAACATACAAACAAGGGAACAGAAGGGTGGGCCCTGCAATTCTTGAAGACGTAAAAAGGGATGGGACAGTCTAGTCTAGGAGCTAACATCAACGGTCAAATTTTTGACCATTAACTATAGCTTATTTCCTCGTAATTATAAACTATTTTCTTTTTTAAAAATTTACTATTGGAACGGTAACCTTACAGTTTGACAGTTGGACTTGGTGCAACCTCAATTGAACTACAATTCGGTTGAACAGCTCGAAATTGGGTTAGATCGGATTGAGTCACGGTTCATCCACTTTGACTCGTCAAGTGACCAGAGTTGAACAGCTCGAAATATATTTTTCTTGACTTTTTTTATTTTATTTTCTTCAAAATTTAATATATATTTTATTTTTATTTAATTATTACTCATTTGATTTCTTCATGATCAACCGAAGATAATCATTGAGAATGTGATTCGAATGCTCGTCGGAATGTTTTCACCATTGGTACCTAAACCACAAAGTCACCTTCGGGTTCCGGAATTTTTAATTGAAAATGAATCATTTATTGTCCTCCAAATTTGGTCAAGGGAGATACCAAAAGTTATTAGACACCATGGGATGTTGTCATGTCCAGTACTCTTGTTAGACATATTATTATCCAATAGTCACTTATGATAATTAATTAATTATGCTCATATCTGAAATTAGAAGTAGGGATAATGATAAAGAGCTTACTCCAAATTTGGGCAGGGTGGTAACAATCACGGAAAGTGTGAAACAAATTTTCCTAACACACATTACAAAGGAGGTAAGTAGTTGAGATGGAAATATGTCTTTTGAATCCCTCAACATTATCATTAGAACCACCATATCAGTAGCCTTCCAGAGCATACCACAAATTCTCATTAGTGTATGATTAGATGGAGCAATTTTAAGAGGTAATGTAATTTTTGAGGGGAATTCAAAAAATTTAGTTCAAATTTTGAACTAATTTTTTTTAATTTCTCTCAAAAATTACATTCTCTAAAAATCTTCCATCGAAGCATAATGGGTTGGGCCCTTCCACCTCCAAAGGCAAGTGAAGAGGCCATAATTGCTATAAAGCATGGCTTTGGAGATAGCATGATAAGCTGAGCTATTAGAAAACATGTTAGAGCCCTAGTTTTTAGAAACGGAGTCTCTTCACCATTTCCTAACTTCCAAGAAAGGTTTTCACGAAAGAATCCTAGTTTTTGTATATCCCTCTCCACATATTAGACCCCAGTTTGTTTGCTTGAATTTTAGGGAATTCCTCAGCAGCCATACTCTTTTCTAGCAATATTAGCTCAAATGCTTCCACGTCAGTGCTAAGATTCCAAGCCACCTTAAGCATGAAAGAGGAGTTAACATCCCTAGCATTTCGAAGACCAAGCCCCCCATGTGACTTAGGACTGCACACAAACTCCCACTTGAGGTAGCCTACCTTTGTTGCGGCTAGCTTCGCTCCAGATAAAAGCTCTAAAAACTCTATTAATATCATCGCATATGCTTTTGGGCACCTTGCTAGATTGCATCACGTAAGTTGGCATGACTTGAAGGACGTACATCGCCAGAGTGACACGACCGGCAAAAGAGAGTTGTTTTGTCTTCCAATTACGTAAATGTTGAGAAACTTTGTCAATAACATACCTGAAAGTGTGTCTACTCACTGTATTGTGGAAAATAAGAACAACTAAGTATTTACCCAAGTCAAAAGTTCTTTGGAACCCCCAAATATATGATATCCCCACTTTCCATTTCTAGTGGACGTGTTTTAGAAAAGTAAATTTGAGATTTGTCCTTACTAACCTTCTGGCATGAACTCTCACAAAAGTGATGAAGGATCTGGTTGATAATGGAAGCATGATCCACATTGGCTTTAACAAAAAAGGATGAGGTCGCCCGCAAAGGTAATGCGAGTAATTTCAGCACCTCCACGAGCAAGCTTAATGGGATTCCAATGCTTCTCTCTAACACCTTGATTAATTAAGTGAAAGAGGCGCTCAATACAAAGAATGAATAAATTAGGGGAAATTAGGGTATAATAAAAGTTGAAAGGTTCGACATTTTTATAATTTTTGAAAAGTTCAAAAGGTTCGACATTTTTATAGTTTTTAATTAGATGGACAACATTAGGATATAATATTGATCAAGCTAACAATCCTAATCACATTGATGAGCTTGATCAAGTTGATGGGCCTGATAATGTTAATGGGAATGAGGTATCAGATGGAGCCCCATCTACTGATGATGGTGGAGAATCGTGGCGGAGTTTGAGATAATTTTTTAGGAGTACAAGATCAACATATATATATTTATTTTCTGAGTAAATGTCAATTTTTTTAAATTGGTTTCGCGGTAAAGAGCTTATGAACAATCATGACGACTCAAGTTCGACTCCTCCTTAGCCTATTCTTGTTTTTTTTCGTTGTTTTGTAATTTAAGGTATGAAAATACTAAAAAAGCTCAAGTTTATATTGCACAAAGCAAGCCTTAACCGCTGCGCTCAAGTTTATATTGCTATATAAATCGCAAAACTTTAATATATACATAGATTTTTGCTATATTATATAATGCATTAAAAAATTTAAAATAATTTGGCGGTACCGTGACATCCTCCCACTCCTAAGAAACTCCTCCCTTGGTGGAGTTGACGATCATTTAATTGGTTTTGGATAGTTTATTATGATATTTGAAATAATGGAAAAATGATTTTCTCTAATGTGTATTATTTTGTTTGATTTTTTAAATTGTCATTCACAAGCTAAATTCTTTTAATGTAAGTAATAAATGAATGTGAAATGTAATTAACTAGTGTTAAATATATTTAGTGTCGTGTCACCTAAAAATAGAAATTACAACAAAATATAAAGTGCATATAATCTGCGAGGTTGACCTACACTAGGGCCCTAGTGTCATCCTGTCTACCAAACAGAGCGCAGTGTTCTCAACTCGGAGAGATTATGACAAAGTATAAATGACGATGCTCATCTGTCTACCAACATCCGCAAGCTAGAGAACACTAGGGCTCTGTTTGGCAAGCGCGCGTTATTTTTAGGTGACGCTGACACTAAAAACGCTAGTTGAGAACACTAGGGCTCTGTTTGGCAAGCACTAAATATATTATGACAAAATATAAATGACGATGCTCATCTTGTCTACCAACATCCGCAAGCTAGCGAACACTAGGGCTTTGTTTGGCAAAGCGGATCCGTTAGCTTATAGCGGATCCGCTAGTTGTAGGTGTTTGACAATACAAGCTTTTAGCGTTTTTCTAATAGCTTATAGCGTTTTTAAACAACGCTTGAAGTAGAATTTAAGCTTATAGCTTATAGCGTTTCATTTTTTTCTCAATTTTACCCTAACCACTTTAATTAAATTACTCACTTATCCTTCATTAAATGAATTTCTCTCTCCTTTTTAAGCATTTATTACATATGTCCATTAACGTAATTTTATATTTATAAGCTACTTCAACCGCTACTTTTACCAAACATTTTAAACTCAATCCGCTACCTCATCCGCTATAAGCTAACTTATCCGCTACTTTTTGCGAAACAGAGCCTAGATAGTTCGCTACCTAGATCAACCTTCTCATGCAATCCCCAGATAACTTCAACTATGTTATCGACAATATAGTTATACACATCAAAACTCACTTGCAAAAGAAGTGTTGGACATCTACGCATTTAGAGCATCCTCATCAACTGGGACCTCTAGAGGTATCAAGCGCATGTATACAATAAAATTTGCTCATCGTGAATATATTAGTTATGCATGGTAAATAATCGAAAAACTGTGTATTGTAACTAAGTAAGTTACGAAAGCTGAACAAAAAATTCCTTACAATAAGTAACTAGCTTCTGAGTTTGCGGAATATTGGAAGTTTTTAAGTGCACCAGAAGTTACCAACTTACATATGCAAGGAAGGGAGTAAAAAGGAAAAAAAAATTGAGTGGTATTTTTGTACTTTACCAATGGAGGTGTTCTTATTTCTGTTTTCCAATGAAAAAATGACTTGATCTACAAATCTGCCTTATTTGATCTACAAATCTAGCCAAGTTTAGACTTGTATTTGTAATCCAAAATTTGCAACCCCATCTTTTCTTATACCTGTTCATTTTCCTCAAAGTTCTCCTACCCAAAATCTTACTTTCCAAAACCTAGTAATGACGGGTTCCGAAAATAATATTTGAAATTTCTATTTTTTTTTAATTTGATTACAATCATAAACTCAATATCTGAACCATAAGGTATCCATTTCAAATCTTTGATTCTCAAGTGTTCAGAGAACTAATTTATGGAATGAATAAACAATAATTTTTGGATAGGGATACTTTTAAAACAAATGAAGGGAGGCTAATAAAAACATTTGGGGTGCAAAAAGCTACCGCTTACAAGATTACCAACTCAATCTGTTTTAGGCTAGCCCATTACAGACCCAATGAACTTACATGGGCACCAGGACTACGGTTTCATTGACAAAATAAAAGGTCAATTGTTTTTCCCACATCCCGTACTACTCAGAAAACATCCCATAATCTGCGAAAAGACCAAAAAACCATGAAATGGACAACACGTCCTTTTTTTTTCTAAAATTTAAACCCGAGGCTTATACTTTTTAACACATACCCAGTTGTGTGAAAATTAGATGGTTCGACTAATAGGAACCGAACCTGTTTGGACAACACCTACCGAACAGTACAAATCAATTGAATTTGGAGAGAGTACCTATCAATTGAATGCTGAGTTAAGTAAATGAGAGTGAGATCAATTTCATTGGTGGAACTAAACGGCTGCACAACACGCACATCATCCAATCCAAGTACGACATCAACATGTTCATGAGTTAAAACAATCTGCAATTCACCACTAAAAAAAACTAATTGATTTAATTTTTCCTCAGAGAATGCGAACTACGACAAAGATGAAAAAGAGAGGGTTTCAGTGATTTGCAGCCAAATCTGTTCGGTACTTGTGAGCCGAACGGGTTCGGTTGCCCGTGTCTGAACCCGTCAAAAACACTATGTAGGGGAGGTTTCCCCGCGTGTGAAAAAGACATTTTTCCTGACTTTTTGGTCTTTTCCCACCCTTACGGGATGTGTTTTGAGTAGGAGGGGGAGTGGGAAAAGCAAAACCCCTAGAATTATTGATGAAAAAAATCCCCATCCCCTAGGTCCAAAAGATATATTAAAAGTTCACAAGTCCTTATTTTGGAGTTATTGTTTCCCTCGCCATTTTAAAGTTTTCCACTCTGCATAAATTCTTAGGTTTCCTGTTTGAAAAAGTTGATCCGCTAGCTTATAGATGATAGCTTATAGCGAATCTTATTGTAAGTGCATGGCACAATAAGCTTTTAGCATTTTTTTGACTAGTTTATAGCATTTTTGAAATAATACTTTGAACTTATAGCTTATGATGGTTTATTTGAACGACTAATAAATAAATATTGTTCTTCATGGGGAGGATTTTATTCGGTTTAATTGATTGACTCTATGCAATTAGCTGGATTACAGTCTAATTAGGATTTGACCAGCCACCAAACTGATAAATTCTCAGTTCAACCGATTGAACTGACTAATTTGTTTGTTTCTCACAATAGTGCTAAAATAATATGAGTCCAAAGATTCTATTAGATGACAAAAATACTTTAATTTAAATATTTTTTAGACATATGATCCATGGTAATTTTGATCAAGTTCTTACGTCATGTGAACTTGAGAGCATTAACCAAGGGAGATGCTACTTCTATTGTGCTTAATTGCATACAAAAAAGGCCAATGGAATGTGCTTTGAATTTGGAGCATAAACTACAAATCAAAGTATGTTAAAAGTGAAAAGTACTATTAGAAGTATGCTACTTCTAATACTTGATTAAAGTGAAAAGTACGTGTTGTCCAAACAGGTTCGGTTCCTAAAAGTATAAGCCTCGGGTTTAAAAAAAGGGATTACGAGGTGATTAGCAACAAAATTAGCACGGAAATTCCCTCGCTAATTTTAGTCTAACCGTTGCAGTGCATTGGAACTAGTGAAATCATTAGTGATGGAAATTCCGTCGCAAATTCCTTGACTAATTTTTACTTTTTTTTATATCTGATCGAACCACTCTCATTTTCTCCTATTCTCTCTTCTCCCACTTTCTCTCTTGTTCTCTCTTCTTCCCTAAACAACATTTCTCCATTTCTCACACTTCACTCTCTTTCTCCCTTACTCTCCTCTCTTTCTACCCGAACCCACCCTTCACCACAACACCACCACCACCACATAGCTCATCTCATCCTCACTCCTCTCTCTCTCTCTCTCTCTCTCTCTCTCTCTCTCTCTCTATACAAACCCTCTTTCCATATTTTGCCTCCACCACCACCACCACAAAATTAACTTCCACCCTCAATCTCCTCTCTCTCTAACAACCTTTCTTTCTAACAGTCTCTCTCTCTCTCTGTTTCTCTTTCTCTCTTTACACAAACCCTCATCACCTATTTAACCTCCACCACCACCACCACCACAAGATTACCTTTAACCCTCACTTATCCTTCATTAAATGGATTTTTCTCTGCTTTTTAAGCATTTATTACATATGTCCATTTAAGTAATTTTATATTTATAAGCTACTTCAACCGCTATTTTTACCAAACATTTTAAACTCAATCCGCTACCTCATCCGCTATCAGCTAACTTATCCGCTACTTTTTGCCAAACAGAGCCTAGATAGTTCGCTACCTAGATAGTTCGCTACCTAGATCAACCTTCTCATGCGATCCCCAAATAACTTCAACTATGTTATCGACAATATAGTTATACACATCAAAACTCACTTGCAAAAGAAGTGTTGGACATCTACGCATTTGGAGTATCCTCATCAACTGGGACCTCTAGAGGTATCAAGCGCATGTATACAATAAAATTTGCTTATCGTGAATATATTAGTTATGGTAAATAATCGAAAAACTGTGTATTGTAACTAAGTAAGTTACGAAAGCTGAACAAAAAATTCCTTACAATAAGTAACTAGCTTCTGAGTTTGCGGAATATTGGAAGTTTTTAAGTGCACCAGAAGTTACCAACTTACATATGCAAGGAAGGGAGTAAAAAGGAAAAAAAAATTGAGTGGTATTTTTTTACTTTACCAATGGAGGTGTTCTTAATAACAACATTTCTGTTTTCCAATGAAAAGATGACTTGGCCTTATTTGATCTACAAATCTAGCCAAGTTTAGACTTGTATTTGTAATCCAAAATTTGCAACCCCATCTTTTCTTATACCTGTCCATTTTCCTCAAAGTACTCCTACCCAAAATCTTACTTTCCAAAACCTAGTAATGACGGGTTCCGAAATAATATTTGAAATTTCTATTTTTTTTTTCAATTTGATTACAATCATAAACTCAATATCTGAACCATAAGGTATCCATTTCAAATCTTTGATTCTCAAGTGTTCAGAGAACTAATTTATGGAATGAATAAACTATAATTTTTGGATAGGGATACTTTTAAAACAAATGAAGGGAGGCTAATAAAAACATTTGGGGTGCAAAAAGCTACCGCTTACAAGATTACCAAACTCAATCTGTTTTAGGCTAGCCCATTACAGACCCAATGAACTTACATGGGCACCAGCTACGGTTTCATTGACAAAATAAAAGGTAAATTGTTTTTCCCACATCCCGTCCTACTCAGAAAACACCCCATAATCTGCGAAAAGACTAAAAAGCCATTAATGAAATGGACAACGCGTCTTTTTTTTCAAAAATTTAAACCGGCTTATACTTTTTAACACACACCCAGTCGTGTGAAAATTAGATGGTTCGACTAATAGGAACCGAACCTGTTTAGACAACACCTACCGAACAGTACAAATCAATTGAATTTGGAGAGAGTACCTATCAATTGAATGCTGAGTTAAGTAAATGAGAGTGAGATCAATTTCATTGGTGGAACTAAACGGCTGCACAGCACGCACATCATCAACATGTTCATGAGTTAAAACAATTTGCAATTCACCAATAAAAAAACTAATTGATTTAATTTCTCCTCAGAGAATGCGAACTACGACAAAGATGAAAAAGAGAGGGTTTCGGTGATTTGCAGCCGAATCTGTTCGGTGCTTGTGAGCCGAACGGGTTCGGTTGCCCGTGTCTGAACCCGTCAAAAACACTACCTAGGGGAGGTTTCCACGCGTGTCAAAAAGACATTTTTCCTGACCTTTTGGTCTTTTCCCACCCTTACGGGATGTGTTTTGAGTAGGAGGGGGAGTGGGAAAAGCAAAACCCCTAGAATTATTGATGAAAAAATCCCCATCCCCTAGGTCCAAAAGATATATTAAAAGTTTACAAGTCCTTATTTTGGAGTTATTGTTTCCCTCGCCATTTTAAAGTTTTCCACTCTGCATAAATTCTTATGTTTCCTGTTTGAAAAAGTTGATCCCTAGCTTATAGATGGTAGCTTATAGCGAATCAGCTTATTGTAAGTGCATGGCACAATAAGCTTTTAGCATTTTTTTGACTAGTTTATAGCATTTTTTGAAATAATACTTGAAGTAGTGTTTGAACTTATAGCTTATGATGGTTTATTTGAACGACTAATAAATAAATATTGTTCTTGCCGGGGGGTGGAAAGTAAATTAAAAAAAAAGTTCATTTTGTATGCATCTACCTATTCAATTAGTAGTTTGGCCACGATTTTATTCGGTTTAATTGATTTACTCTATGCAATTAGTGGATTCTGATCTAATTAGGATTTGACCAACCACCAAATCGATAAATTCTCAGTTCAACCGATTGAACTAACTAATTTGTTTGTTTCTCACAATAGTGCTAAAATAATCTGAGTCCAAAGATTCTATTAGATGACAAAAATACTTTAATTTAAATATTTTGTAGACATATGATCCATGGTAATTTTGATCAAGTTCTTACGTCATGTGAACTTGAGAGCATTAACCAAGGGGGATGCTACTTCTAATAGTGCTTAATTGCATACAAAAAACGCCAATGGAATGTGCTTTGAATTTGGATCATAAACTACAAATCAAAGTATGTTAAAAGTGAAAAGTAATTTAATTAAGTATATATGCTTGGAAAAAAATGGAGCACTTCAACTTTTTATGGAACAAAATCAGCCAATAGTCTTCTTACATCATGTCAATAATTTGCCATCTCATTTAAAACGTTAAACGTGTCGAAAGTTTATTAAAAGCAACTTAATTAATTAGCAAATATAATTGATCATAGTATCAATGACTAATAAGCAAAGCCAAATGAAAATGTCTGGACCTTAGTGGAATTATGCAACTACACATGTCATGAATCAAATATACTCTCCAAAACATAATGTCTGGCCCTTTTGTTTTTTAATGCTTCCATTTCCCTTAAAAATGGCACACCTTTGCATTTCTTAGAACAATGTAGAAGCTATAATGTGATTGCAGAAGATAATGTTTCTGTAACATTGATGGGTGTAGTGTAGCATTGCCATGGGATAATCAAATATATGTGGAAAGGCCTTTTGAATATCCACTCATCATAATCATCAGATAAAGTTATTTCATATGCATAATTAATTAAATTTAATAAAGTGTTGCTGAAAATAATTATCCTTCTTTTTTCTTTTTGTGTTTGTACTTTTGTGGATTTAAAAATTGTTTCCTTATCTTAAAACGCTGACCTATCATTCTCCTTAATTTTTGTTTCTGTGTTGTTGGCAAGAATCAGTCATGAAAATTGAACTAGTTATTGCTAGACTTTTTTTTTTTGGACCCATTACCAGCTGCAACCTTTACATTCAAAAAGTATATATATATAGAGAGAAAGAGACACATACGCGTCTAATATAATGTTAGTGGGTGTGGACCTATTGACTAAAGTTATATATATATTTCATGGCAATGAAAGTTTTATCCAAATCCAAAAATAGCAAACAAAATTAATTTGATCCCTATACTCCCCTATCTCCACTTTTAACAATTGGAATTCCACTTGTAAACCATAAAATAGTATGTTTGATTTCGTGTTTAGTTCGTACCTCACCACACGTTCAACCTAAAGCTACACATATATTCGCTTCTGCATTTGCTTTTGCGTCCATTTGAAAGCTACAATTTATATCGTATGGTTTGCCGCGCATTTGGAACCGTACAACCACGGTTCCAAACACATACGACTAGCTTCACTCTCACCATGCATTTGAAAAGTTCAAACATTGTACCAAACATTGACTTAAAATTGTTCATTTTATGTAATTTGTTAATAATAAAAATGAAGATAGTGAAATATTCAAACTAATTAATTAAGCTAATAGGAGAAGTATCATTCCGTCAAGCTAGTTTGTTATGGAAGTCACTATCTAACAATGTTGAATTTGTAAGCTTGTCTTTGTCTATATCAAAAGGAGAATTGTGAATGACCAAAGCATTACGAATTCGTGTGTCATCATCTATCGAATTAACAACATCAAAGCAAACTTGAACCGTTGTATTTGTAAAATAAAAGAGTAAATTATGCATATATACATACTCATTTTTTTTTTACAGAAAGTTTAGGCGAGGTGGACTCTGGGGGCTGACCGGGTCAAGACATACCTCAAGACTCTTTGAATACTAATAGAGGTACTTACATATGTACATACTCCTATTAAAGGAGTCTAAACTATATTTTTATTTATTTAAAATAAGTTAGTTTATCCGCTATCTACTAGTTTATCATTTTATTCTATTTTTTGCCAAGATGTATGAACAATATGCTATGAGAATCAGCTCACACATAACTTATAGCAGATAAGTCTTTTGTAAGTATTTGACATGACTTGCTAACATTTTTAAGTAGCTTATAGCATTTTTTTTGAAACACTACTTGAAGTAGTGTTTGAGGTTATAACTTGCAACGTTTCATTTTCCCTCTAATTTTATCCATATTACTTTAATTAATTTCCTCATTTTTTCTCCCCAAAAAATGAATATTCTTTCTCATATTTAAACATTAATTACAATTGTTTATTCATATAATTTTATATTTAAAAGCTAGTTCAAGCATTAATTTTACCAAACACTTTAAATTCAATTCAATACACTACGCCAGATTTGTCAAAAAAGAGCGCCCCTATAAGCAGCGCTTTAAGTAAAAATGTCACGGAAGGCCAAAACAGCTAACCCATAGCGCTTTTTAAAAAATCTTTGCCATCGCTTTAAACGCCATATACCAGTGCTTTTAAAAACGGCGCCCATCGCTTCACGCTGCGTTCTCCCAATACTCAGCGCTTCTTAAAAAACGTTGAGTATAGCTACACCCGTTCTCCCAATACCCAGCGCTTTTAAAAAGCGCTACTCATCATTTTATTAGTATTTTTTTCATTCCTCTCCTCATGAGACTTAAACCAAATGAACATTTTCCTTCTTTCCTTCTCTCCATCTCACCAAACTTGTTCCTCTCTCACTCACAATAGGTGTACACATTTCCTCTCATTTTTTTTTCTCTATATTTTTCTTCCTCTCATTTTGGTAACACTCTCATTTTTCTTCCTCCATCAGGTCCATTTTTGTTGCCTCCCCATTAGCTCCTATATCTTGTAAAAAATGAAGTGTTGACACCCATTTCCATTCCTCTTTCACAAAGGTTAGTATAGCATTGCTTTTTGTTCTAGTTATTTTAATGGCATTGGAACATTAAATTAGATGATTCTATGTGAAGTTGATGTTTGATGATTGGTTCTTTGAGAGGGTGAAGTGTTTGTAAACTTGAGGTGAAATATTGTAGGTGAAGTGTTTGTTGAAATGTCCAAATGAAATGTTTGTTGATTTAATAAATTTGGGGCTGATTTATTGTTGATTTTTAGTCCATGAAACTAGTGTTTGTTGAAATTACCTAGTGAAATATTTGTTAATTGAATATTGTTCTAGGTTATGGAAATTAGTTAGTTGATATGGAAATTAGTTATTCAAAATACCACTTGGTGTTCATAATTTCAATAATCATGTGAATGTTCACTACACCAAAAGTTGTAAAAATGAACGCACCCATAAGTAGCATTTCAATGAAACTCTGAAAGAAAGTGAATATATAGAAGTTGTTTTGAGGTTTGAATGTTATGTGTGAATGAATGAATTGGTGAGAGAAGAGAAGAGAAGAGAAGGGGTTGTTATATATAGAAGGTGAAAGTTGTGTTCCTATAATATGTTGGTCTTATATTTTTTTATCTTTATGGGAAACAAGTTACTTGTTCGAGTTCGAGTTCGTTTTGTTTCGAGTTCACATCCGGTTCGCGTTCGTTCGAGTTGATCATTGTTGCTTCCCCCTGTTCAGGTACTTTTCTTATTATCATGTTCTCTTGTTTTTGTTATTGTTTAGACACTTGATCAGAATACTTATTTTAAAAGTTTTCATAACTGGTGTATTTGTGTACTTTTGTATTGATAGAATGCTTCTTTGGTTTGGATATTCGTATATGAAAGTTGAAAGTAGTCGGAAAATTCTACATCATAGGTGTTGGTTAGAATGGTTACTGATGTTAAATTTTTGCACAGGCTCTCGCTCGTCTCTCTCGTGCGCTCTCTTTGATTCATCTCTTTCATTGTTGGATCTCATTGTTCAGGTACTTTTGTTGTTTTGTTACTTTAGATATAACATGCATTTTTTTTTGACAAATACTTATTCCAAATTTTATTTTCCCGATTGTCAATTGTCGGACATACTATGTTGAGCGCCTTCTTGAGTTTAGGGAGAGTGGTGCGGTTATGTCTCCCAGTTTTTTAAAGTTTGATTTGGATACATATAAGTTAGCTAGCTAGTTTTGGTTCATATTGTAAGTTGATAGCTAGTTTTGGACACCTATGAATTAGATAATGTAACTTAGCTATTTTGTTTTGGTTCATCTTATGTTGACATATTGGTACATTTGGATATTGAAAGTTTGTTTCACTTCATCTAAGTGCATGTATTGTAATTTGTTTTTAGCTAATTATATATATATATATATATATTTATGTGTGTGTCTGTTTAAGTATACAGATATGAATTTGATTGGATTGGATTGTATTGGTTGTATATGACCAGGTAAATTGTAAAAATAAAAAAAATTATACAATGAGTAGCGCTTTTATGGAAGTGTTGCCTATACACTACAAGAAAATCGCTGATTTGCCACGGACATTTCCGTGGCAAATGCACAAATTTCCGTGGCAAAACAACATTTGCCACGGATTTGCCACGGACAAAAATTGGTGGCAAAAACGCTCGTCGCAAATCGTTTGCCACGGACTTTTCCGTGGCAAATTTTTCCGTCACTAATCCGTCGCAAATATCCGTGGCAAAGTCGTCGCAAATTTCATCGCAAATCCGTGGCAAATCCGTCGCAAATGTAAAAAAATTTAAAAAAATAAATCATACAAGCATGAACTCAAGAGAATGTTTAATAAAATAAAAAATAAATAAATCATACAAGCATCAATGAGAATTAATAATTTAGCGAATCAAATATTGTATGGTTATATAGAAGAGAATAGAGACTCATTATTTAATATAAATCACACGTCTTAGTGTTATCAAATTTTCCAATTACACACAAAATTGCCTCAAAACAGACTCTTTTACTCGGATCCAACTGAAGTTGATAGAGACGGATCCCTTACAAAGAAGTGACCTCAAATCCAACAAGAGGCGGCACTCGTATTCTCTAGATATTTATTAACTGTAACAATTTATTTAAACAAACAAGCAAAGCATAAATCAATATATAATTTATGAACAATATGCATAGCAGGCACTATATATAGTTATGAAGATTAAATATTATTATTTTCTATGATTTCTGGGAAGGAATGAACTAATAAGCTGATAAGTATGATGCCAAACTTACAAGAGAAAAGTAATCTAACATATTCAATCCCTAAACTTTTTGCTAATAAAGACTTGAACATAATGAAATACAATAAATGCAAGAAAATGCAACTTACGATTTGCGTAGTTATTATGAATAATAACATGCATTCCTTTGGTTTCCTTAACCCATGTCTTGTTCTTCAAATATAATCCACATTGTAGGGAATGCTGCTTGTGGAAGCAGGTACAAATCCACCTGCAATGGGCATGAAAAAGAAATCTTAGGACCACTGATCAATCCTAACCAAGTCTTATGTTCAAATCTTTTGGCCCAACAATATTAAATTATTGATCATATATAAATAGTAAGTAAAACCATTTGGTGATCAAAGTTTGCTCCAGATTATATAGAAGGGTGCCCGGTGCACAAGATTCCCACCAGTGCGGTGGAGGTGCGGGATACGTGGATGTATCATGTATGCGACCTTACCAAAAAGCAGAGTTGGTTTCTAGAATTTAAACATGTGATGTCCAAGTCACAAGGCAACAACCTAACCATTGTGCTTGCTTGTTTTGCACTGATTAGATAAAATATATAGTAAACATAACAATATTATTTAACCCACACTCTTAAAAATCGTGACCGATCCTTCATCTGTAGCTAATAAAAAAAGAATTTAATATGTAGCCAATATTACTACTAAGATTTGTAGCTAGCATTTCACATCCAACCGACAAAGCCAATATGAATTTGTAGAAACACGGTATCTTAATAGAAAAAATAAGGAAAAGCTCTCCTAAATACAGCTAAAAACTTGCAGAACTTTGAGGGCTTACTCCTTCCTAGCCCAAAATCTTGTTTTTTCTCAAAATGCCTTGATAGTTTTCCTCTATTATTTTTAAACAACGAGGTGTCTTACATTTCTAATTACCTCAATCCTATGAAGCACCAACAAAGACACAAACACCGGACACGACACGGAGACATCGGTTTTTTAACTGAAAAATACAAGTAATTGAAGTTTTTTTGTGTCAGTGTCGGACACCGGACACGTCTTCGTGTCGAACACCGGACACGTCTTCAACCAGAAGTGTGGGTGCTACATAGCCTCGGTCTACTAAATAACTCTTAATTAACTATCTAGTTAATGGGGGTTATCTAAAAGATTTGTATATATACTGTGAACAAAGTAAAGGCACTATTGTAGACAACAAGTTTCTAGGATCGATGTAACTTGAAATTATAACAATAGTAATAATTAACATGGAGCATAAAATAAAATGAAATTATATGAGAATGCTTTACATGATCATATCATCCGTAAAGTAAACATCATGGTTCCCTTGCAGATAAGGAAATGGATCACTAACCAAACCATATCAACATCATTGTACATTACGCTATAACTAGAGGTGTCAATGGGCGGGCAAAGGCCAGCCCATCTGTGCCCATCGGGCCAAACAAGGTATACGGGGCGGTCGGGCCAGCCCAATATTCTAATGGGTGCAAAATGTAGGCCCAAGCCGCCTAACATCAGCCCATGGGCCAATGGGCGCCTAACGGGCCACAAGCCATTGACTTTTTAAAATTTTAAGTATATATTGTTTCTATCAATGAACAACATACATAAACAAAATTCAAAGAACACAATATATCTTTGTCCATAATCCAAAATAGCATACATAAATAAATTCGTCTTGGTTTTGCAAAAACACATTGTCCATAATCCAAAATAGCTCAAATAAATAAATTCTTCTCTATTGAAATTGTCCTATTTCCAACCACTATGTCTAGAACTTCAAACACAAATGCTTGAACTTGCATATCAAGTTGATTTCATATATAAAAAAAAAAAAAGGTGGAAAGTTGATATCTTGTGATTAAATTCTCATGATATTACCGACTCAAAATTTGAGTTACCAAATCTTATTCGCTTTGCCTCTAATTTATTTGTTTCTTGAGTGTGATTCATTAGGATTAGGATTAGATTAGGATGTTGGTTGCCTTTATACCGAATTGGTATTTTTTTTGAAATAGGACAATTTCAATAGAGAAGAAGACAAAGACATCTCGAACAGTTATGGATCGGTATTTGGTGGTGGTGTTTTTTTTTTAGTCGAATCGCTTCAAGAATTTATGAATGGAGTTGCAAAACGGTTTGAAGAGAAGACGAAGGACGATCTGTTAAGCTCCAAAATCGAAGGCGTGGAATAAATAATTGAGTTGTCATATTTTGATTGGATAACATTAAAAACAACATGTATAGCACTTGTCATATTTTAAAATTAAAAAACAAAAATAAAAAACAAACGGGCCGCCCATGGGCCCATGGGCCGGGCCGGGCCGGCCCAATAACATCATCGGGCCAATCGGGCCGGGCCAAAAAACATACCGTTGATTTTGGGCTACTATTTTTAGAGCCCAAGCCCGCCCAAAATATCGGGCCATTGGGCCAGCCCATTGGGCCGGGCCCAAATTGACAGCTCTAGCTATAACCAAGCTCCAAAATCTTCAGCAGATGGCTTGGTCTCCTTGCAGTAAAGTTGAAGAAACCCTATACTGACAAAATAAACAAACATGGATTCTAAAAAACTCAAAGATCTCTCACAAGAGTGAAGAGAAAGAAATAGATCCAATAATCTATACCACTACTGAGACATAAGCACAAAAATACCACCCGGGGTGACAAAGTGTTTCACATTTCAAGGTGCGTCCGATAGTAACATCAATTCAAGTCACCACACACACTAGATAATTAAAGCACATTATGCGATTTACAAGCCAATAATGAAACCTCATTACAAGCAAATACTTGGGTTAATTTTTGGGAGAGCCAAAAGTGACTCTAGAACATCAATTGTTTTTAGAATGTTTGGGTGTTCTCGATAAAATTGATTTTAACTCGAAGCTAGGATTTTTAGCTTCTTCTTTCAAAAGTGATTTTTACTCTGAAACTTATTGTCAAACTCACATTTACATGAATTCATCCAAATATATATCACTTTACATTCAACTCACTTTCATCCAAAATCGCTTATACAAAATCAATTCATCCAAAATCGATTTTTCGACATAACAAAATCAAACACGCATGTAAACGATGTAATAATAAAATCAAGTTCATGCTTTTCACAATATACTCAAAGTCCATATCGGTGGATGAATACTCAATTTGGTAAAAACAGACATATACATTTAACAAAAACCAATATCATCAATAAAATTATCATGACTATCAAAATATAACTATCACATTAGACTAAAAAAATGACAGGATTTGCAGTGAGTGAGAGAGACAAACAAACCTTAGAACCAAACTTATGAGCAGCTTCAACATCAAGCACAGGAGGAATAAGAACAGCATGACCAGGCCAAAGTTCATTAACCTTATAAAGTGAAGGGTAATCCTCAGCAATAACAAGGCCAAAGACTTGAACATAATGAAATACAATAAATGCAAGAAAATGCAACTACTGATTGCGTAGTTAAAATACATATCCTGGATTGGACCTCATGAGAACTAGGGTTATCCTTTAAACCCTCATCCTTGAGCTCCTGTAAAGCCAACGGAATTGCCCCAAATCCCTTCCATGTATATTGATTCTTGGCCTTTCTTGCAAGCACCTGAAAAATACAAATCAAATTTTTACAATTCTGAAGATAAAATCACAAAGGAAGAAAATAATAAGTTAAAAAAAACTAACCCCAATACTCTCTAAAACGTTGACTATATCATAGATCCGTCTTCTTTCCACCCCTGAATAATAAAAACCGTTAGATCCAAATGAAAGTAAAAAAAGAGAGAATTTTTTTTATAATAACGAAGAAGAATAAAAAAAACCTAATCGGGCGGCGACATCGTCGAGGCCAATTAAGTGAACGGTATCACGATTATACAAGCTCAAGAAACTGCAAGAAAAATTGAAAATTGAAATAATTTAGGGTAAAGAGGAAAAGGGAAAGTGAAGTGAAAAAGAGTGAAAGAAACTAACTTGGTGCATAATAGACCGAGAGATTTTTGTTTGCGATTGTAAGTGTAGTGTCTGGCAGAGGTGGGATCTGGAACTGAAGTAGCAGAGGAAGACATGGGTGAGAGAAGAGAAGAGAAAAGAGAGCGTGAAAGAAGAAGAGAGTGAGAGGGTGAGGAGAAGAAGAGAGCGAGAGGGTGAGAGAGAGCGAGAGGGTGAGGAGAAGGAGGATAACGTTCTGAAAGGGATTTAGGATCCCGTGAGTGTTTTATTTTTATCATTGGGTTGCCACGGATTTGCCACGGCATCTCCGTCGCAAATTTCTGGCATTTCACATGTCCGTGGCAAACCCGTGGCAAACACCAGCGGGAAATTTCGCGCTCTCACTTTTTACACATTCTGTCGCAAATCCGTCGCAAATTACTGACGGAATAAGCTCCGTGACAATTGTTGGTGGCTAAATCAAGTTTTTCTTGTAGTGATAGGAGCACAGGTTTGGGCAATCGGCAGCGCTTTCAAGGGAGTGCTGCCTATCTGAGGATGCGTTTGGGCAATGGGTAGCGCTTTTTAGAGAGTGTTGGCTATTTGAGGACGCGTTTGGCAATGAGTGTCTCTTTTTAGGGAGCGCTGCCCATTGTTGGAGTGCAATCAAGAATACACGCTCAAAGAAGACTCAAAAAGCGCACGCCATAGATGGAAAAAAACGCGCCCATCATTAAATAAATCATGTTGTAGTGATAGTTTATCCTCTATCAACTATCAACTCATCTATTATAAGCTAATTTATCCACAATTTGTTAGAATATTCGTTATCTGCTAGTTTTTGCCAAACATAATCTAAATACTTATTTAATGCTAGTTAGTGAACATGACAATGATGCTAAGAATGACAAATGAAGGCAAAAAAAATGCCTAATTAAGAAGTTAAAACAAAAAGATAGTATGCATGGAAGTGGACAAAAAATTGGACCCGTTACTAGTACATTTTAAGGTTTGTTGGCCAATTTGGACCAAAAAAAAAGGTTTGTTGGCCAATCAAAAGCTGAGGTGTCAAATACTCATTGGCCCTTTGATTCATTTAAAAAATGATGAAAATAATGCCAATAAGAAGCAATGCACTGAACAAAGGTATGCTGCTATCCACCAAGCCTGGTTTTTCATGAAACACTTTGCTTTGGAGGCACACTATAGAAACATGTGAGGGTCCCAATATCCACTAAAGCCTCCAATGTAATTCATGCGCGTTTGGATCGACTATCCTATTCATCTTGGGACACAAATCTGCACCGACTCTATCTTACTGACACTATTTATATTGGTGTCGGTTTTAGGGATTAGTCTCTACAGTTGCATGCAGAGGATATTCAATTTATACCAAGAAAAAATTGAGCATAATACATATGAGAAATGTCATTCACCACAAAAAAAAATAGAGTAATAAGTAATACCTCCTAAAAATACAGTCAAAAGGATTCACATACTACTCATAAACTAAACAAGAGAAAGAGGTGCCATAGCCTACAACTATAGCCAAGACAGAGAATCAGATATTATATTCTATCAAAAGTTCTCTCAATATATCATATACACCTCTAGATACAAGTGTTTTTCAAGTCCCAGATAACTCAAAGAACAATATGCTAAATGAGCATCAGATCACACATGCAACTAAGTGGACCACCAACATGTATGAACCGAAGGAACAATACTAGAGCGATTTAGCTAGTTGAATTTAGAACTGGTTAAATATATCTTTAGATTATTTAAGCATTCGATATTAAGTTCATTTCTGTTTGAACGATTTAAAGCAAGTGAATTATGAATATTAGTAGATCTAACTAATTCTATGTTGGTTTCAATTTCTAAAATATTGATTTTTGCACATTTAACAGTTTTATTTATAAGAAATTCTTAAAAACATTTTGGTTCGTTCATTGTTGGATACCAACAGAGTGTTCCAACGTTTTCAACGAAAGACTAATCTGTACTCGTGTTTCGGAATAAATTTCGCACTGTGTACCAAGGTAACTTATGCTACTAGACCATTATTATTGATTAAACTGTTAAAAACTTATACTAGGCATTATAATTAATATTTGATAGGTGTAAAGTTATGCTCTTTTTATTTTACATTAATACGTAAAATTATGCTAATCATATTGAAAATGAACATAATTTTTATAAAGTTACAAAGATTGCATACAAATAATTTTCTATAAAAAACTCTGATTTACTACCTCATTCGATTTTATAAGTTAATTTAGCAAAATCAATTTGTCTCAAATTGATTATTATTGTTGTTGTACCAAAAAAATTGATTATTGTTTTACATTTTTAAGGAAACTTTTAATATTATTATCCACTAATGCCCCTCTTTATTATGACACTCCCTCCGTTTCACAATACATGTCGTTCTTAAAGAATTATTTTGTTTCATTTTACTTGTCGTTTTCAAAATCTAATGCAACATTAATTATTGTTTTGTCAATAATACCCTTACCTATTTATTGCGGAGAGAGAAATATATAGAGTGAAATAATAAATAGTTATGGGTATTCTAGGAAAAAGATAAATACTTTCACCAAAAGCAACAACATTATTGGTATTCTTAGAACGTGTAAATTATCTTAAAACGACATGTATTGTGAAACAGATGGAATAATAACTAAATAAGTTAGAGAACACTTATTATAAATTCTAAACTACTAATCATTTTTCTTTAACATGTAAAATAGGTCAATCCATTTCATAATGCTTGTGCTCTTTTAGTGCCACTTGGCATACAATAATAAAAAGAAGTTCAACATAAAGTGACCGACCAATCATCTTCCCTCCTTCATGTTCATTCCTCTCTCTAAAGTTAAATTACTTTTTTCTTAAAAAAACACATCTGCTTCTCTGTACCAAATAAACCATACCATAACAAGTGGCTTCCTCAGCCTCTGTATTTTTTCAGGACTCACGCCTCTTTATCTTTCAGGTTTGACAAAATATGCTTGCGTTTTTATGGATTCTCTCTCTCCTTTTCACATGTACATTATTTGATTTTATTACATTGCCACTTTTTCATCCATTGGATTGCACCAACTCATGAGTGTAGTAGCTCAAATTATAATTTCTTTTCCTTGTTATTATTGTAAAATCTACTAATATTTGAGATCTGCCGCCAGCAGGTTATTATGAGTTGTGGAAAAGAGTCAAAGTAGTAATTATGGTGATTAAGAATATGTTGATTAAACTTTCAAATAAAAAAAAGTAATGTTATCCGTAAGGCCTAGCACAATTAACAAATACCGAAATTGTTAGACTGAACAGTTGTTGTTATGGAGTAAAAGTGAAGGTGCATAGCGCACCATATATTTTGAAAAAAAAAAGTTTTTCAAAAGAAGTAAAGAAGAACTACTATTAACAAAAATACGTTTATTAGTAAATCAGTGTGTCGGTGAATGCCTCAATACTCAATAGATGGAATGGAACAATTGTCAAAAATAAACTAACCATGTTTTATCAAGTCTTTAAATGTTGTGTGTAATCATGATGCAACATAGAAATCGTATTGTGATTAGTGATTTTCGATCTGGCTTTGTCACTCAAATTTGTCTTTGGAACATGCTTGTATTGTGTCACTACTTACAAACTCCACTTGTCCATGTATTCTTAAAAGATGTTAACATTTTAAATCAGTTGTTAAGGCAATCAATTAGTAAAAATTGTCGAGGTGTCAAAAAAAAGTTAAAATTGTCGAGTTTCACTCACTACAAGAAAAAGGATTATTAGCAACGAAAGCATATTTAGTCGAATTTAGCGAGAGAATATGGATTGTAGTTTCGGTTTTAGTTAGTGACGGATGTAGGTGGGATTAGCGACATAAATTCCCTTGCCAATTTTGAGCGGGATTTAAAAAGGGATTACGAGGTGATTAGCAACAAAATTAGCACGGAAATTCCCTCGCTAATTTTAGTCTAACCGTTGCAGTGCCTTGGAATTAGTGAAATCATTAGTGATGGAAATTCCCTCGCAAATTCCTTGACTAATTTTAAGTTTTTTTTATATCTGATCGAACCACTCTCATTTTCTCTTATTCTCTCTTCTCCCACTTTCTCTCTTATTCTCTCTTCTTCCCTAAACCACATTTCTCCATTTCTCACACTTCACTCTCTTTCTCCCTTACTCTCCTCTCTTTCTACCCGAACCCACCCTTCACCACAACACCACCACCACCACATAGCTCATCTCATCCTCACTCACTCCTCTCTCTCTCTCTATACAAACCCTCACTCACTCCTCACTCAATCTCCTCTCTCTCTCTAACAACCCTTCTTTCTAATAATCTCTCTCTCTCTTTCTCTCTTTCTCTCTACACAAACCCTCATCACCTATTTAACCTCCACCACCACCACGAGATTATCTTTAACCCTCACTCTCTCTCTCTCTCTCTCTCTCTCTCTCTCTCTCTCTCTCTCTCTCTCTCTCTAACTATCCCCCTCACTCTAAGTACGTAGCAAACTGTCATTAGTAGTGGAAGTAATGCTGTTAGCGAGGGAAAATGTCGTTTCTAATACACATTTTTTTAGTGACTACTATTATTTGCAAAGTTGTTTCAGTGTCTACATTTTAACTCGGTTGTTAGACAATCAATTTAAAATCGCGTTATTTCACTACGATTATTTATATAAGGCTTAATTACAATTTTGGTCCCCCTATTTTCACCAACTCACGATTTTAGTCCCTCAAGAATTTTTTTCACAATTTTAGTCCCCTATTTTCACCAATTCACGATTTCAGTCCCCTAGGAATTTTCTTCACGAATTTAGTCCATCTATTTTCCCAATTTATAAAATCAAAATCCCCCTCTAATTTGGTCAAAAATTGGCACTGTGTTGTCAATCACTTATTCTATATAAATTTGCACATAAGCTTGCCTTGTTGGAATTTAAACATAAAAAATATTATTATTACAAAAATTGTTTTTTAATTATTATATTTAATAAATATAAATGCCATCTTCTTCTTCATTCGATACTTCTTCTCCCTTCGTGAACCCTAATCCCAAACCCAACATCATTCCTTCAAAAGTAAACCAATTGGAATTTTTGAATAGTAATCACAAGCTGATGGCTTAGTTTCTTAAGCATGTTGTCGTGGATTTGGTCCTGTCTTTTGTATAAAAATGTCTTTTTGAGATATTCCAAACTTACTTCGATAATCAAGTATATCCGATGAAGAAAATTTGAACTTCAAATTCACAAGAATATTTTTTTTCTTTATTAACTTTTTTCTACCGAACTTTATAAACATTTATAAACACAAAACTATTTTTTTCGGACAAAAACACAAAACTATTCTTGAAAACTATAATCAAACATTTTTAGAGGCAATACTGATGTTTATATGATATGCTTTTGGAGGAACGATCTTTGGATTTCTTTGGTTTTGGGTTTGCGAAGGGAGAGGAAGTATCGAATGAAGAAGATGAAATTTTTATTTATTAAATATAATAGTAGTAATAATAATAATAATAATAATAATAATAATTAAAAAACAATTTTTGTAGTAATAATGACTTTTGTGTTTAAATTCCAACAAAGTAAGCCAGCGTGTCAAACACGTAGGATAAGTGATGACAACTCAGCACCAATTTTGACCAAATTAAAGGGGGACTTTGATTTATAAACTGGGAAAATAGGGCGGCTAAATTCGTTAAAAATATTCTTGGAGGACTAAAATCGTGGATTTGGTAAAATTGGGGGACCAAAATTGCAAACAATAAAATGAGGAGACTAAAATTGTGAATCCAATAAAATAAGGGGATCAAAAGTGCAATTAAACATTATTATTATTATTATTATTATTATTATTATTATTATTATTATTATTATTATTATTATTATTATTATTATTATTATTATTATTATTATTATTATTATTATTACTATTACCCTGCCCAAACCACTTCTAACAGATAACTTGAGTGTTTTTGCTGGTATCTCCTCCTCTCCATCACCATAGAGACCATTGTTATAACTATTAATCGAAATTTCATCCTTAACAAAAACAATAATTAAGATGCCAATCCCAAAAAATAATTGATTTGAGTAGGTATTTGATCAATTTCATTTGAGTGATTGTGTTTTGATGTTTGACTAAATGCCCAAATTGGTCCCTGAAAATCTCTTTACAGGAAAAATTTGTCAATGACAACTTTTTCGGGAGACATTAATTCCTCTTATTTTCAAAATGGGACACGTTAGTCGTTGTCCATGAAGTGTTAACACGCCAGCTAACACCTCCCATGTGGCATATTATGTGCCAACGTGTCTCGCTACGTCACACATAATGTATTATTTCATCCCAACTCCATGGCTTGACAAATTGTGAAATTTTTAAAAAAGTGACAGATTGGTCACTGCATGTTTTGGGACAAATTAGCCCTTGGTTACCCACAAAAGTGGTTTTTGGTTTTCAAACTAAAAAACCATTAGACTTGCAGAGAAGAGAGAAAGGAGCACAGAGAAAAGGGGAGAATAAGGCAAAGCAAACAAGGAAGCACAGTTCGAAGGAACGACAGAGAGAACCAAAACACCGTGAAATGTCGTGAACGTCTTGATTCTCCCATTTTCGCATGCCCTAGTGTTGTTGATTCTTCCATTGTCATGATTTTCTAGTTTTGAAAACCAGAAACCATTTTCGTGGGTAACTAGGGACTAATTTGTCCCAAAAAATGCAGGGACCAATATGCCCTTTTTTTTCTTTTAAAATTTCAGAATCAGTGAAGACATGGTCCAATTTGGGTTGAAATAACACATTACATGTCAGTTAATGTGACATGTTAGCACATAACATGCACGTATGAGGCGTTAGATGACGTGTTTAACACTTGAAGGATGAAGGGACTAACGACACTACGCCAAAATTGAAAATAAACAACACATCTTTCCGTAGTACTTCTAGTAAAACGCTAAGAAACACCAAGTTCCTTTAGTAGTGCTTTGTTTGAAAGCGATTGTAAAAACAAAAACAAAGACCAATTTTAGTAGCAGTTGCCTAAAAGTGCTACTTAAAATTAAAACACTAAACTAATTTAGTAGCGCTCCCTAGAAAGTGCTACAAAAATTGAAACACAGATCCCTTTTTGCTAGCGCTTCCTTTTAAGCATTTTCTATGGAAGCACTCAAGAACGTACAAAAACAATAAAAAAGTTGGGAAAAGAGTAGCGCTAAAGCACTATCTATGGTAGTAGTATAAGTAATTTTTTTAGAAAAAAAGCGCCCCCTAATCTGAGAGAATCGATACAATATCTGTTGAAATAGTTGGCGATTCCCTCCCTAGGTTGAGCAAATAGGAAGCACTTTAGTCAAAAGCACTGCTGATTCCTGACATTTAGTACCGCTTCATAAGCACTATTGTTTCAGTATTTTTGCCTTCCGCATGACCCATTAATAAGCAATGCTTAAAAGTGATGCTAAAAGCTAAAAAGCAGCGTTGCTAAAGCCTTTTTCTACTGTAGTGGTGTCTTGTTTTGAAAATGTGAGCGACTAATGTGTCCTGAAAAAATTGGCATGGAGGAATTTGTCTCGCGAGAAAATTGTCAGGGACAACATGAGTTTTTAGTTTAGATGTTTTTACACTAAAAATCTAAGTTTCATTTGTGTTAAGTTTTCCACATAATATGCTTTCTAGTTAAACCGCGACTTAGGCACAAATACATTAAACATCTTGATCTTTACAAAAGGTAATATCAATTATAATAATTACCAGAAGAAATATAATAAATAGGCATCTATAAAAAAATTTATAGGTGATTTCTAACGATGATCACGTTGATAGATTGTCTAAGTGAGACGATACTTGAAAATCATTTGAAGTTTTGAAGATCATCAATGTCAGTCACGATCCTAATGTACTCATGACTCACACAATGACCTGGTCGACGTTTGTTGACAAAAATAAGGAGAAACAAATATAAGTGTCTCAAAACTCAACTTACATTCATTTGACAAATACAAACAGATGATTTGAGTAAGCATTTGACAAAATTTATTTGAGTGATTGATATTGGGAGGTTTTAGCTCTAAAAGTATAAACTTGATTCAAAATTAGTGTAAAATTTTCAGCATAATAAAAACTTCTCGATTTTTACAAAATGTAAAATAGATTATAATAGATTCTACCAAAGATCTAAATACGCAAATTCAAGGGAGGACAACCTTGATACGTGATCTAAGTAATACAATACTTGAAAAGTCGTCCAAAATTTTGAAGATAAACAAACGTTGGCCTCAAGAAGCAGAAGCGTGTGGTTCTCCTTTCCCTCATGGCAAAGAAGGTTTTCTGATCGGTGTCGTTTGACAAAAACAAGAAGAAACAAACGAGTGCCTCAAAACTCAATTATTATTTTTTTGTTTTATTGAACATGTTATCGTTATGATCGTGAGGATGAAGCGGACCATGAGTTTCTACTTCCACTAGAGCAACGTGGTCGTTATCAGAATTTCAAATAATTTTTTCAAGAACCGGACTACGTTAACCACCTATCAAAATTGTCCAACCATGGACTTTGGGTCCAAAAAATATTAATCCCTTATATTTTTTCAAAATAGTAATAATATATATTTATCATATATATTTTTATGCTATAAATAATAGAAATATGAAGGAAAAAATATATAAATGCATTTGTATTATATATTTGTATTATATATATATATATATATATATATATATATATATATATATATATATATATATATATATATATATATATATATATAATGTAATGGAGATAACATGGCATCGCAATACAAAGGAGTCACAAAACTACACGAAGTACTGCCTTTGTGTGAGGGCCATGAAATGAATCTTTTGTCCTCAAGGCAAATAAATACAAGAAGTGCCAAAAAGAGTGTGTGAAATGCAATTAATAAAAAGTCGAAAGATTTGCAAGTACGACTAAACCAGAAGTCCATAAAAGATGGCAGAGTCCCCATTTGCATTCTTTGAATGATTATGTAATTTTAAACAATGGGAGAATTATTCTATTTTCTTTAGATTCATTCCTTAACATTTGGGTAGTATATAATAATAAATAAATGTAAGTATTTGTATTTTCATACGCGTTTTGAGGCATCTTCTATGCCTGTATGCTAGCTGTGATTATCAATCTAATTTAAAGGATGATTAGCAATTAGCAGAGAAACTAATTTCTCAAGTTGGGAATATATCAAAATTCTATTGCAACGTTCTTTTAATTAATATTTTTCGCTACTATTATTCTTGTATTTCACTAACCATTCAAACATTTTGAATTTCACATCTTAAAGCTCTCAACCATAAACTCACATTGACCTATCATAAGATTCTTCGAATGATAATGTTAACACTTAGCTTTCTATCTATTAGTCTTGATCATTCTAGGATATTTTCTTCGTAATACTTTAAGGTGTACACCTTAACTGAGGTAATACTATTCAATAGTCCAACTAATCCTCCAAAACTTACTAGCCCTCCAAAGGCCTACTTTTAGGTGATTTAAATTAATGTAAAGATTACCAACCCACACATTTAGACGATAAGGGTCTGTTTGATGATTACGATAGGATAGAGAGATGAGATATAATATGAAGTAAAATAGAGATAAGATATGAAAGTGATGATGTGATAACACACTATCATATCATGTGTTTGATGTACAACACCTGATAAGATATAAGATAATATATATTATTCCCCTTTTAGGCGCAAAGATAACATATGTTATATTATTATATATTTTAGATAAGGTAATAAATAATGATATGATATATATTATATGTTAATGACAAAACTTCACTTATAACAACTATATTTCATTTATTGATAAAATAAATTAATTTTCTATTTTTATACTTATTTAATAATACATTTATTTTTATCACTTATTTTATTATTTTTTTAAATTTCAATAGATATTTTAATTTTATATTATACAAAATTACCCTTATCTTAAAATCATACATTATTTTTTAAATTAAGTACTAGTGTTTTTAATTTTTTAATTAACATTATTTTTTATTCTTATTTATGTTTTTAATATATTTCATTTTTTAATATTTTTAAATATATTTAAGAAGGGTAAATGAATAAATTATTTTCTTATCATATCCTGCTGGTTTCTAGTTCAGCTCAAACTCAGGATAAAATTTTAATTAGAGAGACACAATAAGATAAGTCACAGGATTAAGTTATCGTATTTTGCTGGCTCAACAAACACCTGATCGATTAATTTGAATATGATAGACTTATGGCTTAAATATCATTTACCCCCCTGCAAATATCAGCATAATCCATTTACCCCCCTGTAAAAACAAAAAATTTAAAAAGCCCCTTGCAAATAATAAATGTTTCTAGTTACCCCCCTATAGGGGGGTAACCGTAAACGATTTATATTTTGCAGGGGGGTAACCGTAAACAGATTATATCCATTATACACTTAACGCAGTCAACATAATCTAACAAAGAGGGGTAATGTAAACGGTTTATATTTGTAAGGGGAATTTTAAAACTTTTATTTTTACAGGGGGGTAAATGGATTATGGTGATATTTGCAGGGGGGTAAATGATATTTAAGCCTAGACTTATTATATCTTGTTAATTTATACCGACTATCAAACAGGACCTTAACTTTTTGCTTACATGAAGAAATAGATTGTGTTTCAAAACCAATCATATTTTCTTCATTTTGTTTCAAGAGTTTTTGGTGCTTAAAAAATTTATATTTAATTCATCTCTTGTTAAAAAAATCAAGTTTTTGTGTGGGAGATGTATATAATGTTCTTAACATGTATGCAAAACATCATAAAAAAATTTGAAGGGTATACATGAGTTGATATTGTATAAGGACTAAACTGCTGGCAAAAAATATTGTGGGGACTAAAAGTCTTAAAAAAATTTTGTAGGGACTAAAAGCAAAATTGTGAAATTTTATAGGGACTAACAACATATTTAACCCTATTATAGTTTAACAATTATATCATTTTAAAAGTTAAATGCGAGTTAAATATAAAATCAAATTACGATTTTGGTTGTAAATTTACGGATTATATAATGTTAAGGTAAATATGTTTGCTTAATGTAATAGTATTATTAATAACTTTACGAAATTAAAATAAAAATAAGAGTACAACTACAATTTTGGTATTTTTAGCTCAAAAATTACATGAATTTTTCCTTATATCAATTACAACAGTCAAAAAATGTTGCATAAAAACATAAGGCAACACTTTTAAAACTTTGAAAGAACTAAAGGTCATTTACTTATTTTGTTTCTTCCTTTTTTCATTTCCACTCATTTCCATTGAAACTAAGAAACATCACACAACACAAAATCATTTCCTAAGTATTTCATGTGTTCTGTATTACAATTTTTCTTATAGGCGAAGTGGTCAGTAATTAGTGTGTTATATTGTTAGATGAGAGGGAGGAGCGAGATTCGAACTCCGTACACCTACATTTCCAACGATCCCTTTTACGATTGATGTTCACTACAAAAGTCTTACTTCTTCTTAGTATCAAGAATTAAAATAAATACAAATTATAAAAAATGAAAAAAGTAAATTGGGCTCAAGAAGGAATTTCATTAACCTGATATAAATGACATTAAAAATTCCAGTAATATCAAGTATTTCCTGACTAAAAGAAACAACAAAGCAACACATCTACATATACATAATATATTTCTTTTTTGCACTTTATCATATGAAAAGAGTAAAGTGGACAAATATTAAATACTCCACAAAATAAACAAGTGTCTAGCTCTTCTATGAATCCTGATTCACTGTTTATTCTTTGCAACAACCTACAAGAACATTACAAGTAAGCCTAGCCAGCCATATGATCAGGTTGAATAATAATAATAATATTTATTTATGAAATCAAAACAATCCATATGCCCATGATTCTGAATCCATCATCACTTGCTTCTTGTCACCATCATCATCATTTATAAGAAAATCCCAACTTCTAATAAACTCATCATCATCATCCCATAACACCATACTACTATTTTCAATATTATTATTATTATTTAAATTATTATCATTGTGATTATGAGAATGAGACCACTCAAAATCTGGGAGCAGAAGGTCATCAAGGAAATTGGATGAAGCTGAAGCTGAAGCTGAAGAAGAATATGAATATGATGATGTACTTGTTGATGAAGATGAAGGAACACATGGAACTAGAATTTCATCTGGTTTTATTAGTGGAACTTCTTCTGTGCAAAACTCATTTATTAATTCCAATGAGTCAAATAATGGTGTCATAATTTCTTCTTCTTTGGCTAATTCAGTGATTGTTGATGATGATTCAACTGAAATCTCTGGCTTCTCAACTTCCTTGTTTTGCTCATTCACATATTCAACGTTTGTGTCTAATTCTTGTTGTTGTTGTTCTTGTAATGATTGCTGCTGAGGTTGTTTTTGTTCTTGTTGAGGTTGTTGTGTTTGAGTTTGGTCATTTGCATTATTTAGTAACTTGTGTGTAACAGGATCAATTCCCATTTTCTTAAGCTTTTTCTTTATGTGAGTGTTCCAATGATTCTTGATCTCATTGTCAGTTCTACCAGGGAGATGAGAAGCAATTTTAGACCATCTACATAAAAAAAGTGATTAGAAAAAGACATTAGTAACATCATTAATCAACAAAGTAATAATCCTAGTTTACTTTTGTAAAATACAATATTACATCATTAAGGTCAAAAATGAATAATGACTTTATATACAAATGTCATGGAAGTTAGGAAATTAGAAAATTTGCTATAAGACAAACATGGCCTTCATTACTTATTCTGTATTTATGATTCTCATTTGCAGTCAAACTTTATAGAAATGCAATAATGAGTAGTTTCCTTTCTTTTTATCTTAAAAAAACATAAAAAAGAAAAAGAAAAAGAGAATACTTGGTGTATAATATTTACACGTCTTTTTCTTGTATTAGGTGTGTGATATATATTATTATGGGACCATGTCTTCTTTATGTGATGAATAAAAAATGTGCAACTTGAAGAGCATGTATTTAAAGAAATGATATTGTATTTAGTAATATGATTAAGAGATAGTATTAATTTATATTTTCCAATTTTAAATAATTATCTGAGATAAAACCTGGTCAAATATTTTAAAATACCATTATGGTAGTTATTAGTTAATAAAGTAAAGTAAAAAAAATATATCAACAAAGAACTTGATTGCATGGAAACAGGGGAAACAGGGGAAACAGAGTGGAGAGAGAAAGAACCTGTTGCCAAGTTGAGCATGAAGATCAATCACCATTTTCTCTTCATATTCTGATAGAAGACCTCTTTTTAGGTCAGGCCTTAAATAATTTGTCCATCTCAGCCTGCAACTTTTCCCACACCTTAATAACCCTGCATGAACTCATAAATAACCAAATTAGCATATTAAAATAATATCTGCTAATTGCTTCAAGATAAAAATGTAAACAAACCATTGATCATAACGAAAAATTTTATTAACAAAAGGGTTAGTGAAAAGGGACCTGCTAATTTAGGCACAGCTCTCCAACAACATTGGCCATTTGTAAGAATGAAGTTTATGAGCTTCTTATCTTCCTCTGCAGTCCATGGTCCTTTCTTCAAACCAACTTTGTCACAACAAGGTTGTCTTCCCATTTTTCTTTCACAAAAATGGAAATGCCTAACCCAAAACTGAAGGGTTCAACTTCAAGTTGATATTGAGAGATATAGAGAAAATGAGAAGAAGAGTTGAAAGTTTACAAGAATATGCACAAGCATAAACAAGTTAAGAACTTAAGATAGAGCACCACTACCTACTTATTTATATAAAAAATTTCCACTCTTCCTTTGCCTAGTCATCCAAGCCCACTACCGCAATTTGTCTTTTATTTTTTAACTTTTAATTATTTTAGAGTTTAATTGACATAGCCATCGCGTACAAAAATTATGGTATGTGTGACTTTTAAGATAATTAGTAGAAAAATTGTTGTCTCCCACTATTTGTTCCATTGGCAATTTCAGCGATATGAAGACGCTAGCTCCTGAGTTCAAACCCAAGTGTGAGCAGTGATAGTGTATGTAGGTCGACAAAAAAACAGATAAAATAATTATTTTTTATGACATGTCAATTTCTAATTAATTGACAATGTAAAAGTTTTTTACATCCTCAATAAATATTGTTAATAATCCTACATCAGATATGATATGATCTGAAAAAGAAGTTTATAAGTGGGAGATATTCACTCTACAAATCGGTTTTGTAGCGTTCAACTCCAAATTCTAAAATAGTGTTAGAGTCAATCCAATATCTGTTGGGCCACAACTTATTAGGCATCTTAAGTCACGCTCCAATAGTCCAGTTTTGGACGTGAGGGGTGTATCAATAGTCTCATATCAGATGTGATATGTCTTGAAAATGATTTTATAAGTGAAAAATATCTCTAACTTTACAAAATGATTTTATAGGATTGAGTTAGAGTCGATCCAAATACTAATGAAATCAATTATTTTGTATAATTTTATTTATTTCATATTGACAAATATTTCATACAACTTTGGTTTACATTCTTTGTGTATTTTGCTGAATAGTTAGTTTTGGTGACCATTGACACGTGTTGTTAAGGGATGCGACATGGTCCACACGTGCTAAGTCTTTTCAGAAAAGGCCACCTCATCAAACTTTTTTTGCTTCGGTTTGAAGCGTGAGATACTCCACTAACTCAAAACCCCTAAAATAGAAATTGTAAAAATACAAAATAAACATAAAATTCCAAAAATAATATTGGTAGCACTGTAGTACTATAGCCCCAGGTCTCTTCTCTTTTCTTATTTTTGTTGACATTTTTATTTATATATATTGTATCATTATCATGAAGACAACTATGCAATTTCCACCACTCTTTATAAATATTAGTGTTCACATTTTGAAACAGATGTTAAAAAAAAGTACTTGTATATAAGTAATGTTTTTGAGCAGTCAACTGAATTAGCCGCTTCAATTATTTTTCTCATGCGTATGTCGTTTTTTTTTCTTTCTAAATATTGTTTTGGACTCAGCCACGAGGTTCACTAAACGAATTAGACTTGGATTAGTCCAATAACTAGGATACATATCCAAGATCTTGTATTCTCGATTGAGCCACTTAGTAATCCATTCACTTCACCAATTGGACTTGAGTCAGTCCAATAGTTAGCTAGGATCCATATCGAAGGCCCTCTTTATCACACATCAACAACTTAGATACATCCGATCGATCCAACGGCTCAGAGCTGACATGGATCCCTATAAATACTGACTCTTATAACCACAAAAGGTACGCATTACTTATTTTCTGCACACTCTACAATTCTCGATACTGACTTGACTTGAACAAAGATCCGAGCCGGACGACAACACGGTAACAAATATATTTTATACAAGTAACTAAATATTATATATTAAAGTCAAATTTGTTTTACAAGCTATAACTCTTGGGAGAAAATATATAAAGAAACAAAAAGAGTGGTTGGTTACTTGGTCAAAAGGATCCTTGCGCGTTTTTCATCTGCTTTTAGACTTTGGAAATGTCAAAACCAAAAGTGTATGTATGAACTAGTTCAATTTTGAACTCGTACGTGATTGACTTGAACAGATGATGTGAGTTACAGCTCGAATATGTTTTCAGTGGATTAAGGAGGAAAAGTAGAGAAACATTTAGGTTCTATTGAATGTGTCGTGCCGTGATTGAAAAACAACACTTTAAAACAACACTTTGTGTTTTGTTCGTAATTCTGTTTTGTTTAAAGGTTTGGTGGTTTTAATATACCAAATGTGTTTAAGCACATTAAGAGGGTTTGTTAATGGTAGTTTATCAGTAAAATGAGTAGACCTTCAAGTCTTAATATTTCGGGTTGATGGCAAAAGCGACTCTTGTGTCTGATAAATATTTGATTGACTTTTTTCTGTTTAGGTTGATGTGTTTCTAGTACTCCCTAATTAATATGTTTGCTTATAGAAAACACTAACAATATAGTCATAAAACTGCACACCAACAAAGGTTGATTTGAGTGACAACTAGGTTCGGGTCCCACCTCAAGGTCACACGTTTGAGTTTGGGTGTGACAAAAGTTCTATTGAAAGTGGAGAACCACACAAATTGGTAAAGTTGGGCACACATGTCAGCCAAGTTCCCAGACATAGTTTACACTACAAAAAAACTGTGTTTTATCTACACAAGTTACATACGGCCTAGTGACCGTCGGTAATTACAACATTTTTGACGCCAAATATTGTCGGTTAGCGGCCGTTTTGCTTTTTCAATTTCCGACGGAAAAGACGGTAGGAAACAAAAAGTATCCTCCAGTACCTGAACCCACAATTATTTCTCTCTCATCCCTCAACCACCACCCTCCTCTGTTGACCTCTGCTCTCCTCTGTTGTCATTCTCCCCTCTGCTGGCCACCATGACATTTTGTAGTTTATGGATTTTGACAGCATGTTTTAACACTTGTTTTTGGAACTTTTTAGTTTTGTGCACTTGAACATTAGTGTAGTTTATGGTACTTTTTGGAATTTATAATATTTTATGTGAAGTTTTGGCACTTGTTAGTTTGTGCACTTTTTAGTTTTGTGCACTTGTGCAATTGTTAGTTTTAGTTGAAATGAATTTCGGCTTGTTAGTTTTGTGCACTTGTTAGTTTTAGTTGAATTGAATTGGATCAGAAATGAATTGAAAATGCATCTAAATGTACCTTGTATGATATGAATTGAATTGGAAATGTATCTAAACTGTATGGTATGAATTGACAAGGATCTGAATTGGCAGGAAATGTTGTAAAGGGAAAGTAACAAAAAAATTGTGTCCAAAATTGGCTGTTTCACGTTACAGACGGAAATTCCGACGAAAAATTTCACCAGTTAATTATTAACGGAAGTTCCATCAGGAACTTATCGACGGTGGTAAACTTACCGGCAGTCGTAAACGATCAGAAATTATGTACTGGCAGTTTTGACAGTAGGTAATTACCGACGACCTTTTTAAAAAAACGGTCAGTAACCATTACCAACCCGCCTTTTTCAGACGAGTTTTGTTCCCCTAGTAATTCGTTGGTAACTAGCCATTACATTTTTTTTTGCATTACCGAGGCTTTTGACCGTTGGTAATTACCAATTTTCTGGTAGTGTTAGTAACTGGCAATATAGATAGGTGAGCCCAATATTACCTGAAAATAATGTTTAGTGATAGTTTTAGAAGTACCTTGTATAGCCAAATCATTTTGACATATAAGTAGCAATTGTTTAGTACTCAGCCTCTTGAGAATCTTCAAACCATGGTTTTTTTTTTGTTGGGATTTTGGGCCAATTTGCTAATAAGGAATGCCATGTCTAGACCGGAGATGGATAGATAACACGGTGAGTAAATTATACAACAAAAAATGCTACTTTTACAAGTTGTAGAATCTAAAATCAGAGATCAAGAGCAACAATATTCATAGATTGTTTATAAACCACAGAAGCATTTCCTTCCAATCCAGTATTTAGGTCATGCCCTCCAACCTATCAAGATCTTCAACTCATGGTCAATGACAAAGTAAGAATTGAGCATCCATAGTCTTTAATAAACATTCAGGTAGGGCTGCCGATTGGTGCGAACCCTTGTAGGACTTCTACGTGGGATCATATGCTTCAAGTGATAAGAGATAGATTTCATAGCTGACAACATAGATCTATTAGGCTTGGTGTGAGAATTGTCCTTGTTAATTCAACCCTGAGCAATTTTCCATTCTTCTATCTCTCGTTTATGAAACTGCAAGTCAAGTTGTGGAAGGAGGTGACTAAAATTCAGAGGGAGTTTTTGTTTTTTTTGGGGGGTTCACCTGGGGGAGAAGAAAATCTCATGGATTAAAGCGATAGATATTTGTAGGCCAAAGAGTGGATGAGCCTTTGGGTTAGAGACATGAGAATTGTTGATGTCATCATTTTAGGTAAGTAACATTGGAGGCTCCTCTTGGGAGGGGATGCCTTGTGGTTGCAGGTCCAGATGTCTAAGTATGGTAATGCCATACGGTCGATGACCTACTTCCTCCATTTGGAGATTCCTCCATCAATTAACTTCAGTTTGGTGAAAGGATCTCTACAGTAGGCATGTGGGGATTTGGGGAGGGGGATTGGATCTTCGCTAACTCTAAGATCAAAGTGGGGGATGACAACTCCCTCATTTTTTTTGTCACGATGTTTGGTTGGGGTTAGGTAGTCCTTAGGTCTAAGTTCCATAGGTTATTTTAAGTGGTAGCAGATCCTAACGCTTTATTTAGTTTTTGTGGTGTTTTGTCTTATGGGTTTGGGCTTGGGATATTTCTTGGAGGCCTCGGTTGTTCGTTAGGGAGGAGGATCTTCTTGATGAGCTCCTTTTATCTCTACTACAAGTATCTTTAGCAGTTGTGCTAGATGTTTGGGTATCTGACTCCACTTTTGTCTGGACTGTTCTCAGTGGTTTCAGCTTATCAACTTCTCTCTTAGTCGTCTTCTCGTATTTTGAGGCTCTCTGACCAGGTGTTCAGGAGTCTAAACATGGTTTGGTGCAGTTTTGCTCCTTCTAAGGTTGTGGCCTTTTCATGGCAACTTCTCTTGGTTCGAGTTCCCACTTGTCTGAACTTGTTTAGAAGAGGAATCATTTTGGAGATTGCCTCTATGGTTTGTATTTTCTGTGGTAATTCCTAAGAGTCCTCCCTTCATCTCTTATGTACTTGTAGATTTGCTTCAACGATCTGGTACGCCATTGTCAGCTGGTTGGATTTTGATTTTGTGATGCAGAAGGATCTTCTGTCCTTGCTTCTCCAATTCATCCATATTGGTGGTACAACTAGATGCAGGCATGGTTTGATTATCCTCTGGCATACAGTTCTTTGGGTTATCTCGGATCTGAGGAGCTCTTTTATTTTCTCTGCAGGCGTTCTGGATTTTTTGAGATCTATTGATAGGATTTAATGTTTAGCCTTGTGTTGGTACCAGACTAGGGGAATTTCTCCTCCTTGTCTTTTTTATTAGTGGTTTGTAAATCCTATTGATTGTTTATCTGGAGGTAGCATCTCTCTCCTTATTTTCCCTATTATGGAGGCTAATACCTTGTATTTGTATATGGGCTAAGTACCTATTGTGCTCGGCTATCTATATATGTTTATGTTTGCCTTTTAAGAAGAAAATCCAATTAACAAATCATTTCTTTGACTATTGCATACACATTTTGACTATATGTGGTCTCAAGTATTTGTAAATTAAACCGTTTTGTAGAATAAATTGAAAAGCGAAGTGGTATATTGTATTCATGGTTAAGCCAATTGATAAACTATCAATAATATTTATTCATTGTCTTTCTCTACTTCTCATTCCTATCAGTTCTATCAAGAAGTGTAATATGCAGTATCAGAGAGATGACTTTTCCACTATTTTCTTTCACAAATTTTTTTGAGAGGTTTTCATCCAACACTCCTTCATCTTCTTGCTTCTGGTTCTTGATTTTTAAATCCTCCACTTTGTTGCTTTCTTTTGGAGATGGCACTGTCATTGGTTCTTGCTCATTTACTTTATCAATTTCAAAGTTTCTTAATTTTATGCTATCATGCATTTGTCAAAGTTTTTAAAGAACACCAAAAAATATTTAATGATATTATTCTTTCATTTTTTAGCTTAATTGGTATTCTAGCTTTATATCCATAAAGACAATGGATAATTAAGCAAAATTTATTTGTTTTTAGCTAATTGGCATTGTAGCTTCTATCCATAAAGAATATGGATAGTTAAACAATCAAAATTCATTTTTTAGCTTAATTGGTTTTTTAGCTTCTATTCATAAATATCATGGATAACTAAACAATTAACATTCATTCTTCTTAGCCTAATTGGTGATTTGGCTTCTATTCATAAAGATAATAAATAGTTAAACAATCAAAATCCATTCTTTTAGCCTCATGGCTTTTTGGATTCTATCCACACATAAAATGGACAAGTAAGCAATTTCATTCTTTTTTTTTTTGATAAAAGAAGTCTAGTTCATTTCATTATCAATAACAGAAGAAATACAAGCTGGAATGTCAAACATAGTGTGAGAAGAAACAGAAGACAAGGCTACCTTGGAAGAGTATGAGCCACCTTGTTGATATCTCTCCTAGAGAACTCCACATGAGAGTTTGAACTAAAAAAAAGCAAAAGATTGCCTACATGAAGACAAAATACAACCATAATCTGAAAATATAGGGGCAGCATATGAAAATCATCAACTACCACCTTAACATTAAGCTCAAAGATGACATCTTTGAATTGAAGTTCCCGAACCCAATCCAAAGCAACTAATAATCCTAAAGCCTCTCATTTATACACTTCTAAGAAAGCACAAAAGAATGCCTCTTCGCTGCTATGAACATTCCACGATCATCTCTAAGACATATACCGAAGCCAACATTGTTGCCACCCGAATCAAAAGCCGCATCAACATTACATTCCACAAAGCCTTGGGGAGGCTTTTGCCAACCAAGAGGTGTATAGCTGGAAGAGGGACATGAGCCTAAGGGTATAGTCCGATGAGAAGAAGATTCAGCAGATGCCAATCTTTGAGAAACTGATTGCCACACATAAGAATAATAGTTGTTGTATCTCTAATATTATTCCGAACAAGTTGATACCGACTCAACCAAATACTCCACAAAGTCATACAAAATACCAGCAAGCAAATTCATTCTTTAAAGCCTTACTGACATTTTAGATTCTATCATAAAAAATGGTTGGTTAAAAAATAGTTTTTCTCTACTTTTGCAACTTTCAAGCTAGAATTATTTGAATTGTCTTTTTTCTCCAAGGATGATTTTAGGAAGGTTTGGTTGCTTGGTTCTCGTAATTTTAATCCAGGTGTTCTGCGCCTGTTTGCTTGGAAACCTGATTTTGACCCTCTTTTTGCAAAACAAACCAATGCTCAATGTTGGGTTAGACTTCATGGTATTCCCCAGGAATATTGGAGGCCAAAATTTTTGTTTCAGATTAGTGGTAGTCTAGGAGTTCCTATTGCTTTGGATGAAGCCACTATGAAGAGGACTTTTGGTCACTTTTCTAGAGTTCTTATTGATGTCGATTTATCTGATAAGCTACATGATCAATTGTTAGTAGATAGAGAGGGATACTCCATTCACATCGGAGTGGAATACGAGCGGGTACCTATGTTTTGCAACTCTTATCAATGTATTGTTCATTCTCTCCAAAATTGTAAGTTTTCCCAAGATGCGGAGATGACTCAATGCAATCAAGTGCAGCCTCACAAGGTGAAACCTACTACTCAGTATGTACCAAAGCTTGTGATGAAAGCCGACCCATCCAAATTGCACGATACTAGTGTGGTTTTGGTAGAGGAAGAGAATGATCACTATCGCTTCAAGGGTACGAATAACATTGTTATTTCACCTGAGGAGATAGCTGGAAGCCCAAATCCTCTTCTTGGTGTGGCAATTAATGATCGTAATGTTATGCAAAAGGATTCTTCGATTTTGTCGGCTCCTCATAGTTCTCCAGTGCATGCCCCCACTTTAGGGGTGTTGGTGGCCCCCTCTTCATCATATAACTCTTTGAAGGAGGCTCATTCTTCTTCCACCCAATCTACCACGACTCGATTAGATGTCTTCTCTTCTAACAAAGTGGATGCAACTGACTTGAGAATTTTAGGGGAGAATTAGGGGGGATGTCTCAAGTGATGAGGATGTGCCTACTGCCTCAGAATCTGTTGCTACATCGAACCCGGTAGTTGAATCTGACATGAAAATTCTAAGAAAGCTTTGGGGTGAGTCTTCAGATGATGTTGGTGATCCTGTGACTTCGATTCTCATGAAGCAATTTGCAAGATCATCGCTTACTTTGAACCGGTTGTGTCCAAGACTCAAAAGAATAAATTATGAAAACAACAAAAGAAATTAGTCATTGGATACAAAGTTTGGACTTGTCTATATATTGTGATATTTAAGGTTGACTCTAAATTGGTATTGTAGTTGTTGCCACAACTACAACTTGGAAGAATCATTCGGATAACAATTTAAACTTTTCTTTAAGTTTGTAAGACGACAATCTATGTAAAAAAGAAATTCACTTGTTTATTTTAAATCATAAATTAATTAAGTATTTTGATTTCTTAATTAAATTTAAATAAAAATTAAATTAAATTTGATAAGAAATTAAATTCAACATTCTTATTTCATTTTTTTTTGGCATGACAACATTGCTATGGATTGTCCAATTAGAAAAACCTTTAGCAACGGGGAACAGCACATCACTACACTACCACTCTCACTCGTCAACGTGTCTTATATAGCACAAGAACTGCATACATCAGGCATACGTTGGAATGACCTCAAATTTGTTTAAAAACTATAAATTAATAAATTGAAGAAAAAGGGAATAAGCAAGCACGTACGTCCAGCAATATAATTAAAAAAATATTAAAGACATGACTACGTTGATTTTTATTTTTTTATTTTATCAATACGTGACTACGTTGATTTTGAGTACAATAATGTTATTTAGACATTATTGTTAGACAAAATCATACAAAAACTAATTAACAAATACTTAATTAATCAAGTTTTTGCAATTCATTAACTAACTCGCTTTTTACGTTTTTTGGCGTTGATTAAAAACTTGGTTAATTGATCACTTTGTTAACGCACGCAAAAACTTGATTAATTGATATTATCACAACTTTTTTATTTATTTTGTCTAAATTTTTTTTGTCCAAATAACATTGTTCTTTTGAGTATTAGTGTGCAAATAAAACATGTGGAAAATTTGACAATAAAACAAAAATTAACCCTGTGGAAATTAACATAATTTTAAATGATATAAGATGTTAATATGTCTGCGTTAGGCGCGAGATATAGGTGCAGCCCCGAAGGTGGAAAAGTTAAATTTCAAGTGAAGTGGAAAAGATTGTCAAAAAAAAAGTGAAGTGGAAAAGTTAAATTTCACCTAATAAATAAATTTGAGTCAAAAAATATATTACTTTTTATAGACAAGTAGTTATTACTTTTTTGATAATTGAGAATATTATTGATGTCCATATAGCACAACATCATTGACACTTGCCGTAACATCCTGCATCGCTTCCAAAATAACATAAAGTTGTTTTTAGAAGATCGATCGCCTCACGAACCAACACGAGTCTTTTCAGCATGTTTTGTTCTCACTTGCATGCTTTCCGGAAAACTTCTTAGAAGGTCACTCATCTCACTACTACTCCAAGCTAAACACGTTTAACTATAGAGTTCTTAGGGGATGGGCTCTCAAAAAGAAGATCCAATCCCCCTCCCCAAATCAATTCTTTTAAGCCTTCCTTCAATGGTACAGTCTCATACCTGCACAACCTCAGGATCCCTCTCATTCCAGTGTGTATTCGGTTCATTCACGCGCCCATTCGCTTTGACGCTGCTAGGAGCCGCTCTTTGCCATGCCACCTTTTTGGGCACCGATCATCTCCCGCCCTCCTCGCCTACCACGGATGTCACATGCCCACTGCTCCGCTTGGTTCGTCCCCGAACCACACCGTCTTGAGAGAGAGTGTCACGCTCGATACCATTTGTAATAATCCCAAATCATAGTGTCGATCGCCTCACTTAACCAACACGCAGCTCTTTTGACCATAAGGATACAACCACAAACACCCTGCTATCATAAGTTAGCGTGCAGACGCACATTAAAACAAATTAATAAAGCAAAAGACAAAAGATGGGGAGAAAATAAAGAAAGCTTAAAGAAAACTAGAGTTCAAGATAAATTATCCACAAGTATGCGCAGCAGTCTTAAAAACAAAACAATTCAGAATTACAGGAAGACAATCATCAGTCACAATCCGACGCCAAAGAGATAATCATCATGATGTGAAGAGATGGATCCAAAAATACATGATACTCCTTTCTATCATGTGCATATGAGCTATCAAAACACCAAAAAAGATCACTTCTTCACACCAGAAGAAACACAACAAGCCACTTCCTCCTTGAGCATATGATTTGTCAAGAACTCCAAACCTAAACCACATCTGCATAATATCATTAGCAAAATTCAAAATAATCATATGCATGCATGTTAAATGCAAAGAAAAAACTCCTAGCTTCAAGAAACTCTCCAAAACCTGGAGTGGAATTGAATTCATCTAAGCATCAACATAACAATCTCCTAATCCCAGAATCAAGCACCTGTCATAACTCAAATAATACTCTTAGCATGTAAAAAAAGAGAATCAAACAACACACCAAGACCAAATGGTTGGGGCACTAGCTTGTCACCACTCAGTTGATAGATATGCCTAGGAAGGAAGATAGTCACCTGCACAAGAAGACACAACATCAACAAAAAATTTAAGCATAGTAATAGGCTAATAAAGACAAAGAAACAAAAAAGAGGAGAGCATCAATGTGGGTGTGGCTTCCTCAAAATGAACCACACCAAACAGATCAATACCCTTTCAAGCCATGACGGACACAGAGATACTCAACCTTCCAATCAAGGATAGCCAGGCAAAAGTAAGAATAAGGACAGCCACCAGGGAGGCTAGATGTCATTCTTCAGATGGACACCATCTAATCCAAGAGCCTTCAAGAGATGAACCTTCTTTAGCAAGGTTGTCAGTAATCACGTTGGAGTCTCTAGTTTTATGGGTGAAGATAGCATTCCCCAAAACCCTTTGTATGGTTCTCAACTTGTTACCATGGAATCATAGGTTCCATGGACGCATAGACTTTACCTAAACGAGTGCTACTTTGGAATTCGATTCCACAATAAGCCTCCCCTCCTTTAACCATTCCTTTTCTAAAGATAGTTCAAGGGCAATGACAATTGCTATGAATTCGGTATCATTAGAGTCCCTGATGCCAATAAAAGAGGCGAACTTGGCAAGAATTTGACCTTTATCGTTATGTAACACTCCACCGATGCCTGCCGATATATCTAGGTTTGCCTTTCGCCGATACATCAACATTCCATTTCCACGATTTCGGTGCTGGCAAGACCCATCTAGATTTAGCACGGGGCAATGAATTTTTTTGCCACAAGGATACTCCTTCCAAGTTTAAAACCAAATCGCCAGGGTTGTAAGGGCATTCTATACTTTCCTAGGGTTAGGGTTTTCCGTCAATCGTTCACAGACAAGTAGTTATTTATTTTGAATTAAATATACTTTTAGTCCATAAAGAATACAAAAAAAATTTATTCAAGTTTTAGTCCCTACTTATATCTTTGTTTTCACATTTTCTTCTTGATATTAAGTTGATGTTCAACTCCCTAACAAACCATCACGCCAGCATCTATCACGTCATACTTTTCAATGATTATAATGTCAAATCAATTTTTTGACATCAAATACACTTGAGGTGCTAGCTCAATGGTAAAAGTTTAGCTTTGTATCCTCCAAGTGTTGTATTCAAATCCCCTCAGAGACATTTGTAAAATGGTCATTACTACCACACTAATTAATAAAAAAATTTCCCCCTCCCCAATTTTTGAACTTTTGTTTTGACATTAAATAGGTACTCAACTGGCTAGCAGACCGACACACGAACATCTGCTATATCACACTTTTTAATGACTATGACATGAGTTGTCATATCAGGTACTTTGGGTCCTAATTAACACCGTGACAATATATCCATTGGGCAAAAATGTAAGTAGAGATATACGTGAGAACGACAAGTGAAAACAGAGATATAAATGGAGATCAAAGGCTGAAGGAAATCTATTAGGGACTAAAAATGGAAGTTCATAATTTATATGGTCCAAAAATATATTTAACATTTTTTATCAATCAAGTAGCTCAAAATAGGTTTCGATTTTCTATAAAAAAATCGAGAGTCAATAAATTCAGACAGTCTGATCTCAGTTAAATCGCTCACTACATGCTTATGTTTAAATTGATTTAATTGCATTTCCCCCCTCAACTTTCTCAGTTTGGTGACTTTAGTTTCTTTATTGTATTTTTGACGATTTGGCCCCCCTATTTTTTTCAATTTGGGAATTTTTGTCCTGATATTTATTTTTTGTGTTTTTGTTACTTCGAGAATAGCTAATTGTGTGTTATTGGTTCCTCACTTTCTCTCAAAACTCAAAGTTTTTAGGGACAAAAGTACCAAAAATCCATTTTGAAGGGACTAAAAGTGCAATTAAAAAGTATGTGGACCAAAACTATTGTATTGACAAAATTGGAGGACCTAAATCAGCAAAAATAAAATATGCAATATTATCTAGTACAAGACTTTTTGATGAAAAAATACGAACACCAAGTTGTCAAAATTTTGAGAAATGTTAACTCCGACTTTGATGGAAATACAGGATGATTGGGTGTATGGAATTTGTAGCAACATTTGACATGTCATTTGTAGCTTTCGGCTCGTACCCTTCAGTATTTCTTAAACAAAATAGAGGGACTAAAATCGTCAAATTGAAAAAATTGGTGTACCAAAAATGCAATTGAACCTTTTAAATTTTATTCTAATTTTTGAGCTTAAAATTGTAATGGTTAAACCCAAGTGACACATTCCTAGTACACCATCTTTCAACTACACACTTTTTAGTTTATTTAAATCCAAAAAGGATTTACTAAATCATGCGGGTCTCTCAAAAATTTAGCAAGACTCGTGATTTTCAACCAATACACGAGCATAATTTTGAAAGGGGTTGCAAAGTGAGCTAGTCTCCGACAAAGTGACAAATTATTGTTCAAATTGCATTCTCAGGACTAGATTCGGATACAAGACCTCTGGTTAAGCAGAATGAGACCTGAACTATCTAATTCAAACACTCGTACGTGCTCTTAAATAACAATTGGGAATGTCTGAGGCTGATTCGTCGCAGCGGCAGAAATGTTGTTTATGGATACCATGTTGTTGGGTTCGATCCTCCCAGGTGTCGATCATTGGTTTTTCGATTAGTGTGTGTTAGTTAGGTCCTGACATTTGTCAGTCTGACCATATGACAAAAAATTACAATTGGGAATATTTCGCAATTATAAAAAATATTTTATAGTATAAGATCTCATGGACAACAAAAATGCAATGAAGTTGAAGCTTCCATTATTTAACACTAAGATGGAAGTCATTGTATATATATATATATATATATATATATATATATATATATATATATATATATATATATATATATATATATATATATATATATATATATATCTATCTGCCAATTTGTTTTCTTAAAAACCTGGGTGCATTTTAACATTTAGCTCATTCAACTAATAAAGTCGTTGGTACTATTGCATGGACTTGAAACTTATATCGGGAGCCAATTTCAAAAGCAACAAACAAAATGTAATGTTTATTCTAACTTTCATGTAGGCATGTCAATGGGGGGCGGGGGGTTTAGGCCAGATCTCCCGTCCCCGCCCCTATATTTCTATAAAGGTCGGATTTTTCATCCATCATCCCCGTCCCAAACAAGGACTAGATTCGGATGCAAGATCTCTGGTTAAGCAGAATGAGACCTGAACTATCTAATTCAAACACTCGTACGTGCTCTTAAATAACAATTGGGAATGTCTGAGGCTGATTCGTCGCAGCGGCAGAAATGCTGTTTATGGATACCATGTTGTTGGGTTCGATCCTCTCAGGTGTTGATCATTGGTTTTTCGATTAGTGTGTGTTAGTTAGGTCCTAACACTTATCAGTCTGACCATATGACAAAAAATTACAATTGGGAATATTTCTGCAATTATAAAAAATATTTATAGTATATGATCTCATGGACAACAAAAAATGCAATGAAGTTGCAACTTCCATTATTTAACACTAAGATGGAAGTCATTGTATTATATATATATATATATATATATATATATATATATATATATATATATATATATATATATATATATATATATATATATATATATATATATATAGCTGCCAATTTGTTTTCTTAAAAACCTGGGTGCATTTTAACATTGGGTTTTGTTTTTTTCACCCCCTCAACATCAATCCCACCCCATAATATCCCAAACGGACAAAAATACCTCGAAAATTTACAAAAATCACATTTCACATTTCACATTTAATAATTTTGAAAAAGTAAGTAAATTCGGTTAGATTTTGAAATACCTGAAGTGAGGTAATTAGGTTCATATTTCAACGGAATTACCTCCCTTCGAGGTATTTCGAAATTTTTCGGAATTACCTAGTAATTCAGAAAATCCTATTTATTATTTTTTTTTTCAATTTTTCATATTTTCTAATTACATTTATTTTTTTAACAAATGGCGAGTAGACGATCGGATAAACGAGAGAAAGCAGAGTCTTGGGGGAGCAAGACACCGCAGCGGGCAGACGACGAGCACGGCGATTCGGGGAGGCGAGTAGCGATACTCCTTCTCCGGACACTTTACGAGGCTCGAGAGTGCTGGGCATGCTTCGAGCGCCGAGAGCGAGAGAGAGCCCGTGCGAGTGGTACATGGTTGAGCACGAGCCTCGGCCTCGGCCACCCACCCGGATGAGCAGCGGATACGTGACCACCCTGATTATGAGTACAATATGCGGCACCAACAGAGCACCCAGAGTCAGATCATAACGTTAACTTAGAGACAGTTGGGAGGCTTTGGAGGAGCAGGAGGATGAGGGCCAGCATCAGGAGGAGGAGGAGGAGGAGGAGGTTCAGGAGGAGGAGGTTCAGCCTGCCCCAACTGTGGATCACACACCCTTATATTTACACTGGGATACGCACTGCGCGTCCTGGATAGATAGAGGCGAGGTAATATTTTAATTCTTTATTTTAATTTTACTTAACAACAATTAATTAATTATTTTTAATAACGTATGGTTTAATTTTAATTTTTTCAGCCTCGGAAACTAAAGGTTGTATCTCACGGCCAGAAGTTTCCTAGAATTAGACCTACCGAGCACCACCCACAGGTAGAGCACTGGTTGCGTCAGGCTAAGCTTTCGGAGTTGGACATCACACCTCTGGGGGCAATCAACCATGAGTTGATATCTGCTTTTGTGGAGAGGTGGCATCCTGAGACTTGCTCATTCCACATGCCCTTTGGGAGATGAGCGGTCACCCCGACGATGTGGTTGTCTTTGCTCCACTTGCTTGCATTGGATGGCAGCCCATTGGACCACAGGCCAGATTTTGATTCTGTTCAGGCTCTTCAGTTGGCTGTGAACAGTTTGGGCATGGATCAGGCTACTGTCATCCAGGAGCTTAAGGATAACAGGCGATTCGAGGATCTCTCGTGTAGAGGACTCTACAGGAGAACATGGCATGTGGTGCTTATGAGCGGCCGCGCGGTGCTACATGCTCTTCCTGTTAGGCACCACCATTACAGGCCGACAAGAGTCACACATTAGTGCCGGTGAGGTTGATGTATCCGCCCGGGATCTTCAAGCAGTGTGGCGATGGTCTTGAGGTATAGCCGCTCGAGTTACCTCTACACCCACCGGTTAAAGCGGTCTTTTATTCGACCAAGCGATTCAATGGATACGCGACAATCGCTCGGTAATCATTTATTTATTTTTTTAATTTAAAGCTTTTAATTAAATTACTCATATATTAATAATCGATTATTTTTTGATTTAATTATTTCAGTGCTGGATCTACGAGCACTTTCCCACCGTCATGGTCGGAAAGTGTTAGCTAAGACGTATCAGCCACGTGCCACCAGCTGGGGGAACAATAAGCTGGATAAAGTAAAGTTGGTGGACTTTAGGCAGCAGATAGATGCTCTGCAGCTGGAGGATGTCATCCTCACCCCTTATCATGACCACAAGCGGTATGTTCCTTTGTCGAACATATCCATTACTGCAATTTGGTTGCTTTGGGCGATGACGCCATTCCTACATGCAGAGCAGTGCGTTGGCGGTTCGAGCACGCACGTACATAGGATTCATCTTCCACCCATTTCGGGTAATCCTCCCTCTGCGGACAGGATCATACAGGGGTTGCTCATGTATCAGATTCGGGCGCGGACTTTTTGACAGGCTAGTAGACTGGCGGCCTACCACAGCGAGTGCGATCCTGATTACCTTCCTTGGTACGATCCAGTAACTGTGGTGCGCTTCTTACTCGGTGCGAGCCACAGCCACAGCCAGAGCCAACTCAGGATCCACCATATCATCAGGAGCCTGTTGTCCCAGAGACATATGAGGAGAGGGTGCAGAGAGCAGCTGCATTGACCCGGGATGCCCTAGATGTTGCCCGTTCACCTACTTCACGTGCTTATTTTCAGTCATTGTTAAACATTTTGGACCCATAGTAGTTGTATTTGTACATTATATTATTTTTATGTTGCTCATTTTATATATTTTGACGTATTGTTATTTAAATCGTAAACCGTTCGTATCATAGTTCCAAAATAAAACGCGTTTAAATATTAATTTAATATACAAACTTTAAAAAAAAAATTACAAATTTCGGAATTACCTTTTTTAGAGGTAATTCCGAAATTTTTAATTTTATGAGAACCGAATTACCTTTTTAGAGGTAATTCGAGAAAGTTTAATTTTTTTTTGAACCGAAATTACCTTATTTTGAGGTAATTCTGAAAATTTTAATTTTTTTTTTTAAAACACAGGGGTATTATTGGAATTTTTTGAAAGTCGTTGGTACTATTGCATGGACTTGAAACTTATATCGGGGGCCAATTTCAAAAGCAACAAACAAAATGTAATGTTTATTCTAACTTTCATGTAGGCATGACAATGAGGCGGGCGGGGCTCGCTTTTGCATCTCCCGTCCCCGCCCTTATCTCAATCAAGGTCGGGTTTTTCATCTATCATCCCCGTCCCAAACAAGGATGAGTTTCCCGCGGGTACCCGTTTCGGTCACAAATTAATAGGAAAAAAGAAAAAATATATTTATGATAATTAATATATTAAAATCATCATTATTATATAAAAAAAAGATGCTTAAAAAAAATAAAAAAAAGGTTAAAAGTGTTAGAATAGACTTTTCTATTGAAAATAGATCAAAATTAAAAATAAACAAAATTTATGAAACAAAATGATTGAGTATATATACATAAAATAAAAGAAAATAATTAATTAATGTTTTGTTGAGCGGGTTTGAGGCGAGGGTGGGGCGGGTACCGACATTCCCGAACTCCGCCCCGTCCCCGGTCAAAGCGGGTTTTACCCGTCAAACTCAGGACGGGGTCAAGTGGGTACCCACAAGTACGAGTTTTGTCGCCATGCCTACTTTCAAGACACGAAAAATACATTATAGTATAAATTACATTTTAATTTGACCTAAAAAATCATTTTTTTAAAAAAATAGATTCTATTTAAAAAGAGAAAAAAAGAAGAAGAAGACAGAAGAGAGGTCAGTGGGAGACTAGGCGAAAACCCAAAGAAACAAAAAAACAAAGTCAAAGCAAAAATGGAAACCCTAAGCTAAAAACCCCTACAACAAAACAGCCTAATGAAAAAAAAAAGACAGATTAAATGGCTAAAATACAAAACTAAATCAAAATGAGACAGAGTTTTTGCCTTTGAATTTTTTCGGGACTAGTCGTCTTTTAACAACACATTTAGTAAGACTATGGGGACAATAATAGCTAGCTAGGATATCTACATAGGCGTTTGCTTATCTATAAACTAGCAGTATATCTGTGCATAATCTAAATGTATTAATGTTTACCCCTAAACGTGTTATGTTTTCTTGTAAGAAATCAAAAGTAATGAAATTATACCAACAACATGTAATGTTTACCTGTTAAAACTCAAAAGAAAGATAAAAAAAATCAATGAGAAAACAAAATATTCATTTATAAAAGTAATGATGTTTTGTCAAAAAAAGTAATGATGTTCTCCATCTAATATTTTATCAAAATTAATTAGGAGAATGAAAAATAGAGATTTTAGTAGCGACTGTTTTGATTTAAAAAATTATACATAGTTTAAAAATAATAGAAATGTGAAGAGAGATAGAGAGAAAAATGATAAAGATAGAGTGAGAGAGGAAAGAGAAAAGAGAGGTTTAAAGGTGAGATTAAAAAAGTTGTGAAATTAAAAATGTTAAGAGATAATGTGAGAAAATGATATTCAAAACTTCAGTATATAATAGATACCTTTTCAAAGGTTGACCTGCAAGATTTGAGAAATAAGACGTTTCGTATTGAATGGTATCACAATAACAATGCCAATATTGGATATCCAAGCACAAGCTTCGGCTTAAATGGTTGAGATGAGCTCAAATAAACAAGCTCGCAGATTTGTAGATATAATTTTGGGGAGTAATAAGTAATACAGGAGGTGCAGCTAGTAAAAATAAAAAGAATATTGTCGTGATCGTGATCCAAAATTGAGTGTTGGTGTTGGAAAAAAGCATGTGTAAGTATACACAGTCCAAAACAAGTAGTATAAAAGATCGAACCCACAGAGATTGAAAAACTCTCTTTTAAAATTCAATACAAAGTAATAGAGTGTAAGGTAACCAAATAACAATTTATAGTGGAGTTGATGTGATCACAATCAAGTTAGTAAAAACTAAAAGTGCAATTATTTGTAGTGCAACTGAGAGAAGTTAGTTGGAATGTCTTTATCAAGTAATTTACTTTTAAGTGTTTGATGCAGTATGTAATGCAGTTGCATTAGCTATGTGTCTTTCAGTCACTTTCTTCAAAGTTTCATTACAAGCTTCATATGTCTAGGCATGCTTATGTCTAGGTCTTAGCATGGTTTTCACAAAGTTTCCTTTATGTAAAACACTTACCCATATTAGTTCTTGAGTTCTTAATTGTAAGCCATGTCTGCTCTTACAAATCTACTTATTCTAAGTGATCAATCTCAAAATAAGTGTTGAAAGTATTATCAAACAAGAACTAAAGTGCAAACATTACATACATGCATCATACTTACTTAAAAACTCATTAAATGATTAGAACATTCCAACTAAGAGAGATTTAGCTAACAATAGACATTGCAAGATAAATATAAACTGAATAGAACATGTTTATATAATTGAAATCACAAAAGAGAAACAACAAGATAGAGATTACACAAGTTGTAGCCCTTTGCATGAGTTATCTTTGCAATGCACTAGCATTACTCCTTAGCACTATGTAAATACTATGAAATCGAAGTAAAGAGGATAGACTATTCCTTCCTTTCCCTCTTACAAAATAGAAACTAACTATGTATATTGAAATTTGAATCTAACTTATGGATTGTGATATATTTCCAAATGAAGATGTGAGGTCCTTTTATAGTCTTCAAGAGAGGTGCTTCCTTCCTTCATGTTGAAGTAATCTTGAGAGGATTGAGCTGTAATTGCTTTTCAGAGGTTGATCCCCAAGATGAGATCTTTGATCAAGTATATAGGGAGGTCCAATGAGGTATGAACATGTGTCCCTAGGTTGATGACTCTTCAAAGCTATCCCTATGGCTATGTGTGAATGGTAGGCGCCTACTATATAAAGTGGTCTTGCTTTAGGGGACCAAGCAGGAGGTCAGCATTGCAAGTGGATGTGCAAGTAGCTAGCTGCTGTAACACCCCCTTCTACTTAATACTAATTTAATAAATAAAAATCAGAGTTTTCAGAAATATTTTTCCACGCACCTCGAAGAGAGTGCTACATTTAATAAAACCCCATCAAAATGATATTTAAAATTCAAACGCATCTAGTGCGTGAAATATAATTCATATCCAAATGGGACGAACCCTCAAAACCTGTTTTAGGTATTACAATAATCCAGAAAATGGTTCACAGCACAGCGGAAATAAAACCAAGTTTAACAGACTCAATAAACAATCCAAAACAGTCTAATACATGACATAAAATGGAGATACTAAAACCCCATCCCTGGTGTTACTAATCAGAGCTGACACAATAATCCCAAGAAGGCATGGACACCTTCACTCAGAATTAGTAGCTAGCTGACACAATAAAATGGAGATACTAAAACCCCATCCCTGGTGTTACTAATCAGAGCTGACACAATAATCCCAAGAAGGCAGGAGGTCAGCATTGCAAGTGGATGTGCAAGTAGCTAGCTGCTCTCTCACCAAGTAGTGCAGATTTAGTGCAGGATCAATGCAGGAGCATTGATGTAGGATCTGTAGACTGCACTGAACAAAAACATCAAACATACCACAATATATCCAAAATGGCCTATTAACAACTTTAACCATGTCAATCACTGAAGTTATCATATATCACATAAAATACTATATAAACTTCTTATCTTTACTTGAAAGAGAGCAATTTACTAAGTTTAAACATATGAATAACTCTATATAAAATAGAGTTATCACACCCCCAAACTTAAACCATTGCTTGTCCTCACGTAATGACAAAGGCAAATTATTAATACTATAATTCTAGAAGATGGATCAGCTTGATATTTTGGATTTTCATGAGGAGCTCCCTATGAACTTCATTTCTCAACAATCTTTCTTGTGCCTTTATTTCTTTAAAACTACCAAAGCTATTCAAACTCTTTTGTGTGTGTGTGAACCCACTGAGTTGAGATTGGTTCCAAGACTAAGTGAAAAAAAAACTTCCTCTTAGCCTTTGAATTTGGTCACACCAAAATATTTTTCAAAAGAGAGATTAGGCTAACAAAATTCATCAAGTATTTGGGGAGTTTTAAGTACAACAAAGGGCTTGGTTTGAATTTTTCAAAGCTTTTGAGTCAATGCATTTTTCTATATATTTTTTTTGTGTGGATCTTTTTGTGCAGATGCATTACTTCTTTGAAGTGATTTGTGCATTGATTTTTTTTTTCTGCATTTTGCTTTTCTTCAGTGCAGTTGCATTGATGCTTCTTCACTGATGATGCTTTTTCTTTTGATAGCTCATATTGCCTTCCTCACTGACCTCCAGATGCAATTTCACTTTGGCACAGGTCTTTGACCTCCAGATGCATATATATTTTTCTTTGCACTTTGGCACAAGTTCAGTTTTTGAATTATCCTCCAGATACATTTATTCCTGCATGGCACAAGTCTTTGACCTCCAGATGTATTCATGTACTTAGGCACAGGTATAGTTTCAAATGATTCAGGACAATATGGCTTTGATCTTTGATCTTTTGTCCACATTTTTGTTTTCTTTTTGTGCATTGTTTACTCTTTATACTTTTTCAAATTCAGCCTTTGTTTTCATAAAACACCCCCAAATTTAATTCTTTAAGCTCTTCTATCTTTTTAGTAAAACTTTGTTTTGACCTAAGCTCACCAAAAATTCCCCTTGCATCAGATTGATCTTTAAATAGCAATGTTCTTTTCACAAACTCAGTTTTGAAGTGTTGAAGTAAAAATAATTTTGGTTATTTTCTAAGAAATAAGGCTTCTTTTTCTCTTTTTCATCATTAAAAATTCCATCCATAGGGTTTTCACCATATTTTTGAAAAACTGATCCATTCTACTAAAATACTTTTAACAATAATAGTATTCTTCATACTTTTAAAAAAATATAAACTACTTTAAAACATATATATTTACTATATAAAAAACATACATATTTAAACATAACATGCAAACATACTTAGTAGATAAATCCCCCCAAACTTAAAGGGTAGCAGTGTCCACACTACTAATTTGTTCAGAAAATACAAACCATATTTGTTCAAAATAGGGGAGAGGGATTAAAAACAACCAGAGAAATCGTTTTTAGACAGAAACAACACAAGTTATAATAGTAGTATGTGAAAACTTGTAAATGATACTCATTTCTTGGCTCCACTTGTAACGCCCTAACGATTATTGGATATTTATTTAATAAATTATTGGGGATTAGATTGTGGAAAAATATTAGAAATAAAAATATGGTATTTTTATATGCTATTAATGATATATGATTAATAATATCACATATTTATTTTATTTCTATTAAATACTAGTGTTGGAGATATTATTTCTTTAGGGAGTTATTTTGGTCTATTGAGATGTTAAAATAATAGTTATAGGGATGTTGGGTCCTAAAAATATTTAAAATGAGTTTTTGGGCTGTTTTAGTCGCATACACCCCCTGTTGTCTCTTGGGGCACACCCCAGCTGCGATCCACTTAAGCCCAGCGCACCCTTGCGCAGACCATGAAGCGTGGCCCAACACCAGGACCCGATCCAGCGTCGCGCAAGCTTCTTCTTCCTCGCAGAGAAGCTGCGTGAAAACGGCAGCAACCCTCACTCATCTCCTCCCTCGCGTTCTCCCTCCTCAAGCCACGACTAGACCCGAAACTTCACTCTCCCACTCGAAAATGGCCGCTGAGCATGAATATGGAGTCGGTTTCTTCAATCGTGGTCTCGTTTCTAGCCTCTCACCACCCACGCACGCGTAGCAATGGATAGTTCGCGGTATTGCTGCGGTTTTCTTCGTTTTCTCTCCTAGGCCCGAAACGCTCAACCTGGGTAGATGCATGTCTCGTTCAGAATCTCACGGTCTTGTTCCATTGGAAGCTTGTTCAGATCTAGATTTGAGTCTTTCGGTTCCGACTTCGAATCTCGTTCGGGTACTTTCCGATAGGTACTCCTTTTTCCAAACATTAGTTAATAATTTGTAAACGAACGATTTCGTATTTCCAATAAACTGTGATTGGGGAATAAATCGATTGTTCTTGTGTTTAATTGTATGTGCACGAGTCAAACATTCCGCCGTTGAAATTAGAACACGCTCGAGAGTTCGTGGCTCGTCCTTGCATTGTGTCAAAAGAAAGAAAGAAGGAAGAGAGGAGCTCAGTTGCTGTGGTTCTGTGGTGACTCCGTAGAGAGAGCTCCGTCTTCGGTTTATTCGAGGTTAGGGGACTCTCCATTACATCTATAATAATTTGTAGGATATGTTTTATAGGTGGAATAGCTCTAGGAATGATTTGTTGTGTGAAATTGATGTGATTGTATGTTGGTTGATGTATGAAATGCTTGATATTGTTGATATCATATTGCTTGTTGATGGAAAAATGTGTGTTGTGAATTATGCATGTTATATGTTTGAGGAAATGTTGCCATGAAGAGAAGTTTGTGTATATGATAATTTAATGAAATGGATTTAGTGGCTATGTGTGTGTTGTTATGTGAGAAATAAATTGTTGGGTAGAAAATTAGGTTTAAAGTGTTTTGGTGAGAATGTTTGAAGGAGGGCGCCAAATGCCTAGGCAAATGGCGCCTAGTGGACTGAATTTTTGGTCGGGTGCGGTTGTGGTAGGCGGCGCCATTTGCTAGGCAAAGTGGCGCCCGCCATTCTGTTTTGGCGAGTTTTGCTTGATGGGTGATGCAGAGGGGCGCCAATTCCCTAGGAATGTGGCGCGTGCCTAGTGTGTGCGCGCCCGTGTGGTCAGGCGCGTGATGTGTGTGAGGAAGGCGCGCGATTCGGCTGGGAACTTGGCGCCCAGTGTGTGTGTGTACCGCAGGTAAGTGGCGTACGTGCAAGGGAAGGGTCAGGTGCAAGGGGGCGCCAGTTTGCTAGAAACTTGGCGCCCTGTGCTAGTGTGGGTGTGTCTCACTCTTGTGCGTGCGTGGGGGCTGTTGGTGTCAAGGTTTTGGGCGCCATTTTGGCTGCCCCTTGGCGCCTTAGTGCCCAAAATATGTCTAAGTGATGGTTTAGTCCCTAAGAATTAGTTTAATCCTTGGTGTGACAAAATAGTCCCTAAGAATTAAATTAATCATTGGCGTGACAAAATAATCCCTTAGCGTCCAATTAGTCCTAATATGTCAAATAATTTCCCGAGTACCAAAATTAATCAAAATGTGTCAAACTAGGCCCTAGGTACTAAATTAATCTTTAGTGTGTCAAAATGGTCCTTAGGTGTAGAAAAGGTCCTTATGAGGTGGTTTGGTCCTTAGGTGGGATTTAAGTAATAATTGATAAAGTGGTGGTTAATAATTGATGAAGTGGTGATTAATGATTGATAAAGTGGTGGTTAATAATTGATAAAGTGGTGGGTTGATAAATGATGTGGGCTTCGGCCAAAGCGGTGGGTTAATAAGCGAAGGGGGCTTCGGCCAAAAGCGACGGGTTGTGTTGTGGAGATGTTTTAAGTGATGTGACAATGAATGTGGTGGTAATGTATTGTGTATGGTGCATGGTCATAGTGTCGCATAAAGCGAAGGGGGCTTCGGCCAAAAAGCGAAGGGGGCTTCGGCCAAAGCGACGGGTGCCCATTGGGCTTAAAGCGAAGGTGATGGATCCACATGCATATTGCATACATGCATACTCATACATTCATAGAATGCTTGCTGACACTTAATTAATTTGTGATTGTTGTTCCTAGCATTATAATTGAATGGTAAATGTCTTAATTGTGAAGGGTTGATGTTGCTAGATGCTTTCCGATTATAATGCTTATCTTACTTGTTATTATTTATGTAAAGAGACTCACCCTAGCATTTTATGTTGCCTGCTCTCGTGGCGACATGCAGGTGATTCTGAGTGAAGATGTCTAGGCTTCCTTGGGATTTTGTGTCGGCTCTGATCTAGTAACACCGGGGATTGGGGTTTTAGCATTGTTATTTTACGTTATGGATTAAACTGATTTAAATTATGTATTGAGTGTGTTGAACTCAATTTTATTTTCCTGCTGTGTGAACTGTTTTCGGATTATTGTAAACATTAAAACAGGTTTTGAGGGTTTTAACCCACGTGGCTATGATATGCATTTCACGCACTAGATGTGTTTGAATTTTTAATTATACCTTGATGAGGTTTTTATTAAATGTAGCATTTTATTTGAGGTGCGTGGAAAATGTTTTGAAAAACTCTGATTTTTATTGATTAAATAGTATTAAGTAGAAGGGGGTGTTACACCACTCCTGGTTCTAGTGCTTTGCCTGGTAGGAGGAGTGTGTTTCACCTTCTGCTTCTTTGTTTTGGATGGCTTGGTTGGAGTTTCTTCTGTAGGTGCAGATGCACCTTCTCCCTCTGGTGTAGTTGCAGGAACTGTCTCTTGTACTGATGCAGGTGCATCAGTGCTGACTGCATCAGGTTGCTTTCTCTTTGGTGTCAATTTTGCTTGCTTGTCTGCAGGTTTCTTGAAGAACTTCTGAGTGTTGTGCAATGCATCTCTCTTCTGTTGAGCCATTTGTTCCAGAACAAGCTTGATTGATGCCTCATCATGTTGTGTTGTTACCTGTTGTGATGCAGCAGCATGTGATGCAGGAGCATCACTCTGCATCACTTCAGATTGAGCTACAGGCTCGTTTGCAGATGATTCTTCTTCTTCTTCTTTGTTTTTGTCGAGTCCTTCTTCTTCTCTTTCCTGCACAAACTCTTTCTCAAGAGCAAAAATAACATTAGCAGTATTGTTACTTGGTTCAGAAGGTACTTGTTGTTCTGTTTGTGTTTCTGGCATAACAGGGGTTGGTTCAGAGATGGTTTGTTCTGTGTGAGGTGTTTTCTCAGGTTCATTTGTTGGAGAGGGTGGTGGAGGGGTTGTTTGTGGTGGTGATTGGATTGGTGGATCATTTAGGGAGGGTAATGGTGTTTTTGGGTGGGGAGATGTTTCTTGGACTGGTGAGTGAGTTGGTGATGTGATGGGTGAAGTATGAGTTGTTTCTTGTTGGGTTGATGCTGAGGTTTTGGCATATTTTTGCCTAGCTATTTCTTCTAAAATCACTCTTCTAGCATGTTCCTCTTCTTCACTAGCAACTTCATCTTCACTACCTTCCTCCTCTTCTTCCACTTCTTTGTCCATTTCTTTCTCTAATTCCTCATCCTCAGTATCTGAGTCATACAATTCTTCAACAACTGGCTCAACCACTACATTTTTCTTCCCTTTTGCTTGTTTTCTTGTCACCTTCTTTTTAACAATAGTTTCTTCCTCCTTCTCCTCTTCTTTCTCTTCTACTTCAACTTCTTTCTCTTCCTCTTCTTCACCATCAGTTTTGAGTACCCAGCTTGGAAATTCAGGGGCATTCACTTGGCCCACAATATCAAATATCTTGTCAAAAACTAATTTAAGCCAATCATGTTGGTTATTCAGAAATTTTCAGACTGCAAGTTGCTTTTGCATGTGATGCTCTTGCATTGCAGGTGCAGGGCATCTTACTTTTCTCAATCTCTCTCTCATTTCAGCATTCAAATCTCCAGGTGGGAATTTTATTTGTTCATGGGGGGCTATTGGAACACCTTCTTTCATGCACAACTCAGTAATGAGACATGGGAAAAACAGAAATCCCTTTGATTTAGTTGTGCATGCAAGAATTTTCCTAGCAATCAATCTACCTATGTCAACATTCCCCTCAGAGAGAATTGTATCTAGCAAGATCAATCTCTCTTTGGTCATTGCATATGTGTGTGATGTAGGTAGGATTGAGTTTGCTACAAATAGATGCCAATTTCCTAATGCATCAATCAGGTAAGTGCTCCTAAGTTTGATTTCATTTGGTGTGAATTTTTCCCAAACAGATTCTGGTATTGCAATCCTACTTTTCACTTCTTCCATTTCTTTCTTTAAGGCCTTGGCCACTTTCTTTTCAAATTCAGCACCATTATATTTAAGCATATAATGTTCATTTAATTTCTTTGAATGAAAGTGCACAAGTTTACCTCTCACCATAGAAGTGTAGGAGTGCTCTGTTCCTTCTTGTGGTGTGATTCCAGCATAGAATTCTCTCACCAAATCTTCAATGTAGCCTCCTCTTGGAAGAACGAAATGATCCCAGTTGAGTTTGGCAATTGTTGACATGAATGATGGACTTGCTTTCTTCAAGTCATATCCCCTTTCAGGTAGAACTTGCATCCTACATAGATGTGCATTGTCATCGGATCTTAATACTGGTTCCTTGCCTTTGCCTTTCTTGCTTGATGATGATCCTGCATGCATGACTTTATTCTCTTTCTTTGAAGAATCAGTATGCTTGCTTGATGATTTTTGTGCTGATTGCTTTTTCACCATCGCGATTTGTTCAATTTCTCGATTTTTTGAGTGGGTTTTCTGGAATGGAATGTGAGTAGTAACTGTTTCTGGATGAGAGAGTTTCGTAAAGAAGGGGTAACGGTTGTGAGAATGAAGGTTTAATGGGAAGGAAGGTTAAGTGGGATTTGTTTTGATGGAACTAGTCGTTAGGTAAGAGGTGGTGTACATGCAAGCCATCATGTGTCTTCTTTGGCTATTAAACACATCATTATCCTTCTTAACTTCCTTCTGATCTTCTTGATGCATTAAGACTCACACTTAATCACATTCTTCAGATTTTGGAAATTTTTGATGCAGGGCACATTTGCAGCTGCATTACTATCCTGCATTCCTACAAAACAACTAAAAACATAAATTTGAACAAAAATACTTAAAAATGATGGGTTGCCTCCCTTTAAGCGCTTGTTTTAAGAGTCTTGTCAGCCTAACTACCTCTTTTTACTTAGAGATTTTGCAAATGGGTGGTGATTTTGTCTCTCACCACATGTTCACCATAGTACATTTTGATTCTCTGACCATTCACCTTGAAGACAATATTGGATGTTTCATCAAATAAATCAACTGCTCCATGTGGATAAACCTTTATCAACTTAAATGGTCCTGACCACCTTGATCTTGGTTTTCCAGGAAATAGCTTCAACCTAGAGTTATATAGCAGAACTAGTCCTCCTTCTTTCAGTTCTCTTCTGTGAATTTTCTTGTCATGCCATGCCTTAGTTTTAGCTTTGCAGATTTCAGCATTCTCATAAGAGGTCTACCTAATTTCTTCTAGCTCATCAAGCTCTATCATTCTCTGCTTACCTGCCTTGTTTAGGTTAAGATTGAGCTTCTTGATAGCCCAATAGGATTTGTTTTCCAATTCTACAGGTAAATGGCATGCTTTTCCATAGACTATTCTATAAGGAGACATTCCTAAGGGTGTTTTGAATCTTTGTTCTATATGCCCATAAAGCATCATCCAAATGTAAAGACCAATCTTTTCTATTTGGACTTACCATTTTTTCTAGCATTCTCTTAATTTCCCTATTGGATAATTCTGCTTGACCACTAGTTTGAGGATGGTAAGTTGTATCTATCTTATGCTTAACTCCATACTTAGCTAGAATGTTTTCTATGATTTTATTACAAAAGTGTGAACCTTCATCATTAATGATAGCTCTAGGAGTTCCAAATCTAGTGAATATGTTTCTTTGAAGAAATTTAGCATCATTATTAGGTAATGCTACCGCTTCTACCCATTTGGACACATAATCAACAGTTACTAATATATATAAATTGCCAAAAGAGGGTGGAAAATGTCCCATGAAATCCATTCCCCAAACGTCAAATAATTCAATTTCTAAAATATTGGTTCTTGGCATTTCATGTTTATCAGAGATATTTCCCGCTCTTTGACATTTATCATAGTTTTTGACCATAAAATGAGCATATTTAAATAAAGTAGGCCAAAAATAACCAGATTGTAATACATTGACTGCTGTTCTAGTGCTTCCAAAATGTCCTCCATAAGGTGCAGCATGGCAATGCAGTAGCACTGCTTGTTGCTCCTCTTCAGGAATGCATTTCCTCATTAATTGATCAGGGCACATCTTGTAAAGGAATGGATCATCCCAATAGTATTGCTTAACTATGTGGAAGAATATTCTCCTTTGTTGATATGTCATATTCACTGGTACTACTTTGCTTGCAAGGAAATTTACTATATCAGCAAACTATGGTGCAGATGCATTTGATGCTCCTGCATTGCCTATAGCAAATACAATTTCATTTTGTGCATTGACTGTGATTTCTTATAGTTTTTCATCTGGAAAGCTCTCCTTGATTTCTTCTTCTTGTGTACCAAGTGATTCTCCTTCAATCCTTGATAAATGGTCTGCTACTTGATTCTCTACTCCTTTCTTGTCTCTAATTTCCAAATCAAATTCTTGTAGGAGTAGAATCCACCTTATCAGCCTTGGTTTTGCATCTTTCTTTGAAATTAGATACTTAATGGCAGAGTGATCAGTATAAACAATAATTTTGGTGCCAACTAAGTAAGATCCAAATTTTTCAAATGCAAATACTACAGCTAATAATTCTTTTTCTGTGACTGTGTAGTTCAATTGAGCTTCAATTAATGTTTTTCTAAATAGAATGAAAAACCTTGTCATACCTTTGCCCCAAGACTGCTCCTACTGCAAAGTCACTAGTATCACACATTAATTCAAATGGTCTGCTCCAATCTGGTGTTACTATCACTGGTGCAATCACCAATGCCTTTTTAAGCTTTTCAATAGCTTCTATGCAAGAATCATCAAAGTTGAAAGCTACATCATGTTGCAAAAGCATACATAATGATTTTGATATTTTTGAAAAATCTTTGATAAACCTTCTATAGAAACCAGCATGGCCTAAGAAGCTCCTGATACCTTTGACTGTATTTAGTGGTGGCAAATTCTCAATTACAACAACTTTAGCTTTGTCTACCTCTAGACCTTTCTTTGAAATTCTATGACCTAGCACAGTGCCCTCTTGTACCATGAAATGGCATTTTTCCCAGTTTAGTACTAAATTTGTTCCAAGTTTTCTAAACAAACTTGAAATGTACCTCCAAAGATAGAGAAATCATCCATGAATACTTCCATTGATTGCTCAATCAAATCTGAGAATATAGACATCATGCATTATTGGAATGTAGCAGGTGCATTACATAAGCCAAATGGCATCCTTCTAAAAGCAAAGGTTCCATAAGGGCATGTAAAAGTAGTTTTGTGTAGATCCTTAGGCTCAATGGCTATTTGATTATAGCCTGAGTAGCCATCTAGGAAACAATAGAATTCTTTCCCTGCTAGTATATCTAACATTTGGTCTATGAATGGTAAAGGAAAATGATCCTTTTTGGTAGCCTTGTTGAGTTTCCTGTAATCCATACATATTCTCCACCCTGTGACAGTCCTAGTTGGTATCAACTCATTCTTTTCATTGGCTATCACTGTCACACCCCCTTTCTTTGGTACACATTGGATGGGCTTACCCAAGCAATCGCATGCGATATGGGTATATGATTCCAACATCTAGCCACTTAATGATTTCATTTTTCACAACCTCTTTAATAATAGGATTTAGTCTTCTTTGACTTTCTATGCTATTCTTGGAATTTTCTTCCAAAATGACGCTATGCATGCATATAGAAGGACTAATTCCCTTGATATCTCATCATTTGCCAACCTATAGCTTTGGTATGCTTCTTTAAATCTTGATGAGATCACTCTCTGTTTTGATGTTAAATCGAAGCAATGATAATGAGTAAAGTTTCATTTGCTCCTAAGAAGGCATACTTAAGGTGTTCAGCGATATCTTCAATTCTAACTTAGGAGGTTGTTCTATTGAGGGTAAATTCTTCTTGAGAATTGGATCCTCAAGATTGAGTGGTTCATAAGTTCTAGCCCATACTTCCTTACAAGAGTTTTCTATTGGTAGATTTTCCTTTTCTAGTATTTCATCATCTAGCAATCTTCTTTGCATCTAATGCATCCGCATTGGCTAAGTGATCATACCGCTTGTAAACTGTTTTTCTACCAATTGATCTAGAGAAACTAAGGATGAACACTCTTCAATATTCTCTGCGGGATACTTCATAGCATTCATTACATTGAATGTTATCTCTTGATCATTCACTCTCATAGTGAGTTCACCTTCTCGCACATCAATTAAGGTTTTGCGGTTGCTAAGAATGGTCTACCTAGGATAATAGGCACTTCCTTATCTGCATCAAAGTCAAGGATAACAAAATCTACAGGAATACAAATTTATCTACCTTAACTAGGATGTCTTCTATGATACCTTCGGGGTAGGCTATTGATCATTCGCTAATTGAAGTGTCACAGTGGTTGGTTTTGCATTTCCAATTTCTAACTGGTTAAAAATAGATTTAGGCACCAAGTTGATGCTTGCACCTAAATCACATAAAGCTTTACCAGTATAAGTCTGTCCAATGGAAAATGGAATTGTAAAACTACCTGGATCCTTCAACTTCCTAGGAATCTTATTTTGCATAAGCAAACTACAATCTTCTATCATGGCAACTGTTTCAAACTCTCCAAATCTTCTTCTCTTAGTAAGCACATCCTTCATAAACTTAACATAATTTGGCATTTGTTGGAGTGCTTCTACTAAGGGAACATTGATGTGTAATTGCTTTAGTACCTCTAAGAATTTACCAAATTGTTTCTCCTCATGAGCTTTTTTCAATCTTTGAGGATAAGGAGGAGGAGGGTATTCAAGTACTAACTTAGGTATTGGACTTTGAACTTCTTGTGATGCAGGAGCATTAGATGCTTCTGCATTGCTTTCTTTTTGATTTTTGGCTTTTTCTCCCTTTTCTACACTTTCCTTCTCAGTTGACTCTATAAGATCCTTACACTTCTCAAAGAAATAGCCTTAACTTGCTCATTTCCTTGTTTTTGGGAAGGAGTAGCTTCTGTATTTGAAGGTAAGACACCTTGTGGTCTTTGATACAGAGCTGTGGCTAATTGACCAACTTGATTCTCTAAGTTCTTAATGGAAGCATCTTGGGCTTGTCTAGCAGTTCTAGATTCACCTATGAATGCTTTAAGCATGGATTCTAAAGAATTCTCAGTGGTAGGTTGAGAGTTTCTTTGGTTATTCTGAGCTGGGAATCCTGGTGGTGTAGTTGGTGCAGTTCTAGGTTCAGGTGCACTATTGTTGCTCCATGTAAAATTTGGGTGATCTTTCCAACCAGGATTATAAGTGTTGGAATAAGGGTTGTTATTCTTATTATAACCTACATAATTTACAGAGATAGGGTTGCTAGAACACTCCTCATAGAAGTGAGCTCCTCCACAGTACACACAACTAGTTGTGCCTGGAAGTACTTGTTCTACTACTGCTGTAGTGTTGTCTGGTGATGCAGCTGCATTAGATGCAGTTGCATTGCCAGAAGTGAAGTTTTTCATCAAGTTAGATAGAGTGGCTACTTGAGCAGATAGGGCTGATATATCATTGATTTCATGTACCCCTGATGGTTTCTTTTGGGCACTCACCCTCTCAGTAGGCCAACTAGAGCTATTAGCTGCTATTCTATCTATCAACTCACATGCTTCATTATATGACAGATTTAATAACACTACACCAGATGATGCATCAAGCATTATTCTGGTTTGAGGTTCTAAACCATTATAAAATGTTTCCATTTGAATAATAACAGGTAAACCATGATGAGGACATTTTCTTAAAAGTTCCTTCCATCTTTCCCATGCTTCAAATAAAGATTCAAATTCTTTTTGTCTAAAAGAAGTAATATCAGTTCTCATCCTGGCATTTTTGATAGGTGGGAAATATTTTCCTAAATGTTTTTCATCCATTTCATTCCATGAATGGATAGAGTTAGGCTCTAAAGAGTTTAGTCAAGCCTTAGCTCTATCTTTCAAAGAATAAGGAAACAACCTTAATCTAAATGCATCTTCACTAACACCAGGTATGATAAAGTTTCTACATACTTCTAGAAATTGTCTTAAATGCAAATGAGGATCTTCATGAGGAGATCCTCCAAATTGACCAATAGTTTGAAGCATTTGAAACATCATAGGCTTAAATTCAAAATGCATAGCATCAATATGAGGTCTAGATATGCTAGTTTGCATGTTTTGATGATCAAACTAAGCATAATCCCTCATAGGTCTATCTCTATCATTAATCATACCTATGTGATCCATGTGGATGAGATTTTCTCTATGATCTTCTTCAGTAGCTTGATGTGAACCAGGGCCTCCTCTCACTGAGTGTGACCTTGAGCTTTGTTCTTCACTTTGAGACATGTTGCAGGCTTGTTGATTTTGCTTTTGGAGTCTTAGCAATCTCCTAAATCTCCTTTCTATTTCTGGATCTAAGCTGTATTCTGGTGTCCTGTTTTTGGTCTTGTACATATACTAAGGCACCATGTGCTTCTGCATGACAGAAACTACAAATACCAGAATTATATACAACACTAAATTACTATATATCAGAATTTTAAAAAGAATTTACTTCAATCTCCGGCAACGGCGGCAAAAACTTGGTGATGGAAAAAAGCATGTGCAAGTATACACAGTCCAAAACAAGTAGTATAAAAGATCGAACCCACAAAGATTGAAAAACTCTCTTTTAAAATTCAATACAAAGTAATAGAGTGTAAGGTAACCAAATAACAATTTATAGTGGAGTTGATGTGATCACAATCAAGTTAGTAAAAACTAAAAGTGCAAGTATTTGTAGTGCAAATGAGAGAAGTTAGTTGGAATGTCTTTATCAAGTAATTTACTTTTAAGTGTTTGATGCAGTATGTAATGCAGTTGCATTGAATGCTGTTGCATTGAATGCTGTTGCATTAGCTATGTGCCTTTCAGTCACTTTCTTCAGAGTTTCATTACAAGCTTCCTATGTCTAGGCATGCTTAAATAAGTTCACTCTTGTATCTTAAGTACCCACAGTTTCACCCTATGGACTATACTATCCTATGTCTAGGTCTTAGCATGGTTTTCACAAAGTTTCTTTTATGTAAAACACTTACCCATATTAGTTCTTGAGTTCTTAATTGTAAGCCATGACTGCTCTTACAAATCTACTTATTCTAAGTGATCAATCTCAAAATAAGTGTTGAAAGTATTATCAAACAAGAACTAAAGTGCAAACATTACATACATGCATCATACTTACTTAAAAGCTCATTAAATGATTAAAACATTCCAACTAAGAGAGATTTAGCTAACAATAGACATTGCAAGATAAATATAAACTGAATAGAACATGTTTATATAATTGAAATCACAAAAGAGAAACAACAAGATAGAGATTACACAAGTTGTAGCCCTTTGCATGAGTTCTCTTTGCAATGCACTAGCATTACTCCTTAGCACTATGTAAATACTATGAAATCGAAGTAAGGAGGATAGACTATTCCTTCCTTTCCCTCTTACAAAATAGAAACTAACTATGTATATTGAAATTTGAATCTAACTTATGGATTGTGATATATTTCCAAATGAAGATATGAGGTCCTTTTATAGTCTTCAAGAGAGGTGCTTCATTCCTTCATGTTGAAGTAATCTTGAGAGGATTGAGCTGTAATTGCTTTTCAGAGGTTGATCCCCAAGGTGAGATCTTTGATCAAGTGTATAGGGAGGTCCAATGAGGTATGAACATGTGTCCCTATGTTGATGACTCTTCAAAGCTATCCCTATGGCTATGTGTGAATGGTAGGCGCCTACTATATAAAGTGGTCTTTACTTGAAAGAGAGCAATTACTAAGTTTAAACATATGAATAACTCTATATAAAATAGAGTTATCAAGTGTTCACAAATATCAATACAACTGATTGTAACTAATTCTCTCTTTGGGTTATACTTCTAGTGGATCCCCTAACCAACTCTATTAGTTAATCTCATGTATAAATAAGGTGATCCATCTCTTGTACAATTACAATATCAATTTCACAATTTTACAATGCATTTACAATTCACTAAATTCTCCATTATGGTATCAGTTGCAAGCCTGGGAAACTAAATCCATTCTGTTACAACTGATTCACCTAACAACTTCAACAAACTTCTTCTTCTTCTTCCTCACTTTTTCTGCACATATTCGCTGCAATTTCACCATTTCTTCACTTCAATCTTCTCTTTCACATTGCCTACTTTCCATTGATTCAATGGCATCAGTGGTGAATCCCTCAGAACCTGTAACAGAAGCAACACAACAACCAAATCAAATCTTTCAATCATCAACAATCATGTATTCTAATGCAAACTTCATCAGTGGACCAAAACTGTCCATAAACCTAGATGACAGAAACTTCCTTCTATGGAACCATCAGGTTGAAGGTGTTATTCTCACACACAACCTCCAAAGATTGCTGGTTAATCCAAAGATTCCTGCTAAATATGATTCAGATGCAGATCAAAGCAAATAAGGTTTCTGCAGCATATTCAACATGGATTGTGCAAGATCAAGCCCTATATACATGGCTTCTTTCTACCTTATCTGACACAATCTTACCTAGAGTCCTAACCTGCAGGCATGCTAGTGAGGTATGGGACAAGATACACAAGCATTTATATGCTCATCTCAAGGCCAAGGCAAGGCAACTCAAAACAGAACTGAAAGCCCTAAAGAAAGGTACTCAAACAATCTCAGAATTCATTACAAAGATTCACAATCTTGCAGATTCTTTAACTGCAATTGGTGAAGAAATCAAGGATCAAGACCTAATGGATATCATCCTTGAGGGCCTCCCGGAAGAGTGCAATGCATTTGTCATGCTCTACTATGGGAAAGCAGGCAACAATGACTTGATGGAAATGAAGTCACTCTTGCTAGTTCAAGAGGCTCAACTAGAGAAATTTCGCCAAACCCTCACTGCCACTGCTCCTTCTGTCAATGCAGTGCAAGCCAATCATCCCAATAACACTCAACAAGCCCCCAAACACTCAGCAAAATTGGCAAGGCAATCAACAGAATAACTCTGCATATAAGAATGCTAATCCTTCCTACATTAGACGTAGATACAGAATTAATAGAAGCAGGGGTCATGGAAGAGCTAGAGGAACACCTAACACATATCACAACCCTAACTATACTCCACCTACAACAGGGAATAAACCAACTTGCCAACTATGTTGCAAGTATGGACATGCTGCAAGCACATGCTGGTACCGATTTGATGAGAACTTTGTGCCCCCAACACCTAATCCTCAAGGTAATACTGCTCAGTCATCCAACCCAGGGTCTACACCAAAGACCTATCGGTGAATCCCTCGCACCTCGTGCAAACTTCTTTGCCTTTTACGGAGCTCATGAATCGCTGAATTCTCCGAGTTCACTTCCTCAAGTTGGTATGCAGACACTTGTGCCTCACACCACATGACACCATTTGCTGAGTACATGCATTATAGTACACCTTACACTGGCCCTCACAAGGCAACTATGGGCAATGGCAACCAAACTTCTATTCTTTCTATTGGCACATCTAAATTATACTCTAAATTTAAACCTACAATTCACTACACATTAAACAATCTATTCCATGTGCCTTCTCTTACTCGCAATTTACTGTCTGTTGGCCAATTTGTTCAAGATAATAATGTCTATTTTGAGTTTCACTCATTTATTTGTTTTGTGAAATCTTAGGGATCTAATGAAGTCCTATTTCAAGGCTTTAGATGATCTGATGGGCTTTTCTTCATTCCTAGTCTCACTGTGTTGCTGCCATCACACAAGTCTCAAGCTGTTTCTAGTTCAGTTATACCAAATGTTGTTTCTTCTGCTATTGTACCTAGCACAAGTAATGTTCCTGCCGTATCTTCTACTTTTGAGTCATCTAATAACAATGTAATTGATTCCACACCCTATACACTTTGGCATCATAGACTAGGTCATGCAAACAGTAGAGTAATTCATTCTGTTCTCACTACATGTAACATTTTCATTCCTAGAAATAAAACTTTTGAACTGTGCAAATCTTGTTGTTTAGGTAAGGCTCACAAATTACATGCCCCTGCCTCTACCACAACACACACCACACCTTTTGAACTAGTCCACACAGACCTTTGGGGACCCTCACCTACACCATCTAGTGGTGGTTACTCTTATTACATAGCCTTTGTAGATGCTTGTACAAAATTTACATGGATTTATTTCTTTAAAACCAAGTCAGAAGCTATAACAGCCTTTAACCAATTTCACCAAATGATTAAAACACAGTTTTCTGCCAACCTAAAAGCACTCCAATCTGACTTTTGGGGAGAATTTAGACCATTTACTTCACACCTGGCCTCCCTAGGAATCTTACATAGGAAGACATGCTCCTACACTTCACACCAAAATGGCACAGTAGAACGCAAGCACAGACACATCACAGAAACAGACCTCTCTCTCCTTGCACATGCTTCCATGCCTCTTACCTATTGGGACCATGCCTTCACTACAGCAATTCACCTTATAAATAGGCTCCCCACCAACTCCTTACCTACATTCATCTCTCCCTACTAAGCACTGTTTCATTCATTACCTGATTATACTAGCCTAAAGTCCTTTGGGTGTTCTTGCTTTCCTCTTCTAACACCCTATAACAGACACAAGTTACAGTTTAGGAGTGTTGAATGTGTTAACCTAGGATTATCTCCCTCCCACAAGGGCTACAAATGTCTTAGCCCTGATGGACGAATCTATATATCCAAAGACATTCAATTTCATGAACACAAGTTCCCTTTTCCCACTATGTTTCCCACCACTAGTCCTATGATGTCCTCTATAGTTTCTTCCACCTCTAATACTCTCCTAATACCTACGATTGAGTCCACTCACCTACAATGCCACCCCGATTCCACTATGCCTTCTGATGATACTTCACTAGAATCCTCCACTGTTGACTCTCATGCACATACTCCTTCTCCACCACCATCCCCTATTCCTCATGTCTCTCCCTCTCCTCCTAGACCTCCACCCATTAACAATCATCCTATGCTCACAAGAGGTAAAACAAGCAACCTAGAGCTTTCCTCACACACATTGAACCAACTAGTGTCAAGGCTGCCCTTGCTATTCCTCATTGGGTTGAAGCCATGAAAGCTGAATATGATGCATTACTCAAAAACCAGACATGGACTAACTGAATTACCTCCCAATAGAAGCCCTATTGGATGCAAGTGGATATTTAGGGTTAAAGAAAACCATGATGGCACAATTAACAAGTATAAAGCCCGATTAGTGGCTAAGGGGTTCAACCAACTACCTGGAAAGGACTATGGAGAAACCTTTTCCCCAGTTATAAAACCTGCTATACCATTAGAATTCTGCTCACTCTAGCATTAACCTACAAATGGAATGTTCAGCAAATATACATCAACAATGCCTTTATTAATGGCACACTAGAGGAGGAAATCTATACACAACAACCCCTGGTTTCATTTCTACTAACAAAAATCTAGTTTGCAAGTTACATAGATCTCTCTACGGCCTCAAGCAGGCCCCCAGAGCATGGTATGAAAGGCTAAAACAAGCCCTGTTTCAATTTGGCTTTGTGTCCAGCAAATGTGATCACTCTCTTTTCATATATCTACAAGGAAATGTACAACTCTATGCCCTTGTCTATGTGGATGACATACTACTTACTGAATCCTCTTCTACATTGATCCATGACCTCATTACTAAGCTACAATCAACTTTTGCACTCAAACATATGGGCAAAACCTGAATATTTTCTTGGAATAGAAGTCAAATACCTGTCTAATGGGTCCATGAAGCTCTCTCAGACCAAATATGTGGCTGATCTCCTTGAATGTGCTCAGATGACTGGATGCACTCTTATGCCCACCCCCATGCTCTCCAATTTGAAGCTAAGTCGCCATGGCACCGACTCCCTAACCGATGCTACCCAATACCGCTCAATAGTAGGTGCACTTCAGTATGTGACCTTGACCCGACTAGATGTTGCCTTCGCGATTAACAAGGTTTGTCAATTTCTTCAAGCTCCTCGTGATACTCATTGGCGTGCCGTGAAGCGCATTCTTCGATATCTCAGTGGCACAACTACCTTGGGTCTTCAACTTCAACCCGCAACCACTGCTCCACACTTTGAGGTGAAAATCTACAGTGATACTGACTGGGCGAGCGATGTAGATGATCAGCGATCAACCTCCGGTGCATGTCTCTTCTTTGGACCGAATCTCGTTTCTTGGAACTCGAAGAAGCAAACTCTAGTTGCTCGATCGAGCGCTGAAGCTAAATACAGGGGTCTCGCAAATGCCACCGCCGAACTGGTTTGGGTTCAATCGTTGTTGACTGAGCTTCACATCTCCACCTCAACTCCGACGATCTATTGTGATAATCTCTCCGTCGTGATGATCGCCCACAATCCCATCCTTCACTCTCGTACAAAGCACATCGAAATAGATCTCCATTTTGTTCGAGAAAAGGTCGCTGCGAAGAAGCTCTCCATCAAACACATCCCTGTGTTTCTCCAGATTGCCGACACATTGACTAAACCTTTACCATGTGTCCCCTTTACCTCGCTGCGTTTCAAACTAAACATTGGGCTCACTAGCCCAACTTCTCCTGAGCCCAATGCTAAGTTTGAGGGGGGGGTGTAATAAGTACTACAGAAGGTGCAGCTAGTAAAAATAAAAAGAATATCAATACAACTGATTGTAACTAATTCTCTCTTTCGGTTATACTTCTAGTGGATTCCCTAACCAACTCTATTAGTTAATCTAATGTATAAATAAGGTGATCCATCTCTTGTACAATTACAATATCAATTTCACAATTTTACAATGCATTTACAATTCACTGAATTCTCCATTAGGAAGTATCATATATGTTTGCTTCATTAGATATGTGTTTTTATTCCAGATTCCTATTTTTATCTCTCCGTTTGCTTTTAAAAAAAAAAGATTCCTATTTTTATCCTCTCAAGGGGTTTTGTTTTATAAAGCTGAACAAACTTACAGTTTTGTAGATATACCAAGAACTTGGCTATATTAGTGGGTAAAATTGACTCATGTGCAAGACTGTTGTGCGAAAAGTAGTTGTGCAAGTGTACACAATCGCAACAAGTAATATATTGATAAGTAAAGTTCGTCTCCACAGGGATTGGTATTAATTTTAGAGTTTAAAAAGGAATTACACTTAGAGGATCAAGTAACAAGTAATTGAGTAGCAAAGTTCAGTTGAACAAGAGTTGTTTTAAGGTAACAAGTTAAAGTAAGTTAAACTATTAGAGAAATAAGTTGGATTGCTTTCACTACGTAACTTCCCAGAAATAAGACGCTATAACGTCACACGCTATAGCGTTAAGCTACCAAGTTGCAAATGTTTTGCACCTTTCAAGATTACTAGCGCTGTGGTTTCACTACAAGATGCCTATGTCTAGGTTCTAAATAGGTTCACCCCTATATAATCAAGATCCCACAGCTTATGCTTTATAAACTATTGCAACTTCTATGTCTAGAGGACGCAAAAATTGATTAAATGTCTTCAACCAACCTTATCATTTATATTAACCCTTGAGTTCTTTCTATGGTTCATGTCTGAATCCACCGAGGTACTTGTTTTACGTGGCCAAATATAAAACAAGTTTGGAAGAATTATAACACAAGGATTAAAACACAAAACGTGAGAAGTTATATACGCAATATTAAAGGTTCATTACAAGCTATAGCAACCCAACTCAAGGAGTTTAGCTCATGTTGAGCATCATCAAAATAACACAAATAAACATACTTGCATTACCGTAGGTAGAAAGGAATTTACAAGTGCAAAAGATACAATCTTGATGTCTCCTTATCATCCACGCAATGATGATACAAATCAGTAGCTTTACACCGTGAGAAATACAGAAAATCACAAAGGAAGAAAATAAACTTCAAAAGCTTTAAAAGTGTATCAATGGAGAAGAAAAGAAAATGTCAAGTTCTATCTCTCTACCAATACTCTCTCTAACTCTCGATTACTCCAAGGTAAGGGAAGGAAATCAGCATATCTAGTCTCTCTAGCATGAGGTACAAATCTTCTCAAAAGTCAATAAAGGTGTGTTACCTCAAAATTTCGGCAAGGGCATTAAATTAAGCATTAAATGGTGTTGACTGCACATTTAATAGTATTATGTGGGCTGCAGGTCAATGTTCAAGTCAATGTACCATAAATTCAACAGAAAGTTGTACAAGTGCTGACAATGCAAGCAAACTTCGACAGACTTAGTTCTTCAAGATTACGAGGCAAGGCGTAAACTTTCGACAAGAGAAGGCCCAGGTTGTTCGACAAAATCGGGTCCAATGCTTCGCAAATCCTTCGACAACAAGTCGGGTCGAGCGCAAGGAGCAAAGCGATTAGTGGGCGGTTATTTCCCTAGGTTTTAGGAAGTGGTTATCGTGGCTTGCCCACGATTGTATCTGAGAGTATAAATACTCCCTTGTAATAGGAAAACGGGGTCACCACATTTTACAAAAACACTGAGAAACTCAACTTCCAAGTCAAAGCGAAACAAGAGTGAATCAGATTACATTGTACGTGTTGGTGTACCAACTTCTTTTCTTTTCCACTTTAATGCAATTTTTACTTGTTTTTACGTTTGTTGCACTTCTTGCTTTCATCGCTTTCAAACTATCTCTTCCTACTATTTTCTCGTTCTTACGCACGCTAAAAGACACAAAACCTAACGGCAATTGTCAAAGAGATTTTCTAGTTTGATCTCACGATCTTAATATTGAAAACTAGTGATTGTTTGCTAAAAACACCAAACAAACAAATTGGCACGACCGGTGGGACCTTTGCCGATTATTTTGTGTCGCTTACGTTAAGTGTATAAATTTGTATGCACTTGAGGAGTGGTAGAATGGCACGTACCAATTCTAACAACGCCTCTAGTTCGAGCACCGTGATATCACAAGTGCAAGGAACAACGGTAGATTACGCCAATGTAAGCGGTGGAAATGTTGCGGGGACCCACGGCCCGGTGACATCAATAACCGCTCCCACGATGTCAACGACCAATGTTGGTTCGGACGTCGTTTCATGGCCTTGCCACAAAGCGTAGGACTTCCTTCGAGTCCTTATGTGGCAACAGGAATAGTTTGGAAACACGTTTCCAAAATATGAGTCTACCACCATACCTTTTGGGGTATATGGCATGCCTTTGGAATGCCACATGTGTCGACCTTTTCCCTTCACACGTTTCTTCCGAGGGTGTACTTGGTCGAAATCCCTCCGCATTAACCAATGCGCCCTTGTTGGCGTTAAGACAACAAGTGGACGAGAGCAATCATGATATGGTTAATATGTCGACTCAAAGAAATTGGTATCGTGTTCAATCCTTTGATTCGCAACACAAATACCGATTATCGATGTTAGCAGACCAAATGGGTAGGATTGCGCATTTCTTTGGGGCTCCTACGGAAACAATAGGCGCTACCAAATTGTGGGAACAACATGCCTAATACCCCACAGAGATCGCTGGATATCGAAGCTCAGCGGGTTATGGGCGAACAACAAATGGGAAATCACATCCTCAAGTCGTTATGGTGAATCAAACCAAAACGCTGATGAAGTTGTTCGACAAGTGCAACGAAATAACGTTTGCGCTCAAGACAACATAGCCACTTTGGTCGAAACCATAATGGCGCAAAATGGCCTTAACGTAGGTTTACATAGGCCTAATTTCATATCGCCCACGTGAGTATATCTTGCAGTGAATTGCAAGAGGTTGGAAAATCCCTAAGTTCACTAAGTTTGGGGTGATACCAACGAGTCCATCATCGAACATATTGCCGGTACATGATCGAGGCAGAGACATAGCTCAAAATGAGAGTTTGAAAATGAAGTATTTTCCAAATTCTCTAACTAAAAATGCCTTTACGTGGTTTACCACTCTACCCCCGGTTCCATATACACATGGGGCAATTAGAAAAGGCGTTTCATGAGCAATTCTACATGGGCCAGTCGAAGATTAGCCTCAAAGAATTGGCCAGTGTTCGACGTAAAGTACCTGAGGCTATTGATGATTATTTGAATAGATTCAGGTTACTGAAGGCAAGATGTTTTACACAAGTGTCTGAACATGAGCTTGTCGAAATGGCTGCAGGCGGCCTTGACTATTCAATTCGAAAGAAGTTGGATACGCCTCATTTGAGAGACATGGCCCAACTAAGCGGAGATAGAGTTCGACAAGTCGAAAGGCTTAAAGAGGAAAAGGCTAGAGTGAATAAGTACAATAAAAAAGAAAACTCAGTGGGTTTTCACAAAAAAGAAAAGATAGCCTATGTAGACGAACAATTCGACTTCGCATTCAGTGATGTCGAATCGGAGGAGATAGACGTGGCTGAACTTAAGCCCTGGTCCTCCTTATGCTTGCAAACTATTAAGGCTGGCAAATGGGAATAATCTGTAGAGCCTAAAAACGATAGATTTGTGCCTAAAACGTACACTTTTGATGTTACTAAATGTGATGAGATCTTCGATTTGCTAGTGACTGATGGCCAAATAATAGTGCCAAACGGCCTGAAAGTTCCTCCTCTCGAACAGAGGAAGAAAAAGGGTTATTGTAAGTTTCATAATTTTTTGGGACATACAACTGACCGTTGTGTTCTTTTGGGGATATGGTTGTAAAGATTGAAGAGGGAAGGCTCAAGTTTGGAGATCAAAAGAATAAGGCACCGATGCAAATTGATGTCGACCCCTCCATCAAGTGGAGCGATGTATATGAACCAATTGAGATGAGTATCAATATGGTAGACGTAAAAATGGTGGATTCTCCTAAGTCTACCAAACCTCCCGCTTTGAAAAAATCAAAAGTGTGGTACAAAAGAGTGAGGTGTGCAACAAAGTTACTCAAGAAGAATATGAGGAAAAGGTACAATCTGTGGTACCCCAAGGTGAGGAAGATCCGATAGACTTCCTAAATCGGTGTAAATTGAGCTCGAGGTCATGTTATGTCCAAGGTGCGAGGTTGTGTTTGATAAGGAAGCGGCTAAGAGTGTCGAACGTTTGCGCTAAGTTCGACCACCCCCGAAAAGGAAATGGCCAAGTAAGAGGCCAAATTTCAATTTTCAAGAGAGGACCTTCCTTACAAGGTAAAAGAATTCAAGCGTGGCTTCGACAAGTAAGCCGCAGGTTCTTCGGGCAAAGGTATAGCCAAGAAGGAGTTTGCGCTATCTGCCTCTGCCAAACCATTTTTTCCAAGAACAGACACATCCAATGAGAAGTGGATACATGCTGGATGTAGACACTACAAGAATCTTCGTTCAACAGATTTGGAGCGGCCAAGCCAATCACGTGTGAGGCCTCAAAGTATAATTATAAAAATAATTATAAGGGAAGAATCCCATGACGAAGACCCAATGGCGTCGTTACCAGCGCTCGAAAAGAAGGCAACACAAGTTGCTAACGAGCAAACGCCAAAAACGGTTAGGGGTGTGACTCCTAAAACCGTGGGGAACACAAAGATAAGTATAGGAGCTGCCAATCAAGTGAGGGTTGGAAACAAGGCTAAAGGGAAATCTATTGTTATAGAAGAACCAAGAAGGCCCACGCTATGGAGAGGATTTTTCCTCCATTAACGACTTTAAAGAAGAAAGGTGCTTCATTCGACATGGGACGAAGATGTCACATCGATTTCGACGACTGCGAGGCTAGCTTCGACGTCATCTGCAACGTGGTATCCATTTTGCCGAGTGAGTACGATGCTGTTACAGTCCCAAATGACGTCGAAGAGGACTTCATTGGGGATATGGCTAACCACAAGCCAGTATGCTACTATGTCATGAACAATGGCTGCGTAGAAGAACAAATGGCCACTTTCGAGAGGCGGACGAGGGCATGCAAAGCACCATTTGAAGCCCTTATACGCCCAAGCCAAAGTTAATGGCGTAGGCATTAACAAGATAATTTGGTCGATGGAGGGGCTTTGTTAACTTAATGCCTCGTGCCATGTTTGAAGACAATAGAGTGCGTTTGATACGGACCTTAGACCTCATAATATTATGCTGACCAATTATGAGGGGAAATCTGGCAGGTCGTTGGGAGCTGTCGAAGTAGAAGTGGTGGTAGGAACCGTAAGAAGAACCACCACGTTCTTTGTTATAGCATCAAAAGCAAGCTACAATCTACTCCTTGGGAGAGAGTGGATACATGGCGTAGGAGCTGTTCCCTCAAGCCTACACCAAAAACTGGTAATGTGGAGGGATGATGGTCTGGTGGAGTACGTCGAAGCAGACCAGAGTTATTTCCTTGCTGACGTAAATAACGTCACCAGGGAGAATTTTGAGAAGCAAATGGCGAACATTGCGCCATGTTCATCTTCTAGCCAAGCATATATCTCCTCGGATAATGTGCTTTCCTCCATTCACTTATACCCAACACATGGCTTTGTGTGGGAAAGAGAGGAAATAGAAGGTGCTAATGTCTATCCTGATGGTGTGCTACCTCCAACAGGATGGGACACTGACTCTTAGAAGGTTTAGATGTCAGTACCCAGTGCTTGGGATAGAATTACGGCTTATATGGCCGAAAATAAAATAAAAACGGCTTTGGAAGCCGAGTTAAATCAACAAACAATGGCTGTCGAAGCCATAACTTCATCTGAAGAAAATGGTGAAGTCATAAATGACAAACTGGATTGCATTTATGACGACGAACCATTGGGTTTTGAAAAAGACCCTAGAGATTCTACAAAGCGCATGCAAGCTCAAGATCCAGTCGAAGAGGTGGATTTGGGAAATGGCTTGATCAAAAGGCCAACCTATATCAGTGCACATCTTGATGCTGCCTTCAGAACCCAAGTCATTTCACTTCTGCAGGAGTTCAAGGATTGCTTTGCTTGGGAGTACAGCGAAATGCCCGGTTTGAGTCGAGAAGTGGTGGAATTACAAATACCCATTCGACTCAGGAAGAAGCCGATGAAGCAAACGCCAAGAAGATTTGCTCCTCGGATATTGGCTAAGATCAAGGAAGAAATAGAAAAGGCATTCAAAAGCAAATTCATCGAATCGCAGTACGTTGATTGGTTAGCTAATATAGTTCGAAGAATGAAGAAAATGGAAAACTTAGAGTTTGCGTAGACTTTAGGGATTTAAATAATGCAACACCTAAAGATGAATACGCTATGCCCGTAGCAGTAAATGCTAATAGATTCGGCAGCAGGATTTGATTATCTCGGTTGCTAGATGGCTACTCGGGGTATAATCAAATCTTTATTGCCGAAGAGGACGTGTCAGCGCGCCGCTGATGTCCGGGGCATTAGGTGTTTATGAATGGGTGGTCATGCCTTTTGGTTTAAAAATGTTGGTGCCACTTATCAAAGGGCAATGAATTCTATGTTCCACGATTTTATTGATGATTTTATGCAAGTGTACATAGATGATGTGGTGGTTAAGTCATCCTCGTAAAGTGGTCATTTAGACCATCTTCGACGTTCTTTCGAACGAATGAGGAAATATGGATTGAAAATGAATCCAACCAAATGTGCTTTCAGGTGCGTGCGGGTGAATTCTTGGGTTTTGTAGTACACAAGAAAGGCATAGAGATCAACGAAAATAAGACTAAAGCAATTATGGAAACGAAGGCTCCTTCGACCAAAAAAGAATCAATAGTCACTACTAGGAAAATCAATTTCCTTCAAGATTCATCTCAAATCTAAGTGGCAAAACACAAGTTTTTTCGCCATTACCGAGATTGAAGAAAGAAGATGAATTCAAGTGGGAGCAAGTTCACCAAGATGCTTTCGACGCAATCAAGTCTTATCGGTCAAGCCACCAATTTTATTGCTCGTTATTGGAAACAAATTGCTAAAATTGTATATAGCAACTTCCGATAACACAATAGGTAGCATGTTAGCGCAAGAGGATGACAAAGTGGTGTCGAAAGACCCATTTATTACCTTAGTAGGGTTTTGATTGATCTTTGAAACTAGGTATAGTCCAATTGAGAAACTATGCCTTTGCTTGTATTTTTCTTGTACAAAATTGAAGCAATATATAAAATCAAGAGATGTTTATGTTTATTCGCATTTTGACGTTATTAAACATATGTTGTCAAAACCAATGTTGCATAGTCGAATTGGCAAATGGGCTTTAGCTTTGCTAGAGTACAACTTAACTTACCAACCCCTTAAATCAATTAAAGGACAAGTGGTTGCTGATTTTATAGCGGCACCATTCCGTTGTCGAATGTGAAATAAATTCATTAGACATACGTCCTTGGAGGCTATACTTGATGGTTCAAGCCATAAAAACGGAGCGAGCATTGGAATTTTGATTATCTCTCCGAAAATACTCCAACGAAGTATAAATTTAAAATTCGAGATTCTTGCTCAAATAATGAAGTGAATATGAGGCTTTAATAGTAGGCCTTAAAATTTTACTCGAATTGGGGGCAAGTTATGTCGAAATAAAAGGTGATTCTCAACTAGTGGTCAAACAATTGACAAAAGAATACAAATGTATTAATGAACACCTTATTAAATATTTCGTTATTGCCAATACTTTGCTAAAAAGGTTTACATTCGTTCACCTAGAACATTTACCACGAATTGAAAATCACGTGGCAAATGAATCGCACAAATTGCTTCCTAGGTTACAAAGTATCGAAGCAAAGCCTAGAAAGAGTTAATTGAGATAAAAGATAAATTAATCTCAGAAGACTCTCTCTATAATACTCCTTCGACGTTATTGTCAACACCAAAAATTGGGGGGGCAATAAATACAAATGAAGTGAGCGTCGAAAAACGTCACACCTTCGACGATATTGACTTGGCAGAAATTTTTGCTATTGACAATATGGTTGATGGTGATTGGCGAAAACCCATTGTGGAATATTTGCAAAATCCTACAGGGAACACTAACAAAAAGTAAAGTACAGAGCTCTAAGCTATGTGTTAATTGGAAACGAATTGTACAAACAAACTCCTGAAGGGGTACTACTAAAATGTCTTAGTGAAAACGAGGCATATTTGGCAGTTTCTGATACACATAGTGGAGCATGTGGCTCACACCAAGTAGGCCACAAAATGAAATGGGTTGTTATTTCGACAAGGAATGTATGGCCAACTATCTTTGAAAGATTGTATAGAATTTGCCAAAGGGTGCCAAGAATGCCAAAACATCTTTGGAATACAACATGTGCCCGCAAATGAGTTGCATTCTATAGTGAAACCTTGGCCATTCAGGGCTGGGCTTTAGATGTGATTGGAGAAATAAAACCAACTTCGTCGAAAGGCCACAGATACATTCTAGTAGGGATTGATTACTTTACGAAATGGGTAGAGGCAATACCTTTAGCCAATGTAGATCAAGAAGCGTTGATAAGGTTTATTCAAAATCATATCATTTATAGATATGGAATCCCGAAACCATTACTACAGACCAAGTGTGCGTGTTCACCGGTCGAAAAATGGTAGATTTCTTTGAAATTGGTTTCAAGTTATTGACTTCGACACCATACTATGCACAAGCCAATGGTCAAGTAGAGGCTGCCAATAAAATCATTATTAACTTGATTAAAAAACACGTTGGACGTAAGCCTAGAAGTTGGCACAGTTCTCTTGACCAAGTGTTATGGGCTTGTCGAACTTCACCTAAAGAGTCTATAAACACCACTCCCTACAAAGTTAACATTTGGGCATGATGCGTTGTTGCTCGTCGAGATTTGTTTCTGATCAACAAGGATTCAAAAACAATGTGAAATTCCTTTTGATCATTATTGGAATATGATGATCGATGAATTAGTTGATGTAGACGAAGAGAGGTTGTTAGCTTTAGAAATGCTTATCCGACAGAAAGAAAGAGTAGCTAAAGCTTACAATAAAAAGGTTAAGGAAAAAACCTTTGAGGAAGGAGAGTTAGTGTGGAAAGTCCTATTACCTATGGATAAAAAAGATAGAGTTTTAGGCAAATGGTCACCAGGGTGGGAAGGCCCATTTCGCGTGTTGCGTTGCTTTTCGAATGGCGCTTATGAAATCGAAGAGTTAGGTGACGAAAATAGGACCTTTAGAATAAATGGCAAGTATTTAAAACGATACAAGCCAACGTTAACCGAAATAAAGATTGAGCAATTATAAGTAAACCAAAGTTGTTCATAAATGGCAATGTATAAAGAAATTGTTAAAGTTACATGACCATTTTTAGAATGCTAAGCTATTCTGAGTCTTAGAAGGTCGACAAGGTAGCCTTATGTCTCTCCATAATGCTAACACTTAGAGAAATGGAGGTGTCGAGAAGATACAGCTCTTTGTCGAGATCAGCGAGAATAGCTTGGTGCTTGTCAATCTTCTCCAAGTGCTCTATAGCTGCCATTGCTTTGGTAGTTTTGGTGGACGAAGAAGCAAAGACTCATGCTCGACGATCGAGCCCTCTTCGATGCTTAGCATTAGACAATTTGAGTTGAAGGGTCTTTATCTCTTCATCAATGCGCGCAATCTCTGCATCCCATTCAGCGATTGCTTTCTCATCATTAGCTGCTTGGGTCTCAAGAGCTTCGATGTCGTCTTGATCAGCCTTAAGAGAGGCGAGTTCTACTTCACAGAGTTGAGCCTCTTGAACCTTGCGCTTAGAGGTGGTCGACCGTTGGTTGATTAAAAGAGAAAGTTGCTCAAAAATAGGGCCAAATTCCATGAAGAACGAAAGGACATTTTGAGGAGGGTCTAATCTGGTGATCTTCTCGAATGAGGATTTTACCTCAAGATATACACAGATGAGTCATTCTCAATGGTTGCCACCAAGTCCCCTTCTAACACCTTCGCCTTCAATCGCAAAGCAAAGCTTTCGACCGCCTCTTGGTTGATAGAACTTAGAGAGGTGTTCGAGGAATCGCAAACCAAACGGCTCGACGAGCTCTTGAGGCTTAACATAATCTTCAAAGTCGCCAAGGATCCGCTCTTCTTTAGCTCACCAATTCTTGATCACCGATGGCTGTTGGATGACTCTTTCGCGTAAGCACCTTGATCCGCAGCTACCTCTACTCTAGGCTCCTCTGGTTCTTGATCGACCATATTTGCTTCAGGAATTTCGACGGAGGTAGCCACTATTTCTGGTCCTTCAGTTGTTGGAATGGTAGATTCTGGAACTTGAGCAGTTTCTCCAACAACAGTCTCCGGTTCGACGCTACCAGTAGTTGGAATAGCCTCCTCCATAACAGGAGCATTCTCTTCGACGACCGCCTCTTGTTCGACATTTCCAGCACTTGGCGCAAGCTCCTCGAAAATGGGAATTTCAGGGTTCTCCAATGCTTGGAAAATTTCTTCAAATAGATTGCACCTTGGGGAGATGAAGGAAAAGGGAGCATAGTGGTCGACAACTCTAGATCGCACCTCAACCATAGATCGAACTTCAGGATTGTTCACGAGCGATCCACTCCACCTATACACAACAAGGTGTGTCGTTTTAAGTTAAGGATTGGAAAGGTGAGATCGAAGAAGTCTAAACTAATGTCGAAAGGAGTTTACCTCTTGTACCTTAAGTCTCTTGATTGGGGAGAAGAAGGTGGTTCAGAACCTCATCAATAGTGATGCCTTGAGCCTGCCGTTTGAATCTCGTGAAGATTTCTTTCTTCGCCTCCGAGTGAGGGGATGTTATCATCACTTTGGTGTCTGCAAAGAGAATTTGGGTTATGACAGAAAGTGAATGACAAAGGGAAGAGAAATTTCACGGATTAACAAGGCAAGAGTATAATACCTCATCTTCGTGGAGGACCATTTTCCTTTTAGCTTTGGTCCGCTTGAGGATTTGGCCCGAGTTGTTTTCTAGAGAGAAGGATTTCGACATAAGTAAAAGTCGTAATCAAAAGATAACTTGAAGCGAATAAATGGCAACATACCTTCTTCAGACAATGTCCGGAGTAGATCTCACGCCCATCGTTGTCTCTTGGTTCTTTGGAGGAGATGGTCTTTGTGGTAGCCTTGCTTACTTTGGCCTTTCACTTGGGTGCGAGTTGACTGACGTCGAAAAACATTGGTAAGAAAGCGTAAATAAAACTAAGTTACTGAGATGTTTAAGACTCGAAAGATGTGGATATCAAGAAGTAAATACCGGGTTGTTCGAAGGAAGGTCGCCACCAATTTCTTCATGATATTTTCTGCGAAGGTGTCACTAGCCTCCCAAAGAAAGAGAGTGGTATAGTAACTAGTCCACCATTCATGAAATTCCTTGGTGCATGAGAAACGGGGTTGAATTTGAGGGCTCAAACTCAAAGCCTCAGTAGTGGAATTTTTGAAGGCGTGTTTGTAGGTCTCGCCACGAGTATGGATTCGAAAATTCTCGCCTATGAAAACATACCGGGCGCAGTCGAATCGACAAAGGCCAAACTGTCGCGCGTAATAACTTGGGAAGTATCTCTTAATTCGGCCGTTTTTAGCTTTGCCAGGGGTAAGTCTGGTAGAAAGAATAGCAGGAGAGAGGTAGGCTTGCCAGATTTGGGAAATCTCCTCAGCTTGTTCGACAGAAGAAGAGGGAAATGGTTGCCGAAACCAAGTTGGACCGAAAGGCCTTTGCACAAAGGGAGCCATAGAGTCTACGAAACTTGTGCACTTCAGGAACATGTCGAAGTGAATTTCGAAAGACCCTTCTGGAGGAATGTTTATCTGTTTGGGTTTCAACTGAGCTAGTCGAATACCTTCAGTCCTCCTAGACTTCAAGGTTGGGTGAACAGACTTAGGGATGTACAGACCTAGTCGAGACTCAAAAGTGGCTAATAACCACAATTGCAATAGCCACAAGGGGCCAGAAGCCAAAAACTTGTTGGTGGGTTCGTCTTCTTTCAGTTCTAAGACAGCATTGTCAAGCTCCTGATAGAGAGAACCCAACAACAATTTGGCAAGATTAATGTTTTCTTTCTCGTGGAGTTGATGCCAGTGGAATATAGGTTTTAGAAACCTGGAGTGAACGGGTGCAGAAAACAAAAAGGGATAGCCAAAGGGTTAAGAAGGCTACGTGTTCTTTAGCAGACACTGTGTCATTGTCACGGTTGTGGTGTTCTGTGATGTAGGGAGCAAAAGTGGCATTATTGAAAGTGAACGGGTAGACATACTCAGGATTAGCAGGGTCAAAAGTCTCACCTAGAGGTTTCAGACCTGTGATGGCAGCAACATCTAGTAAGGTGGGAGTCAGCATGCCACACTTCAAGTGAAGACTATGAGTGGCACAGTCCCAGAACTGCATAGCAGCCAATATCAAGGTACTGTCATACTTAGGCCCATACCTAGATAACTGGATAAGGTCAAAAATGCCTTGTTTTTTCCAGACGTCGGCCTTTTTAGCCTCCACTTTGTCGAGCCAATCTATGTAAATCTGTTGGTCGAGCCTAGGAGCAGACCTAAAGACCCTGGAAGGACTATTCAGAAATTCTAAGTGAAAAGGGGTCTTGGTGAAAATTTCGGGTGAAGACAAGCGTGGATCGGGGAAAATTTCGAGAGACTTCAGTGTTCTCTAAAAGGGTATTAGGAAGAGGACCTAGATATGCATGAGTATAAACCCTAGTAGAGGGAATTAATACCTGGTTTTGCCATTGAACTGCTCGACTATCATGGACGTCAGGCTCATCAACAAAGCCATCAAGGGTTTTAGGTCTGTTGGTTTCGTCGTTCTTCGTTGAACATTCAGCAGCAGATGAGGAAGCCATGAGAGATAAAAAGCAAATGCGAGACGGAATTCAAGCGTAGGTTGAAAGGAAGGAATGAAAGTTTGAAACTTTAGTGATTTTGGGGATTTTTGCAAAACGCAGAGAATGAAGAAGGCAGAAGGACTTCACAAAGGTTCAAACTGAGTAAAGAGGAATATGAAGGGTTGTAGCCGTTTATATATGTTGGGAAGCTACGATTATTGGCATCGTTCGCCATAACTCGCGACGCTCGCGACGCTTGAGAAGACGTGATGGCCCACCAACTATGCAACGTGTGCCAATAAGACGGTTCGTTTTACCTGTGCAAGTAATGATGGTTGTCTTTTCGACCACTGTTGAAATGCAAAAGGCGGTAGAAGTGACCATTGCACAGCATTCAAAAAATGCCTTTTCTTCCCTCCATTCCTTATTCCGTCGAAAAAACATTTTTTGGGGGGCAATCTGTTACCTCAAAATTTCGGCAAGGGCATTAAATTAAGCATTAAATGGTGTTGACTGCACATTTAATAGTATTATGTGGGCTGCAGGTCAATGTTCAAGTCAATGTACCATAAATTCAACAGTAAAGTTGTACAAGTGCTGACAATGCAAGCAAACTTCGACAGACTTAGTTCTTCAAGTTACGAGGCAAGGCCAGAAACTTTCGACAAGAGAAGGCCCAGTTGTTCGACAAAACTGGGTCCAATGCTTCGCCAAATCCTTCGACAACAAGTGGTCAAGCGCAAGGAGCAAAGCGATTAGTGGGCGGTTATTTCCCTAGTTTTTAGGAAGTGGTTATCGTGCTTGCCCACGATTGTATCTGAGAGTATAAATACTCCCTTGTAATAGGAAAACGGGGTCACCACATTTTACAAAAACACTGAGAAACTCAACTTCCAAGTCAAAGCGAAACAAGAGTGAATCAGATTACATTGTACGTGTTGGTGTACCAACTTCTTTTCTTTTCCACTTTAATGCAATTTTTACTTGTTTTTTACGTTTGTTGCACTTCTTGCTTTCATTCTGCTTTCAAACTATCTCTTCCTACTATTTTCTGTTCTTACGTACGCTAAAAGACACAAAACCTAACGGCAATTGTCAAAGAGATTTTCTAGTTTGATCTCACAGTCTTAATATTGAAAACTAGTGATTGTTTGCTAAAAACACCAGCAAACAAGGTGATGTTTGCTTTTTCACCAACTCCACTATTCATCCCTCATGCGATGCCAAGTGTCCACACAAATCCAATAAAATCTGCACATGTCAGCAAGCACAGTGGACACAAGATATGGAACATGGATTAATGAGCTTGGCGCCAAAATTGCACTTTTCCTTTAGATGCTCAGCTGATCTGCCTTCTTGACGCTATAGCGTTAGACGCTATAGCGCTAAACACTACACTACTTCACAAAATACATCAAAACATTCACAAGGGCACCAAATGTGCCAATTTCATAGCAAAGCAGTGTTTAGCCCTTCCTCACCTAATATTATGTAAATGCAATAAATACTATACTAATATTACTTGAGAACTTACTTAATTTAATGATTAGAGACATAAATAACTCATATAAATATGAGTTATCAAAGACCCTATTCATTATTCCGCTTATCACCGAAAACGAAACACGATGCAAATCAATGCATAATTACTCTTCATTATTCCGCTTTTATTTATTAAGAATTCATCACATTCAATGTTGTTACAAGAAATATGTATGTCCTAATGGTGAAGATTCAAAGGAACAAAAGGGCATGCAGAAGAAACCAATTTATTCTAAAGTTTAGACCTCAAGAATAACGTGCACAACTTTACATATTAATCAAAGAGACAGCGTACTTTAAGTAATTTTCTTAAGATCATAAAGGTATTTTTAATTTATTCTGTAAAAAAAGTGTTTTTAATGTTTTTTACTTTTCTCTTATGGCTTTAATCATTAAATTAAGTAAGCACTTCACAAACACAAGACCTGATCAGCACTTCACTTCTAAGCACACTCATTCAAATATATTCTCAATGGGCTAATAATTCAGATTTATACTCACACCAACACACTAATGCATTTTACTCAACTTCTAAGCTTATTACTGCTCAATAGTGTGTGTGTGATCTCTGACTTATCTCAATTCCTAGCTAGATTCAGATTTCTCTTAGCCTTGGGAAGAGTGGCCTTCTTTTGGTGACACCAAAATTTCTTTCAAAACAATGACTAGACTAACATTTTCACACAAATTTGAGGATTTGGACATGACAAAGGGCTTGATTAGGTATTTCCGTCCTGTGGCTAGTGTTCCTAACCTAATGACTAAACAGAGACGCTATAGCGTTTGATGCTATAGCGGCTCAACAAAATTTGACAACTTTACAGACTGCAGCCCCCTCATTACTGAGTTCCTTTGGCACTTTTTTTTTTCTTTTTTTTTTTTAACAATTGCGGCCTTTTTGGAACAACCCCACCTTTATTTTGTGTAGCTACTGACCTTTTACATATATATACTATATTTACAATGATTTCCTTCACACTAACCACCCTAAGACCTTTGTACCTAGCCTTTATGCAATCCAAGCACCCCCAAACTTAGCTTCTACAGCTCTTCAAGTTTTTAATCAAGTTTTGATGTCACCTTTGTTAACTAGGACTAACCTAAGCATTAGATAGTCCTAGGCTAACTAAGTTTTTCCTTAAGCACAAAGATTTTTATGTGTGGGAGCAATAATAAACAAAGATTTTTTCTAAAAGCATGGCTCTCTTACTCACTCACACAATCATCACTAAAACTAGCCCAAAGAGAATGCATTCAATGATTATACTTAAAAATGAAACACTTGAAACAGAACATTGATAACTCTAACTCTAGGTCCTCCCCCCACAACAAAAGTGAGCAGTGTCCTCACTGCTCTAATGGACTAGGGAGAGGCCTAAGATAAAACAGAAACAAGATAAAACAAGTCTTGAAACATTGGTGAAGCGCAAGACAGACTCTATAGCGCTTCACAACTTATTGGAACATACAACACAACTAAAAACTACTACAGCAGAATGTTAAGATCATTTCTTTATTAGACCAGACCTGGTCCTTGAACTGACACGAGTTGGCTGAGGAGGCTTTGCAGCCTTTTTTTTCTTCTTCTTCTCTTCCTTCCGCCTTGCTCGACGCTTATAGCGCTACTACTTGGGGCTTCTTCTCTTTAGCGGCCTTCATCTCTCGCTAACTTGCTAGCAGCCTTCCGCTTCTTGAGAGATACCTCCTTTTCACTTTTCAGGCTTGCACGCACACTTTCTTGATCATCTTCCTCAATCACAGCAAGCTTTGCACCTGGGCTCCTTCTGGCAGATACATATGTTGGCCTCTTTGTTGCCACGTGCTTCTCCTTCAGAATACGGCTTGGTGTGCCGATGATGGCACCTGGCTCTTGCACTACCTCTCCCGGGAGGGGTATCAGCCATGGCCTGAGCTTCTTCTTCAGAACCTGCAAGAATGTTAGCTTTTGATTGAGGGCTCCTTTGGGCTTTTTGCTTAAGCCTAGGAGATTTTGTTGTACTTGACACAGATGATGATGGACTTTTCTGCGCTGCAGGCGCTATAGCATCAGACGCTATAGCGCTAGCAGATTCTTCAGCAGGATTTTGGGGATTGGGTTCCTTGTGGTGATGCGGTGGTGGACTTGGTTCTTTTCTTGCTATGGGAGATTGGACAGTGGTTTTGTTTGGGCCGCTCATTTAGATTTGGTGGTTGCTGTGTAGGTGGGGGTGATGTTTCGTTGGTTGGGATGGGTGGAGGGATGGTGGTTTCAGATTGTGGGGTCTCAGGAATGATTTGGTCTTGGGCTTTTGGTGAAGGTATTTGTGGTGAAGGTATTTGTGGTGAAGGTATGTGTGGTGAAGGTTGTCTAGTTGGGCTGGGTGTGGGGTCAGCATGCACTTCCTCCAATTCTTCACTCTCCGACCCTTCCTCCTCTTCCGGCTCTCTTCACCGATTTCTCCTCTCTCGTAATCTTCCTCCTCGCGATTCATTAATTTCTTTCATTACCCTCCTTGTTTCCTCTTCATCTTCTTCACTGAGTTCCTCTAAATCTTCAGTATTCAAAGATTCTTCACTGCTCACCTTTGCTTTCTTCTTAGCAGGACTCTTTACCTTCTTCTTGGCAGGGCTCCTTGCTCTCTTTTTGAGCGCATCCACGTAAAACCTTTTACTCACCCATTCTTCCGCGAGGTGGCTCCTTCACACCCTCTTCCTCAATCAACCACTCGGGAACACCGGGGGTTCCAGTAATTCCTTTCCCCTGGATAACTTCTCCAGAACAGCTTTCTCCCATTCAAACTTGGCCTTCATAAACTTGCACAGTGTTTGTTGGCTCTTTTTCAACTGATTAAGCGCTATAGCATCAGACGCTATAGCGCTAGAACTTCTCTCGCCTGGTTTGAAACACGCAGAATGTCTCTTGAGGAGTCCTCCGCTCATCACGAATCTCAATTTCTACCTCACCGCTTGCACAATTCAAGAATTAAAGAAGGAAAATACAGATTACCATCATTTTTCAGTCTGCTTTTCTCAATTTCCCTTGCAATGATCTTGCCCACGTCAATGCTTTCACCTTCCAAAATAGCATCCAGCACTATTAATCTATCCTTCTCCACATTGGTTGTGTGAGAAGTGGGCATGAGTGAATGCCTGATAAAAGTAAACCACATGGCGACCTCATCCACCGTAAATGCCTTCTTTACCTTGAATTTCGATCCAAACCTTTCCCACGTAGCTTCCTCCACATGCATTCTCTCTCGACCTCCTCCATTTCGTCACAGCCCCATGTATCAAGCTTTTTCTCCAATGCCTTCCCAGAATAACCTAACTTGAAGTGCTCATTGATTGCACTTGGGCTGAAATTGTAACAGCCTGGGTCCACCACCCCAGCGCTATTACTCAAAGAACTTCTCTACCCCCGTAGAATTTTTGCCTTCCGTGGGAATCGAACTCACCTCTTGTACATTTCCTCGCATTTCACCACCAATTGAGCCGCGGTTCAATTGGTAGTGGGAATGCGAGGGAATGTATAAGAGTGATGAGAGCTGATTTCTGAGGCATTTGGTGCAGAGAGAGAGATGCAGCAGTTGGGTAGGACCAGTCGCTACAATAAAAAGGCGCTTTTATTGTAATAACACCGGGTCCACCACCCCAGCGCTATTACTCAAAGAACTTCTCTACCCCCGTAGAATTTTTGCCTTCCGTGGGAATCGAACCTCGTACCTAACACCCCATTTCTACCCGGTAATTTAAATCAAAAATCAGAGTATACAAAAATCTTTTCTGATCATTTTCTAGTTTAGTGTGTTATAAAATAGTGAACTGGCTGACTATGGGATTACTCAGGTAACTGATACTACTTGCAACAGGCATTGGCCACTTTTGCAAGGCTCTCAGTGATGCCCTTGTAAATACACCAGCGAAAGAAATTCTAGCCTTAGTGGCGAACTACGCGGTTTAGCCATAGTCATTCAAATAAGACTAATAGTATAACATAAATTAATACTCAATGAAATGGAGCGTCACAACCCTTTCTCTTAAACAAAAACTAAATACGTAACACCAGTAGATAACTCATAGAAATATAGTTTCACATAATGCAGCGGAAAATAATCATTATCTCAACAGCATAATCCAGCAATAGCAAACAAATACATAAAGGCTCAACAAGGAGCAAAACAGTAACAACAATCTAAACCCAGACCCCTAGGTGCTACGCATGATCGAGCAGCATCGACTGGGAGTAGTGAAGGTAGAAAGCCCTCACTCCCCGACTCACACCGTGGTAAATAACAAATGTAAAGGGTGAGTCTCGAACTATATAATAAAAGTGATAATAAGCAATATATAAGCATAGTTTACAGCATACTCAAGCACGTCAAACATCAATCAATAATATTCATGCACTAATGAGAATGTAAGCCATGTCAGTATGCATGTGGTACCATTGGCCCACCGGCCGCCTCAAAGCTTCACAATCACTTTATAAGGCCCCGCCGCCTCAGCTTCACAATCATTTTATAAGGCCCCCGCCGCCTCAAAGCTTCACCAATCATATTATAAACTCTACGATCGCACCAATGTATGCATGAGACTCCATGTACATCACAAACATCATTTCAAACAAATTTCAATACACCCATTACTCTTACCTCGGTGTTAATCTCATTTTATAGCCCTCCCGGCTTGGCCTCCGCCCATGCCCCCATGGCATGCTCAATCACTTCATTATACACCCTCAACACCATTATGTCCCACCTGACTATTCTCCTCTAGGGTACTCAACCTTACTCAGAACCTAAACCACCATTTAGGACCAAAACAATCATCTAGTGGACCAAACTGTCACCTAGGGACCAAAACAAAGACTTCTCTTAGGCACTTGGCAAAGACTGGCGCCATTTTCCCACATTCGCGCGCCCGGTGCAACACAAAGACTAGCGCCGTAAACTCAAAGATTTTGGCGCCCCGTGGCAACACACCATCGGGCGCCATTTTCCTAAGCAACTGGGCCCCCGGGCAACATGCAGACCTAGACACAAACTCGCATACGCTTTGACACACAAACTAAGACACAGCAAAGACGCTTGGCGCCCATCGACCCAACTTACCCAACATTTTCAAACCGTAAACCACCGAGCCAAAATGTTTAAAAATGAATTTGGCGTGTAAACACAAAATTTGGCCCAGATGAAATACGCTTTAGAAAAAGTTTCACTCCCTGCTCCAAAACACACAAAACGAGCCTCACCGGGACATTTTCAAAAATACACTGCGACTGTAAAACCACTCGAGCCAAAACACTTAAAATTGAAAGTTGGCAGTGAATACAAAATTTGCACGAGGAAATATGTTTAGAAATACAAGTTTCTCCCGCCCCAAAACACACACAAAACAAGCCCCACCGACATTTCCAAAAATACACCGCAAACTAAAAACCACTCTGAGCCAAAATGTTTGAAAATGAAAGTTGGCGGTGTGAATACAAAATTTGGCACGAGAAAATGTGCCTGTAAATGCAAGTTTCACTCCCTGCCCAAAATACCCACATTCTCGCGCCCAGACAAAGAACTCACTCACCCAGACATCAAGCATAAAGTGACACAGCGCCATTCTGGGCACCCTGGGCAGCATTTGGCGCTCACATCGCGCACACACGCACTCCAACACACAAACAAAGGCATGTGGCGCCATTTTCCTAGCAACTTGGCGCCTGGCGAGAACACACACCGCACAGAACACACTCCAAAGACATGAACAAGGCATTGTGGCGCCATTTTCCCAAAGAATGTGGCGCCCGGCAAAGAGCATTCTCGCACAAACTCCCAATTTCACCCGTGAACAAGACACTGTGGCCAGATCCTAGCATTTTGGCGCCCAAACTCCAAAACCCCAATTTCTCAAAATCTTCCAAACTAATTCACTCAATAATCCTTCTAACACTCCTAATTGCATAATCAAACAACCAATTGCATACTCAAATCATCAATTAACATCAAAATCACAAATTCATACATTACAAAACCCTAACTCACGCCTAAATCAATTTTTACCAACAATTTCATCAAATTCAAGGAATCAATCAACATGCAATCATCAATTAACATCAAAACAAATTTCCTATGACACATATAATACCCATTATCTCCTCTATTATAGAGTAAGACTCCCTTACCTCAAATTAACCGCAGAGAAGAACCTAACGGAGTCACGAACAAAACCACCGCAACAATCCAAGCTTCAAGTCACGAAATCCTCCTCTTTCTCTCTCTCTCTTCCACTGCAGCGCATAAGCCCTCTCTTCTCCTTTCTTTTTCTTTTCGCTTACTCCTCACAAATGAGCTTTGATACCTAATTTGGGTATATAAGTATTGGGCCAAGCGCACCTTGGCCCTTTTTACACCCCTACTCCATTTCTTCCACCATCCCCTTCAATTAAAATAATTTACCAAATTATAAACACCATATTATAATTTAATAATTAAAAAAATAGTGTAACACCTAAACAATTTAATCAATTTCTTAATTAAATTATTTGGGGTGTTACAACTCTCCCCACTTAGAGATTTCGTCCTCGAAATTCATACACGAGTCAAATAACTCGGATAGGACTCCCGTGATCTTGCTTTCCAGCCTCCCAAGTCATACTCTCACCAAAGAAAGCCTCCCAACCACACTACCTTGACCAAGGCAATGTCTTTCCTCTCAACACCTTCACTTCTCTATCCTCAATCCTCACCGGCATAGTCTCCACGGTGAGGTTCTCACGCACTCTCCACATCATCCATGTGAATCACATGAGACGGTTCCGAATATACTCCAAGCCGTGACACGTGGAAGACATCGTGCAAGTTCGAAGATTAGGTGGCAAGGCCACCCTATAAGCAACCTTTCCAACCTCTCGGTGATTTGGTACGGTCCAATAAACCTTGGAGTTAACTTCTTTGCCTTGAGCACGCCCAACACCGGTCATAAGGCGTGACCCTCAAGAACACATGCTCACCCGCCGAACTCCAAGTCCTTCCTCCTCTTATCATGATAACTTTTCTCGCGACTCGAGATTCTTTCATCTCTCTCTCGATCATTTTCACTTTCTCGTGAGTCTCCTAACCAACTCTCGGTCCAAGAACAACACTCTCTCCGGACTCATGCCAACACAAAGGAGTTCGCATCTACGCCCATACAAAGGCCTCAAAAGGAGCCATCCCAATGCTCGAATGATACCTGTTATTATAGTGAACTCAATCGCTGGAAGATGCGTATCCCACGCACCCCTCGCTCTAACACACAAGCTCTCAAAAGATCCTCCAAAGACTGGATGGTTCTCTCTGCTTTGACCATCACCGAGGTGATAAGTCGAACTCAACCTCACTGGACCCCAAAGCCTCCCGCAAGCTTCCCCAAAACTCGATGTAAACCGCGGGTCTCTATCCGACACAATACTCTTGAACCCCGTGAAGCTTCACAATTACACGAATGTAAATCCTAGCCAACTAAGCACAGAAAGGTGATGTTGATAGGAATAAAGTGAGCAGACTTGGTCAACCTATCCACAATCACCCAAATAAAGGTCGACCTTCTCTCACACAAGATTTGGCAACCCAAATCACAAAGTCCATGGAAATGTCGCCCCACTTCCATTCTCGAATCTCTAAAGGTTGTGATCAACCCCGCAGCTTACGGTGCTCAATCTTTGACTTCCGCAAGTCAAACATGCATATACAAATCGCAAGAACATCTCTCTTCATACTGTGCCACCAAAACAGCTTTCTTCAGATCATGATACATCTTAGTGGCACTGGATGAATGCTCAACTTACTCCTATGACTCTCCTCAAGTATCATCTTTTTCAACTCAAAGATCATCCGGGAACACGATTCTCGCCCTCAATCTCAAAACACCCCGAATCCAACTCAGTAATCCCCTCTCGCAGCCTTGCTCACCCGCAACCAAAGAAGTCTACCACTTCACATCTAGTCTCTCGGGCGTCTCGATACTAACCAAGAATCTGCTCCCAATCCTCAAGATCCCCAACTGACACTGGGGTCACCTCACAAACCAAACTCAAGTCACTGAATCGCTCAATCAATTCCAACTCCTCACCATCATAGCCGACATATGCAAAGTCTTCCGACTCAAAGCATCACCACGACATTAGCTTTGGGGTGATAGTTCAAGCCGAAATCATAGTCCTTCAATGGCTCTAACCAACGCTCTGCCTCATATTCACTCCTTCTCGTCAAACAAGTACTTTGGACTCTTGTGATCACCGAACACTTCGAATCTAGTACCATAGAGATAGTGCCTCCGCATTTTCAACACAAACACAATCGCAGCCAAACTCTAAGTCATGAGTAGGATAGTTCTTTTCTCATGGGTCCTCAACCGCCGGACGCATAAGCCACCACCTTCCCATCCTCGCATCAAAACACCTCCCAAACCCATCTTGGAAGCATCACAAGACACAACAAATGGTTGCTTCCGCACAGTGCAACACTAACACCGAGACGTGGTCAACCTCCTCTTCAACTCTTGGAAGCTCTCTTCACACTTTGCGCCCCACACAAATGCATTTCCCTTACAGTCAATCGGGTCAATGGAAGGGCTAGCTTAGAGAACCCTTCAATGAACCTCCTGTAATAACCACCAACCCCAAGAAACTCCCGATCTCGGGCCGCAGACTTTGGGCTCTCCCAATCGTAACATCTTGCATCTACCTTGGTCGGGTCCACGGCCTATACCATCACCGTAAATGATATGACCCAAGAAGCTCACCTCATGCAAACGTAACTCACACTTTGACAACTTGGCATACAACTTCCTCTCTTTCAAGACCTCTAGTACCAACCTCAAGTGCTCAGATGCTCTTCCTCCTCGATTTGGAGTACACCAAAATATCATCAATGAAGACCACCACAAACCGATCCGGATAGCTATGGAAAATCGGTTCATGTACTCCATAAACACCCCGGTGCATTTCAGGACACCAAACGGCATTACAGAGTACTCATAATGCCCATACCTTGTCCCGAACGTCGTCTTCTCGGATATCCTCATCCTTCACCTTAACTGCGGTGATACCGGACTCAAGTCAATCTTGCTAAACACTTTAGCACCCACCACCGATCCATTAGATCATCTATCCTCTGGAGAGGATACTTGTTCTTGATAGTCACTTTATTCAACTGTCGTAGTCCACGCACGCACGCATACTCCCATCCTTCTTCTTTACCAACAAAACCGAGCTCCCCATGGTGATACACTAGGCCTCACAAACTTCTTCTCAAGAAGCTCCTCTAATCGCTTCTTCAATTCACCCAACTCGGAAGCCGACATCCCCAGACGGTGCCATAGACACGTGCCTAGTACTGTGCACAAGCTCAATCCGAACTCGACTTCCTCTCGGGGCACACTAGGAATCTCATCCGGAAACACTTCGGGAAACTCACACACCACCAGAACCCATCAACCACAGCTCTGTTCTCGCAGACCATAGACGCCATCAAAGCAAACAACCGACCACCCTCTTTCATTACCTGCGCGCAATTGCTCACAGACAAAGAAAGCGCACTCTTCCTCTTCAGAAGGAGAAAACTAATAGACTTATCGTATCGGTTGATGTGCACGTGGTTATCTACTAACCACCCATGCCCGTAATCACATCTAACCCACCCAAAGGCAAACAAATCGTATCAACGTAAAAATCTCTCGCCAAGACCGACAGAGGACACCTAGCACACATCGAGAAGTAAAGCACGGACCCCTTAGCCGTGGAGTGTCGATAACCATCCCTCTCCATAGTAGACATTACTAAATTTAACTTTTCAAAGACAAACAGATGCAATAAAAGAGCGCGTAGCACCCGTGTCAACAATAGCAACTAAAGGTGTACGAGAGATGAAACATGTACCTCTGATATCATTAGGTCCTCTCAACTCGCCAATGCAAACACTCTCCCAAAGAGATCTTTCCTTCTTAGGCTTGGGACACTTGAAGCTAATGTGACCAGCTTCACCACGCTTGAAACATACGGGTTCCTTGCGATCACACTCGGATGCCATGTGACCACTCTTTCCACACCTAAAACATCTCTTCACTTCCATCTTACAAATCAAAACTCTTGTGACTGGCTTGTCACATTTGAAACACACACACATCGGATGGGCGTCTCCCCACTTGGCCTCTTGCCCTCATGGGTGTCCTACCCCTCGCAGACTGCTTTCCACCATTGTACTAAGTTACCACCCGAATACCTTTGCTTCCCTTTGTCACAGACTTCTCATAAGGCTTACCTCCGTGATGAAATTTCCTCCGTCTCTCATGACCCTAGAGCGGGCATTGCTATCACCTCATAGATCTCGCAGAATACCAACCGGATCGAACACTGATCTTCTTCGATACCCTACACACGCTTGATATCACTCTCAAACCATTCTCAAATTTGATGCACTTTGAGAATTCAATTTCAAACCTCCGAGTAATGTGGGTAGAACTTAGCAAGGTCAACAAATTTAGCAAAGATACTCGATCATTGTCATCACCCCCGTCACTCCAAAACTCTATCTCTTTCTCGTCCTCCGACGTCCTCTCGGAAAATACTTTCTTAGGAACTCCTCCCGAATACACCCCAAGTAACCTCCTCGCTGGCAGCCCCTAGTCTCTCACTGGTCTCCAACCACCAACCATCACCTCTTCTGACAGTGGTATGAGTACCATACCTTACTTTTTGTTCATCATTACTGCCCAATTACTCGGAAGATCCTCTCGATCTCCTTCAACCAAGCCTGCACCATCCGGATTGTACCTCCCCCTGAAGGTGGGAGGTTCTCTCTCCAAAGGTAGCCAAATCTGCGGCCTCCGCGATTCTCGGGCTGGTACCCACATCTGCAAGGCTTATAGCTTGCAAGGCCTCAAGAAAAGCAAAGATCGATCCTTCCGCCAAATCAACCTAACACCGCAAGATAAACAACCGATTAATTACTTTAAGACACCTAGTTGTCATACACACTATGAATGATCGACACACTTGGCCGGGACAGACCGAACTTTTGCTCGATACCACTAATGTAACACCCCATTTCTACCCGGTAATTTAAATCAAAAATCAGAGTATACAAAAATCTTTTCTGATCATTTTCTAGTTTAGTGTGTTATAAAATAGTGAACTGGCTGACTATGGGATTACTCTGTAATCGATACTACTTGCAAATGCATTGGCCACTTTTGCAAGGCTCTCATGATGCCCTTGTAAATACACCAATAAAGAAATTCTAGCCTTAGTGGCGAACCACAGTTTAGCCATAGTCATTCGGCGCACTAATAGTATAACATAAATTAATACTCAATGAAATGGAGCGTCACAACCCTTTCTCTTAAACAAAAACTAAATACGTAACACCAGTAGATAACTCATAGAAATATAGTTTCACATAATGCAAATGAAAATAATCATTATCTCAACAAAGATAATCCAAAGAATAGCAAACAAATACATAGAGGCTCAACAAGGAGCAAACAGCAACAACAACAGCCTAAACCCCACCCCCAGGTGCTACGATCGAAAGAGCATCGACTCTCGGGAGTAAAGGAAGGTAGAAAGCCCTCACTCGACTCACACGTGGTAAATAACAACAGTAAAGGGTGAGTCTCGAACTATATAATAAAAGTGATAATAAGCAATATATAAGCATAGTTTACAGCATACTCAAGCACGTCAAACATCAATCAATAATATTCATGCACTAATGAGAATGTAAGCCATGTCAGTATGCATGTGGTACCATTGGCCCACCGCCGCCTCTCAAGCTTCACAATCACTTTATAAGGCCCCCGCCGCCTCTCAAAGCTTCACAATCATTTTATAAGGCCCCCGCCGCCTCAAAGCTTCACCAATCATATTATAAACTCTACGATCGCAGCCCAATGTATGCATGAGACTCATGTACATCACAAACATCATTTCAAACAAATTTCAATACACCCATTACTCTTACCTCGTTGTTAATCTCATTTTATAGCCCTCTGGCTTGGCTCCTCCGGCCCATGCCCCATGGCATGCTCAATCACTTCATTATACACCCTCAACACCATTATGTCCCACCTGGGACTATTCTCCTCTAGGGTACTCAACCTTACTCAGAACCTAAACCACCATTTAGGACCAAAACAATCATCTAGGGACCAAATCTGTCACCTAGGGACCAAAACAAAGACCCTCTTAGGCACTTGGCAAAGACTGGCGCCATTTTCCCACATTCTCGCGCCCGGTGCAACACAAAGACTAAGCGCCAGTAAACTCCGCATTTTGGCGCCCCGTGGCAACACACCATCGGGCGCCATTTTCCTAGCAACTGGCGCGCCACGGGCAACATGCACCTAGACACAAACTCGCATACGCTGGACACAAACTAAGACACAAAGACAGTTTGGCGCCTCATCGACTCCAACTTACCCAACATTTTCAAACAGAAACCACCGAGCCAAAATGTTTAAAAATGAATTTAGGCGAGTAAACACAAAATTTGGCCCTGAAATACGCTTAGAAAAATAAGTTTCACTCCCTGCTCCAAAACACACACAAAACGAGCCTCACCGGGACATTTTCAAAAATACACTGCGACTGAAAACCACTCGAGCCAAAACACTTAAAATTGAAAGTCAAGCGTGTGAATACAAAATTTGGCACGAGGAAATATGTTTAGAAATACAAGTTTCCCTCCCGGCCCCAAAAACACACACAAAACAAGCCCCACCGGACATTTCCAAAAATACACTGCAAACTGAAAAACCACTGAGCCAAAATGTTTGAAAATGAAAGTTGGGCAGTGAATACAAAATTTGCACGAGAAAATGTGCCTGTAAATGCAAGTTTCACTCCAGGGCCCAAAATACCCACATTCGGCGCGCCAGACAAAGAACTCACTCACCCAGACATCAAGCATGGTGACACAGCGCCATTCTGGGCACCCTGGGCAGCATTTGGCGCCTCACATCGGCACACACGCACTCCAACACACAAACAAAGGCATGTGGCGCCATTTTCCTAGCAACTTGGCGCCCGCGTAACACACACTGCATGAACACACTCCAAAGACATGAACAAAGGCACAGGCGCCATTTTCCCAAAGAATGTGGCGCGCCCGGCAAAGAGCATTCCCGCACAAACTCCCAATTTCACACCGTGAAGCGATACATGTGGCGCTGATCCTAGCATTTTGGCGCCCCAAACTCCAAAACCCCAATTTCTCAAAATCTTCCAAACTAATTCACTCAATAATCCTTCTAACACTCCTAATTGCATAATCAAACAACCAATTGCATACTCAAATCATCAATTAACATCAAAATCACAAATTCATACATTACAAAACCCTAACTCACGCCTAAATCAATTTTTACCAACAATTTCATCAAATTCAAGGAATCAATCAACATGCAATCATCAATTAACATCAAAACAGCCCCTATGACACATATAATACCCATTATCTCCTCTATTATAGAGTAAGACTCCCCTTACCTCAAATTAACCGCAGAGAAGAACCGGAACGGAGTCACGAACAAAACCACCGCAACAATCCAAGCTTCAAGTCACGAAATCCTCCTCTTTCTCTCCTCTCTTCCACGGCGCAGCTGCTCCCTCTCTTCTCCTTTCTTTTCTTTTTCGTTTACTCCTCACAAATGAGCTTTGATACCTAATTTGGGTATATAAGTATTGGGCCAAGCGCACCTTGGGCCCTTTTTACACCCCTACTCCATTTCTTCCACCATCCCCTTCAATTAAAATAATTTACCAAATTATAAACACCATATTATAATTTAATAATTAAAAAAAATAGTGCAACACCTAAACAATTTAATCATTTTTTTATTGTAATAGCTGGGTCCACTTCTGTCAATATATTACTCAAAGAACTTTCTACTTCGTAGAATTTTGCATCTTAGTGGGAATCGAACCTGCATTTCTTGTACATTTTTCTCGCATTTCACTACCAATTGAACCGCGGCTCAATTGGTAGTGGGAATGCGAGGAAATGTACAAGAGTAACGAGGTTCGATTCCCACTAAGGCAAAAATTCTACTGGGTAGAGAAGTTCTTTGAGTAATAATACTGGGTGGTGGACCTGTGTCGTTACTGTAAATCAACCATCTCACCCCTAACCATGGAATAGGTTTGGGGCTTTCCCCCTTTTGGAGGAGGAATACCTTTGTAAAACTCCCTCACCAAAGGCACCACCAATTCCCCTCTGTGCTTGATGAATTTCTGCCACCCTAGCGCTATAACAGTAGACGTGAACACATCAGGGGCTTTCTCTGTTTTAAAACCCCTCTCAGCTATGAAATTCATTTTTCAGTAACGCGCAGGATCGTCCTTTGGGTCCACAGCCCTAGAGGAACTTGGTTCTGAGGCTCTGGGCTTTCTAGAGGGTTTTTCAACTGAGCTCTTCTTCACCATTTTGTGATTTTTGAAAGGAAGAAAGGGATTTGTGAATTTCTGAACTGGATTGTAAGATCGGTTGTGAAGATAGAAGGAATAGGAGTTATGGCACGGTGGGGGTTAGAGAAAAAGAAGGAACAACGGTTAGAAAGAGAGAAAGGAAGGGAGTGGTTGAGTGAGAGGCTATTGGGAATTGAATGATGTGACCGTTGTTGATGGGGCGGAGTGACTGAAGTGATTGGGCTTTTTCACACGTGGGCGCATAGGGTGAAGCAGTTGAATTGCACAGAGCGTGCGTGCCACGTCATTGACAACCGTCCCATTATTTTCAATTAAAACGCGTTTCATGCCGCCAGCTTACCCTCTCGACGCTTATATCGTCAAGATCACACTCCAGATCTTCAATTTTCCAAACTCCTCAACACAATAATTTTCCCTCCTGCACAATAAAATAAAAATAAAAGAGATGTTGATTAGTAAAACCTTGGGGTGCCTCCCAAGAGCGCTTGTTTTAAGAGTCTTCAGCCTGACTTCTTCTTTTGATGTTAGGGATCTTGAAGATCAATTGAGGTCTTGTCCCTCATCACATTGTCACCATGGTACTGCTTTACTCTCTGTCCATTCACTTTGAAAGTGGTGTTGGTTGCTTGATCATATAAATCCACAGCACCATGAGGGTAGACCTTGACCAATTTAAAAGGTCCAGACCACCTAGACTTGAGCTTGCCAGGAAACAATTTTAATCTTGAATTAAAAAGAAGCACTTGACCTCCTTCAATCAGCTCTCTATTCTGGATCTTCTTATCATGCCACACTTTGGTTTTCTCTTTGTAGATAGCTGAGCTTTCATAGGCAGCATGCCTAATCTCTTCAAGCTCATTCAATCAAGTAGCCTTTCCTCGCCCGCCGCTTATCATACTCAAAGTTGAACTTTTTGATGGCCCAATGAGCTTTGTGTTGTAGTTCAATAGGGAGGTGGCAAGCTTTCCCAAACACAAGTCTATAGGGAGACATTCCCAAAGGTGTCTTGAAGGCTGTCCTGTAAGCCCATAATGCATCATCCAAATGGATTGACCAATCCTTTCTTGAAGGTCCCACCATCTTTTCAAGCATCCTCTTGATCTCTCTATTAGACAATTCAGCTTGCCCATTTGTTTGTGGGTGATAAGCAGTGGCAATTTTATGCCTCACCCCATATTTTCCCAAGAGAGACTCAATCAATTTGTTACAAAAGTGAGAACCTTCATCACCGATAATTGCTCTAGGTGTCCCATATCCGTGAATATGTTCTTCTCACAGAACTTGCTAATCGACTTGGCATCATTATCGGGGAGAGCCACAGCTTCAACCCATTTTGAAACATAATCCATGACCACCAATATGTACAAATTCCCATGAGAAGGAGGAAAGGGACCCATGAAATCCATGCCCCATACATCAAAGAGTTCAATCTCTAAAATGTTGGTTAAGGGCATTTCATGCTTGTTTGAAATGTTCCCTAGCCCTTTGACACTTTGCACGCTTCTTCACCAATTCTCGAGCATCCTTGAATAATGTAGGCCAAGAATACCCACATTGCAAAGACCTTTGCAAATGTTCTAGTTCCTCCAAAGTGTCCACCACATGGTGAAGCATGACAATGCTCTAACACTTGAGGTTCTTCTTCTTCTCGCAAGGCATCTTCTTATCACTTGATCTTGACACTTTTTGTAGAGAAAAGGTTCATCCCAATAATAGTCCTTTACTACATGGAAAAACCTTTTTCTCGTTGATAGTTCAGATCTGCAGCACAATTCTCGCTCACCAAGTTATTTACAATGTCCGCAAACCAAGGAGTAAGATCATCGACGCTATAAGCTCTGGCGTTATAAGCGGCAACCGCTATAGCGTTACACTTTTGCACCGACATCACAACAATTTCTCATCCGGGAAAATTTCTTTAATTTCACCGTGTCGCACTGCACCTTCAAGCCTAGACAAATGATCAAGAAACCGGTTCTCCCCCCCCTTCTTATCACGAATTTCCAAGTCAAATTCTTGGAGGAGGAGAACCCATCTAATTAGCCTTGGTTTTGCATCTTTCTTAGAGATCAAGTACTTGATGGCAGAGTGGTCAGTAAAAACAATAACTTTTGTGCCCACCAAGTACGATCCGAATTTGTCAAATGCAAAGACCACACCCAATAGCTCTTTTTCTCGTGATGATGTAATTTAATTGTGCTTCTACAAGTGTTTTGCTTGCATAATATATAGAATGAAATATTTTGTCATACCTTTGGCCAAGCACAGCTCCCACAAAGATAGTCACTTGCATCACACATTAGCTCAAAAGGTTTACTCCAATCAGAGTCACAATCACAGCAGTGATGACTAATGTCGTTTTTAATTTTCAAATGCTTCAAGCGCAGCTTCATCAAAATTGAATGTGATGTCATGTTGAAGGAGTTGACAGAGAGGCTTTGAGATCTTTGAGAAATCTTTAATGAATCTCCTATAGAACCCAAGCATGCCCCAGAAACTTCTTATACCTTTGACACTGAGGGGGTGGCAATTTTTCAATAACTTCAATCTTGGCCCTATCCACCTCTAAACCTTTCTTGGAAATCCTGTGTCCTAGCACAATTCCTTCTTGCACCATGAAGTGACACTTCTCCCAATTAAGCACAAGGTTTGTTTCTTCACACCTTATTAGTATTTCCTCCAAGTTGTCCAAACACATCCGAAAACTATCCCCAAACACAGAGAAGTCATCCATAAAAACCTCCATAGATTTTTCAATGAAATCAGAGAATATGGACATCATACATCTCTCGAAAAGTTGTAGGGCATTACACACCCAAAGGGCATTCTTCTAAAAGCAAATGTGCCATAAGGACATGTGAATGTGGTCTTCTGTTGGTCTTTCAGGACAATTGCTATTTGGTTATAGCCAGAGTAGCCATCAAGAAAACAAAGAATAGTCCTTACCAAAGAAGTCCGTCCAACATTTGGTCAATAAAAGGGAGGGAAAGTGGTCCTTCTTTGTGGCCTTGTTCAATTTCCTGTAGTCCATGCAAATCCTCCAACCACCATCGTTTTGTGGGAATTAATTCATTTTTGTCATTTGTGATCACAGTTACCCCACCTTTCTTAGGCACACACCGCATTGCAGGACTTACCCATGCACCGTCGTAAATAGGATACACAATTCTCTGCATCTAACCACTGAGGATTTCTTTCTTTACTACCTCCTTCATTATGGGATTAAGCCTTCTCTCGTCCTTCAATGCTATGTTTAGCATTTTCCTCTAACACAATCCTATGCATGCAGATTGTAGGACTTATCCCATGTATGTCGGACATTTGCCAACCTATTGCCTTCTTGTGTCTTTTTCAGAGTTGAAATGAGCTCCACCTCTTGGTTTTGATCCAAACTAGCGTAAATGATGACAGTAGAGTCTCATTCTCCCCTAAATATGCATACTTCTGTGTGCTTGGGCAATTCCTTCAACTCTAGATCGGTGGTCGAATAATGGAAGGCACACTCTTCTTTTAGGTTTGAGTTCTCTTGCTCTAGTGACTCATATCTTCTAGCCCAAACCTCATTCACACTTGCTTTCCTTCTTGAAATTCTTCTTCTTCCAACAATTCATGTTCCTCCGCTTTGTTAAGTACCTTTCCCAAGTGGTTGCTAGTTTTTGAAAATGTTTTTGAACCACTTGGTCAAGAGAAACCACAAAGGAACACTCTTGAAGATTGACATCCGGGAGCTTTAATGCATTCTGAACATTGATCTTAACTTCTTGATCATTAACTCTCATTGTCAATTCTCCTTTTGTACATCAATTAGTGTCTTCCCCAGAGCTGTAAAGCGGTCTACCTGCAATAATAGGTACCTCTCGCATCCGCTTCAAAATCTAAGATAACAAAGTCAACAGAAAACAAATTTATCAACTTTAATTAAAACATCCTCCAAGATTCCTCGGGATAGGCTAGTGACCTCATCGCCTAACTAGAGGCTTACGTAGTAGGCTTGGCAGTTCCTATACCCAATTGTGTGTAAATGGACTTAGGCATTATATTGATACTAGCCCTAAGTCACATAAAGCACGCACTGTAATAAAAATTTCCAATGGAACAGGTATTGTGAAACTACCTGTGGTCCTTTAATTTTCTGGGAGTTTATTTTGCATCAACATGCTGCATTCCCTAGTCATTGCCACAGTTTCAAATTCTCCCAACCTTCTTTTCTTTGTCAAAACATCTTTCATGAATTTGGCATAGTTGGGCATTTGTTGTAATGCCTCAACTAGAGGAACATTAATGTGCAATTGTTTTAACACCTCAAGGAATTTATTGAATTGTTTGTCCTCATGTGCCTTTTTCAACCTTTGAGAGTAAGGTGGAGCAGATATTCGTGCACCAATTTAGGTTCAGTGTTCTTGTTTGCATTTGACGCTATAGCGTCAGTGCTATAACGTCTGAAAATTCTTTTCAATTTCAAAGAACACTTGACTCTAAATTCTTAGGTGCAAGATTTACCTCCTTACCACTTCGTGGTTATTGCTTTCACATGCTCCTTGCTCGGTGCATGAGATGGAGAAGGTTCGTGAGTAGATGGGAGTCCACCATTTTGCCTTTGAGTGAGGGGCGTATGCAATGGTCCCACTTGATTCTCCGAGTTTTGATGGATGCTTCATGAGTCCGCATTGTTGTTTTACAATCACCGATGAATGACCTTAGCGAGAGACTCCATTGAGTTATCCATAGCAGAACAGGAGCCGCCCTGTCTCTCGAGGTTGTTGTTGTTGTTGCCTTGGAAAACTCGGGGAATAGCAGGAGCATTTGTGCTTTGGTGTTAGCATTATTTCCTCCCCACCGAAGTTAGGATGATTCCTCCAACCGTGGTTGTATGTATTGGAATAAGGGTTGTTACCCTTGTTGTAACCCACATAATTGATGTAAGTAGGATTTGTTGTGCATTCTTCATACGAGATGAGCCCTCCACAATATACACAACTCGCTTCTCCGTGTGGAGCTTGTTCAATTGTTTGCTGCAGATTGACCTTTCAGCGCTATAGCATCGACGCTATAGTGTTGGAAGTATTTAACTCCTTTATCATATTTGTCGAGTAGCCACTTGGGCCGAGAGAGCAGAAACCTCACTCACTTCATGAACCCCCACTATTTTCCTTGTAGAATTCAAAGCCTTTCAAAGAGGCCATGAAGAATCTGTTAATGGCAATGCGCTCTATGAGCTCACAAGCTTCATTATATGATGAGTTAAGGATCACCCTCCGGATGAGGCATCTAGCATAGATCTAGTAGGTGCTTCCACCCATTGTAGAAAGTCTCCATCCCAATTACTATAGGAATTCCATGATGTGGACATTTCCTAAGCAATTCCTTCCATCTCTCCCAAGCTTCATGTAATGATTCCCTTCTTTTTGCTTGAAGGATGTGATGTCATTCCTCATCCTAGCATTCTTGTTTGGTGGGAAATACTTCTCCGTAAACTTCTTTGTCATATCTTCCCAAGTTGTGATAGAATTGGACTCAAGGAGTTCAACCAAGCCTTTGCTCTGTCTTTTTTAAAGAATAAGGAAACAACTTCACCAAGGCATCCTCACTCACCCCTGGAATAATGAAATTGTCGCACACTTCAAGAAAGTTTCTCGGATGAGCAAAAGGATCTTCATGAGTGGAACCTCCAAATTGTCCAGCTTGTTTGGAGCATTTGGAACATCATCGGCTTGAACTCAAAATGAGTAGCAATCACAACAGTGCCCGTGATGCTTGTTTCCATGGAATGTGGATCAAACACAAAGATAATCTCTCATTGGCCTGTCTCTGTCATTCACCATTTGATTAGGTCCTTGATTAATGAATCGTCTCTGTCAAGATTCCTCATCAACTTCAAGATGGGTAAAAGGACCTTGCCTTCCACCTCTTGGACCTCTTCCTCCAATTTGTGAGGGTGTTCTTCCACCCATTGAACCTCTAGCAGTAGGATGAGTGTGCTCAGACATAGTTAGTCTAAGTTGTTGTAATCTTTGTTGGCGTCTTAGCCTTCTGAATCTTCTCTCAGGTTCTGGATCAAATTCAAAAGTGGGTGGTTCTCGACCGGGCATACGCTATAACGTCAAACGCTATAGCACTTCCTGTAACACACCACAGACAAAACCAAGGTAAAACCTCCCTAAGGATGTAATAATTTCTAAACAATAAAAATTAAATGCAATCCCCGGCAACGGCGCCAAAAACTTGTTGTGCGAAAAGTAGTTGTGCAAGTGTACACAATCGCAACAAGTAATATATTGATAAGTAAAGTTCGTCTCCACAGGGATTGGTATTAATTTTAGAGTTTAAAAAGGAATTACACTTAGAGGATCAAGTAACAAGTAATTGAGTAGCAAAGTTCATTGAACAAGAGTTGTTTTAAGGTAACAAGTTAAAGTAAGTTAAACTATTAGAGAAATAAGTTGGATTGCTTTCACTACGTAACTTCCAGTAAATAAGACGCTATAACGCCACACGCTATAGCGTTAAGCGCTGTTGCAAATGTTTTGCACCTTTCAGTACTAGCGCCAGGGTTTCACTACAAGATGCCTATGTCTAGGTTCTAAATAGGTTCACCCCTGTATAATCAAGATCCCACAGCTTATGCTTTATAAACTATTGCAACTTCTATGTCTAGAGGACGCAAAAATTGATTAAATGTCTTCAACCAACCTTATCATTTATATTAACCCTTGAGTTCTTTCTATGGTTCATGTCTGAATCCATAGAGGTACTTGTTTTACGTGGCCAAATATAAAACAAGTTTGGAAGAATTATAACACAAGGATTAAAACACAAAACGTGAGAAGTTATATACGCAATATTAAAGGTTCATTACAAGCTATAGCAACCCATCTCAAGGAGTTTAGCTCATGTTGAGCATCATCAAAATAACACAAATAAACATACTTGCATTACCGTAGGTAGAAAGGAATTTACAAGTGCAAAAGATACAATCTTGATGTCTCCTTATCATCCACGCAATGATGATACAAATCAAGAGCTTTTACAATCGTGAGAAATACAGTAAAATCACAAAGGAAGAAAATAAACTTCAAAAGCTTTAAAAGTGTATCAATGGAGAAGAAAAGAAAATGTCAAGTTCTATCTCTCTACCAATACTCTCTCTAACTCTCGATTACTCCAAGGTAAGGGAAGGAAATCAGCATATCTAGTCTCTCTAGCATGAGGTACAAATCTTCTCAAAAGTCAATAAAGGTGATGTTTGCTTTTTCACCAACTCCACTATTCCTCCCTCATGCGATGCCAAGTGTCCACACAAATCCAATAAAATCCGCACATGTCAGCAAGCACAGTGGACACAAGATATGGAACATGGATTAATGAGCTTGGCGCCAAAATTGCACTTTTCCTTTAGATGCTCGGTGACCGCTTTCTTAACGCTATAGCGTTAGACGCTATAGCGCTAAACACTGCACTACTTCACAAAATACATCAAAACATTCACAAGGGCACCAAATGTGCCAATTTCATAGCAAAGCAGTGTTTAGCCCTTCCTCACCTAATATTAACAGAAATGCAATAAATACTATACTAATATTACTTGAGAACTTACTTAATTTAATGATTAGAGGCATAAATAACTCATATAAATATGAGTTATCAAAGACCCTATTCATTATTCCGCTTATCACCGAAAACGAAACACGATGCAAATCAATGCATAATTACTCTTCATTATTCCGCTTTTATTTATTAAGAATTCATCACATTCAATGTTGTTACAAGAAATATGTATGTCCTAATGGTGAAGATTCAAAGGAACAAAAGGGCATGCAGAAGAAACCAATTTATTCTAAAGTTTAGACCTCAAGAATAACGTGCACAACTTTACATATTAATCAAAGAGACAGTGTACTTTAAGTAATTTTCTTAAGATCATAAAGGTATTTTTAATTTATTCTGTAAAAAAAGTGTTTTTAATGTTTTTTACTTTTCTCTTATGGCTTTTGATCTTGGTACCCCCCTCCTTAAACCCTATGCCCCCCTTTTGTGCAAAAGTTCCAAATTTGCTCTTACTAAAAAACAAAAACCGTTTGAATCATCTCATAATTTATAATTCTGTAGTTAAAGAGTAAGATTATCTCCTAAATTTTACGGCCCAACTGATAAATCCGTAGTTGAATTCCTACGGAAACATCATACGTAGATGAATCCGTAGTTGCTGATGCTGCAACTTGGAAGGATTTCTGGGAAATTTTACGGAAACATCCTCTAAGGATGAATCCGTAGTTGCTGTCGGTGCTTGTTTGAACGCAAAACTGGGATTATTTACGGATTCATGTTTTTTAGATGTTTCCGTAGTTTAAATTTTGACTACGGATTGATGGGTGGAGGATGAATCCGTAGTATTATTTTCTGCATTTGTTTCCAGAGACTACAGATTTATCCTGGGGAGATAAATCCGTAGTGTTTTTGATTTTTGCTGATTTTTGTTTTTTTTTTTGCAGTGCCGCACAGCCGTGTAAGAGGAAGGATTCCTCCATGGTCTAGTGGTTTGATGCGTAGAGGGGACGTGCATTGGAGAGGTAGAGGAGGTGCTAGTGATGAAGGTTCGTCTGAGCCACTGAGTGAGCATACACAAAATAGGATAACCGGACACGCTTTCGAACGGCAGAGACGTGTTCGTGGACGTCTTCCAGCTCCTCCAGGTGATGATGACAGGGGAGTGCCTGAGATGCAGCATACAGGTGATTTTAGAGATGTTTATGAGCCTCTTCCTCCTCCTCCAGGTTAGCATGGCCATGGGCCAACTGCTTTAGATAGAGGTGATCATAGAGATGTTTACGACGATGCGCCTGCTAGAGATGATTATGGAGATTTTATGAGGCTGGACAGGTGGGGAATGATGATTTTGCCGAGGATGATGCCCATGTAGAGGCTTAGGTAGAGGCTGATGATGGTATTGAGGCGGAGGATGAGTCAGGTGAGGCTAGTTCAGATGTAGATTTAGATTAGCAGGTTGAGTCTGATTATGAGGTTGATGATGATGAGGCTGAGGACCCTGTTCAGCCTCAGCAGGAAAAGTTTGTGGAGCTAGACCTGGGTCCGAGGGATGGCTCTCTAATGCGTAAGAGTCATGAGCACGTGACATCTAAGCTGTGTATTGGAGTGGTACGTAATAGCTTTAATACATTATTTAAAATATGCATTGTTGTTTAATATGTGTTAAATGTTGTTATCTTTTATACGCACTGTTGTTTAATATGTATTTATACATATATACAGGATCGCTGGAAGTTGAAGATTTCTGCGAATGGGGCCAAGTTACAGAAGCTTGTCCCTGAGGTGCTTCATCCAGATGTTGCACGTTGGGTTCAGAAGGCTGGTCTTACGGACCTTAAGTTCACCCCCATGGAGATAGTCAACCATGAGTTGTTATCGGCATTTGTGGAGAGATGGCATCCGGAGACATCTTCGTTTCACCTACCATTTGGTGAAATGACTATTACTTTGGATGATGTGTCCAACCTTCTTCACTTGCCTGTCTATGGGTCATTCTTCTTGCCAGGTAATAGATTTATTAGTTTTTAAATTTGTCAAAGGTTGTTTAAAATTTGTACCATTGTTGTATATGTTATTATTATTATTATTATATATGTGATTATATTATTCCTCCCAGGTCGATTTACGACTGATGATGCTATTGAGGCGGGGGTTCGGTTGTTGGGGATACCTCAAGGACCTTGTGCTGTTGAGTGTAAGAGAAACAGAGGAGGGTATCTTAGATTTAGTTTTTTGGAGGATGTATACAGGAGACACTTGAATGCAGGTAAATATAAATTTGCTGCACGTGCTTATCTTTTGCTTATGGTGGGGTATACCATATTTTCCGACAAGAGTGCGACAGCCATACCCGTGAAGTGGGTGAAGCTTTTTGAGAAGTATAAAGAGTGTGGTCGGATGGGCACAGGCACCATTGCATTGGCGATTTGTACCGATGAGTCGCATGTTGGATCTCATCATAAGGGTCGGTAGCTTGGAGGCTACACGACTTTGTTGCAGGTAAAATCTTTGATTAACACATTATTTGAACACATGATTATGTCATTAACACATTATTTTAACACATTATTGCAGAGTTGGATCTCTGGGAGGGAACATTTGATGACCGCTGGGAAGATTTTCTGACTGAACTCTGTGTGGCATTCTTCTCTGCCTCGTCCACATGCTCAAAGAAGGAAGGATCTCATTTCACCTCATACAGTTTCCGCTTCTTAGGTGCACCTTTAGTCTTCACTTTCGAAGAAGGAGGAACCATGGATGTTGTGGTAGGAAAACCAAACTGCATAAGACCTTTCTTCAACGCAAATTTCTCATTAAGGTCCATATTTTTAAAACGCCCCCATATTGCCTCCATGATAAAACTGATGTCACAATCAGCAGATGCCTGCTTCTTGCGTTCCTCATCAATACCCTCCAAAGTAAGCTTCATCCAACAACCTCCAATGGGATAGGTTTTGCATTAAGGTGCATATAACCAAGCTCACAAGCACACGGTAATCCATGAGTAACTCTAATCGTGCAACCACATCAACCTTTATCTGTGCCCACGCAACCCAAAGTTTTATCAAACTCGGTAGAAATATCGTTAAGTGCGTTTACCGATACAAAACCCCGCAAATTGCTGTAGAATGGAGTGTTGTGCTTGACATCCACACGGTCAATACTCTTTGTGAATGATTCAACTCTCTTATCGATCTGTGCATTTAACATACCATGCATTGACTCCCAACATCTGCACAAGTCTCCTCCACTAAAACCCAAAGCCCTCTTCAATGCCCAATGTGCACTTTCAACCCTAATATTAAATCAAAGTAAAAATAAACACAACTATTTATAAAAAAACTAATCGTCTAACAATTAAATAAAGTCAACAACGTTACGTACCTATTTGTTGTGGTATTCCCAAAGTGTCTGCTCTTATTAATCCACGCCAATACAAATCTGTCCCTGTGAGGAACCAACCATGTGTTGTTCACATAATTAACAAACTGGGGTAGATCAAGACAAAATTGCTCGAACTCAAGGAACCGTTGATAAAACTCTGCCTCATCTGTTGAGTCAACTATACGCACCCACAAATCCAGTACCGTCTCTTGCCTATCCTTCTTCACCATCAATTTACACTTTGCACTCACATTTTTTCTTATGTGATATCGACAAAGCAAATTGTAACTTTCTGGGAACACAACCTCTACGACACTCATCAATCCAAGATCTCTATCAGTGATAAACAATTCAGGAAGAGCAATATCTACCACCATCATGTCTCTCAATACCGCAATACCCATCCTGAAATTGTCATATCGCTCATTCGACAAATAAGCAAAGCAAACCGAGAATGTCAACTCCGTTGAAGTCACTCCAACAATCTCCAAGAGGTGTAATTTATACTTGTTGGTTTTGTAGGTGTTGTCCAAAATCAATACCTTAGGGAATATTGTAATGTGACCCTGTGGGTCATAATGCCACCCCCCACGCTAGTAGCTCGGTTGGTAGTGGGAAGTAGATTGAACTTGTATTTGAGCCCCATGTACAAGGTTCGATTCCCACGGAAGGCAAAAATTCTACAAGGGGGGTAGAAAAGATCGTGAGGTAATAGCGCTGGGGTGGCCGCTGCGGTGGACCTGGGCTGTTACAAATATCCTCAATAGGTTGATAGACTCAAAATGTGCCCACATGATGTCGCCAATAACATCAGAGTTCTCAATTCTTCTGCTCCAACACACATAGTGTTCAGAATCTATCAACCTCATAAGCTCCTGGATCTCAGTTCTAGAACCTCTGCGACTCGTCCTAAACATCCGGCGCTGCTTATACAACTGTGTGATAGTACTCAAGTTCCCGACAAATCTCTTCTTCAACGCACTTAGACTCTTCTCTGCTTTGACATTTAACAATGTATGCTCATCCAACATACTTTTCTCTTCGTTTGTGAATCGCCCAAATATTGGAAGTCCGATACATGATGCAGATGGCTGATGATTGTGTACACCACACCTAACCTCTACCTTCCAATCCTCAACTGGAGGATTCAGTGGTTTAGCTTTTAGCTTGAATGGACAATCACACTTCTTTGAAGATATCCTTCTACCTTTAGAGCAATCCACGTCTACTCCCGTGTGTTTCCCATGTTTCGCACAACCAAAAACAATCACATTTTTGATGACAACCTACAATGGGCTTGCTGTCCAATTTTAATTACTCTAATTTTATTTTAATTAAATAAAAAGTGCATGTGACCAATTTATTTAGTTGGGACCAAGACACTAAGTTATTTCATTTCAAGTTATTATTTTTTTCTTTTTTTTTTGGTGTGTTTAATCCACTTCAAGTGGTGTGTTATTTTTGAAAATTGATGGAGTCAACAAAACTTGCTAATCAAGCAAACTTGCTCATCAAGGAAGGCAATCAAAGGAAAATAGATTACAAGATCTATGTCATTTATGGCACATCAGAGACAATCACAGCAATGGAGAAATGCAAGATCCTAATCATTAATGGTGCAGTCAATGCCTAAATCAACTAGGATATTTTCTTGTAATTGTTTTGACTAGTATTCTTGTAATTTTATAATACCTTATTATAAATAGGGAGTGCAAGTGTCAATGAAAGGCAACAAATACTTTATCAAAGATTTTGAGTTCATACTCTTTGGTTCTAGATTGGACCAGTTTATTCGATCTTATCAAGAAATCATTTTCTTGTGATGATCCTCACACTCATAGGCTTATCCTTGTCTTGGATTAGACCAAGGTGGCGCCCCTAACCTAAACACCATCTTCTTCACAAATTCCACAACCCAAAACATCATTCTCATTAACCTTAAATCTGTTCCTAAATTCCCCATCCCAAAATTCACCAAATTCTTCATACCTCTTTCCCTATTATTTACCCTTTTTATATCGAAAAACACAAATTATAAGTTACAACCAGAATCTATATTGAAAATCAAAAGAATGGCCAGTTTCCACAACAAGGAGGCCATCAATTTTTTCTCCCACTTTTGCCAATTGCTTTATCAAATCTGAGGATGATAACAACTGTTCCGTTGGCTTTCCCAGTCTCTCTAGCCCAACGTACGAGATCATCACGGGTATGAAAAATCTACAAATAATTTACAATTATCGGATTAGACTAAATTCTAAATACTGTATAAAATAATTAATCATAAATACACACCTCTTTTGTTGTAAATGAATCTGATAAATCAATGCAATTGGGAAGCGTCCCATCAGGCATAGCCATATCTGTAACATATTAACAATAGAGAACTTGATTAATTAACTAATTAAATAAATTTAAAAAAAAAATTAAAAAAACACTCCGGATTTATCTAGGATAGATAAATCCGTATTCTGTCCGGATTTATGCTAACAACATAAATCCGTAGTGTATTTTTAACACTCTGGAATTATGTGTTTAACATAAATCCGGAAAAAACCCAACCTTATACCCTACGGAATCATCACAATATATAAATCCGAGAAAAATTCAAAACTTAAGACTACAGATTTACCTTTTTGTGATAAATCTGGAAAAAACACAAATTTTTTGATCAGCTGTGATGTTTTATAAAAAACAGAGAGGTATTTTGGTATAAAATTGTATTATGAAGATATAGAGACCAAGGAGAGGGTATGAAAATTAAAACCCTTCTCTTATTGAAGCAGCCGAACTTAATATTATTCCTCCACCACATGATTTTCAGGTTACATTTCCCATCAAATCAAATAATATTACTTCATTTATAAAAAAAAATAAAAAATACAGTTATAGATACCTGCCGTATAAGCATGCATTTCCTCGTAGGCTCCAATATGATTGGAGAAGCTTTCTTTTTCTCATGAATATTTATTATCATTTGGGGAATAATGTAAAGTGATTCAAACACGATGTGCATGCATCAAGGAAAATAAAATCCTGTCATGAGTCACGACATGTTAAATTAAAGCTTTCATTTTACATGGGTTGTTGAGGTTTCATTTTCTTCAACACCAAAAAAGGCAGCTGGATATTCTTGAGCAAAAACTTTTAAAATGTGCCTCTTGGTCTCTTACTTATGCATCAGTAAGTATCTATAACATTAAAAAAACTATTTATTCAATATTTACTACTCTCTCCGTATCAAAATAATAGTCTTTTTAGGCAAAGTAAAAATTTCAAATTAATTGTCGTTTTGTCATTCTAATGCATCATTTATTAAATTTTTTCAATTTTACCTTCATTAATTGTTGTAACTTTTCACTAACCAAAGACATCACCAACATGCATTTATTAATTGATGGGGGTAACATAGTATTTGTCAATTTATTGTTTTTCTTAATCTCCGTGCCAAAACCTTAAACGATTATTATTTTGATATAGAGGGAGTACTATATTATTTCTTAAATAATTATATATATAAAATTATTGTTTATAGTAGTACTTCATTACATCACTATTTTGATATCGGAATTTGTAAGGAGTAATCATCTTAGTCCATAAAAACCCTTGGGGATTGACCTAATGGAACATGACAAGAGTTGTATCTTAGACGTCTTGGGTTCAACTCTCCTTTGGAGTGAGATAGATGTAATTACTTTCGTAGGTATTCAAAGAGTTTGAAGGTCTTCCCTACCTTGGACTGGACCGTCATCCCCTCACCTAAATTTTCTGTAAACAAAAAATCTTAGTCCATAAAAAATTTGGCAAAAATATCTTAGTCCATAAAATTAACATAACTAATGAAATTATTTCTACATATAAAAAAATTCATTAGTTATTTCTTTAGCTTTGGGATCTGATTTAGACCTGCCCTAATAAAAAATTTATTTCTACTTGAAAATGGTATATGTATGTTACGTCACTCCCAGCGTCATTTCCATCATTAACATTATTATTTTTTGACACAATCATTAACATTATTGTTGATGTTGATGTTGATGTTTTTGATAAGCAACATTATTGTTGACTAGCCTAACCATCCGTTTCATGGATGAGTTGTTGTCTAAGTATCGATTAAATAAATTATTTTTAAACACAACTCACACATAAATAGTATTCCTTCTAGACTCATATATAAGTAACAAATTACATTTTAGATTTATTGAAAAAGTGATGTATCCGGACTACATATAGTCCAGATACATCACTTTTTCAATGAATCTAAAAAGTCATTTGTTGCTTATATATGAGTCCGGAGGGAGTAGTAAATAACAACATCAAACAAATTCTAGGTATTAAAAAGACATCATAGTTAAAGACAAAAGTCACACATATTAGATCATGTCATAACACAAACAACTTAAAGTTTGAGCATAAGCAACAATCTAATCACACATATTAAATCAAGTCATAACACAAACAACTTAAAGTTGTAACATAAACAACAACCTATAATAACATTATCTATATTCATCAAATGTAACTATAAAAACATAACCCATAATATGGTCCTACCCGGTTTGAGGGAGTAGTCTCTAGAGTTGCGTGTAGACCGTAGAGGATACACAGTTTAAACAAAAAAATGTAAATATAAAAACTTAACCCATAATTAAAAAGAAAAGAAGACAACATAACTATAAAGTGAAACACGTACGTTGGTATCATGCAGAGTTTGATTTAAAACTAATCACCAATTTAAGTATGCTTCTAATACTTGTTGATACAAAATTATCTAAATAAAGAAAAAATTAAGAAAATACTTGGACATGTAATTTTTTTTCTAGATTCTAAAGTACCACACTGCCTAGAATCACACTTTATGTATTTTGTCATGAATTTTTTTCCAACAAATAGATTATTCGCGTATTTGAACATCTAAATTTTTTTCTAGACCCTTAAGTTCCCTAAAATACATTGTCAACATAGCACTTTACGTATTTTGTCACTAACTTATTATTTTTTTACCAAACTAGTTATTTACGAAGAAACTTCTCGTATTTGAAGAGTTAAAAAAAATTATGAATTCTAAAGTACCCCAAAACACACTGCCTAACATTTCACGTTACACGTTTTGCTACAAAATAATTTTGTCTTCATCAAGTACACCAAAACACACACTACTAGAATTTTCGTCATTTCCTGCGGATTTTCATTAAAAATTCGCAAGAAACAGGTTTCTTGCGGAATTTTCAGCGGGTTATTGTTCCCAGTTATTTCGTTCGTGGATAATTGTTTCCTGCGGTTTTTAAACCGGCAGGAAATTTCCGCATGAAATTCCTCAGCAAATTCCGCAGGAACTCCGCGGAAAATTACGCATGAAATCTCCGCATGAAACTCCACAGAAATTCCGCAGGAAATTCTTGATTTTTGCAGAAAATTCCGAGGAAATTGCAGAATTTTTTTTCTTAAACCAACATCAAATGTTATTTACTGCTATTATTATTATTAATGAGATTATTTATAGTTCTTCTTTGTGTTTTTATTTTACAAATATATATATATATATATATATATATATATATATATACACATTAATATGAAATGGAATACAAAAAAAAAAGAAAATAGCTAGCCAATAATACAATATCAATTCCATACATTAATACAACCATTCATTACATTTCTCCAATAATAATACAAAGCCAATTCTATACAATAATACTAAGAATGTAGATGAATACAAAGATGTAGAATTAGACCATGAATGTGACCCCGTAGAGTTCCACTGAGAATATTTGGCCCTCTATATTAACCATTTTGCTTGAAAGTTGAAACTCACCAATGATGAGAGTTGACCATCAAGCCAATTAACAAAAGGTGCCAACTTTGGTACCCAACTAAAAGTTGTGAGTACCAATACTTAGATGACTTGTCAATGCTATGTAAGAGCATATGTGTTTAAACTTACCAAATTTACATAGTTACCATGTTTTATAATATCTGTTGAAAATTCTCACTCTTCATAATTCATATTCAAAGTTTAAGTTAAATTTGTCAAAGAAAATACGTTTAAAATCTCCCTTTTTTTCAAAAAAAAAAAAAAGACGTTAGACTTGAATTGTGAATTTATGATGTTCATTGTTTTGCACATCTACTGAAGGGTCAAGAGTTTTGATGTAGTCAGCAAATTGGGATTAAAGAATTATTAAAGAATCCTCTTATGGATATCACTGCTTTTTAAAAAAAGCGTGTTCATAATGTTGTGATTTGATTTTCGATCTGAGTTTTAATGTATTATTAATGGAAAACACGCTTGGAATTCATGTAGGAATAGATTTTCCAAGCTTTTTGTGTTTTTAAACATTAATTTTGGTGCTAAAAACGCCCATAATAAGTCGGGTATCGATTGGGTCTGTAAGTCAGATTTTTGACCCGTGTTGAGGTTGAAGACAATCAAAACAACAGTTTGGGAGAAATATACTGTTGTAAATGTTATAAAAAAACGAATATACTGTTCTAAATGTTATAAAAAAATGAATAAAAACCCTTTTTATTCGCATTAAGTGCTGCTTGCGGTGAAACAATAAGAATCAAATCATCTACCCAGAAATCATTAAATATCACCATAGGATATAGTATAAAAATTCATCAACGGTTGAGATTTAATACTGGTTTGTTCCATCTTAATCACTCATAGCGTGTTACACAATATCGTACAATCAATTTTAGTAGTTCACCAGTGAGAGAATATGTTATCTTTTAATTTTTTTTGACAAATATCTTTTAATATTTTAAAAAGTATAAAAATTAAAATAAGAAAATAATATAGGTTTAAAATTATAAAAATGAAATAAGAAAATATGTTATCTTTTAATGTTTTAAATAAATACTAATAATATAAATTATCACTATTAATTTATATAGTTCACCAGTGCACTATATCACCTTCATCATTTACTTCTCCATCTGTCATCACTTCATAATCATTCAGTCTTGATGGTAATTGTCTCTGTCTGACTGGTCTTCCTCGCATCTCAACTCGCCAAACTTCTTCGCATCATCCTCTTGATTTTGTTCTAAGTCATCATCATTTGTCAATTCAATATGATTTCGTCTCGATTGTATCTCGCAGATTAATTTCGTGATTGCTAGACCAATCCCACTCCTTTTGCTCATCAAACACTACATCTCTACTAATCACCACCTTGTTATTTACTGGATTTAACAGTTTATATCCACCAGTTGTATGATATCCAAGTAGAATCATTGCCTCACCTTTATCATCTAATTTGGTTCTCAACTGGTCTGGTATGTGTCTATAGCATACAGACCCAAATACTCTCAAATGAGCCACACTAGGCTTAATTCCTGTCCAAGCTTCTTCAGGAGTCACATTCTCTAACCTCTTTGTAGGACAACGATTCGAGAATATATGTTGCAAGATTCACCGCTTTCTCCCCACGATACTTTGGAAGTTTCTTACTCTTCAACATACTCCTCACCATGTTTAGTAAGGTTCTGCTTTTCTCTCTCTCGCAATCCCATTATCTTTGGGGTGTATATGGAGGTGTAACTTCATGTGTGATCCCTTCACTCTCACGTAAATCATTGAATTCTCAGAGACACATATTCTCCTCCACCATCGTTCTCAATACCTCTATATTTCTGTCCACTTTGTTTCTCCACTAGTACTTTGAATTTCTTGAATACACCCAACACATCACTCTTCCTCCTAATCAAGTAAATCCAAAGTTTCCTAGTGAATTCATCTATAAATGTAACAAAGTATTTGTTACCTCCAGGTGTTTCTTCCTGTATTGGACCACACACATCCGAGGAGACCACTTGCAGCTTCCTCTTGGACCTACCAGGCACACTTTGATTGAAAGCAGATCTTGGCATTTTACTTTCCATACATTCTGCACACATATCCTTAGGAACACGTATCTGAGGTAGGCCTTTCACCATTTCTTTACTCTCCAACCTGTTCAGATCACCAAAATTCAAATGTGCATACCTGAAGTGCCACAACCATTCATCCTTGTGGATTGTAGCAGCCAGGCATTGTTGAACCACAACATCTAGTTCAACCTTAAATGTCCTGTTCTTTGACAGTCCTGCTCTAATCAGCAACCTTGCTTCACTATCATACACTTTCATTTCATTATCCTCCATCACCATTCTATATTTCTTTTCTAATAGTTGGCCAATACTCAACAAATTACTCTTCATACCTGGCACATATAGCACACCAGATATTAAACATACAGTCCCATCTTTCTTCTTAATTCTCACCTTCCCTACACCTTCCACTTTCATTGTTCTGCCATCTGCAAACCTCACTGCTCCTCACAAAGATATTCCATCTCAACAAACCAATCTTTTCTTCCTGACATGTGTGTTGAACAGCCAGTATCTAAAAACCATTCATCACTATTGCTGTGTTCACCTTCATCCTTTACAGTAAGCATTAACAGAGTTCCCTCATCAACTTTCTCATCTACTTCACCTATTTCCTCCTCAACTTTCTCATCTACTTCACCTATTTCCTCCTCAACAGCCATTAGTAACACTTCCTCTTTCTCTTCTTCTTCTTGAGCCAATTTTACATCACTATTATTAGTGTTACTCCAACACTCATCAGCAAAGTGACCATACTTGTCACAATTATAACACTGAATCTGACTTTTGTCAAATTTCCTACCACCTCTTCCTCTAGCACCTCTACCTCTACATCCTCTACCTCTATTGTTTTCATGACTATTGTTCTTTTGATTCTCATTATTGTTGCTATTACTAGTGTTTCCTCTACTGAGAATTTGAGTTAAAGTTGTTACCTCTACCTCTTCCTCCTCTCGTAGCCATTCCCGCTCTTCCACGCCCTCTTTGATTATCACCTGGTATTGGTAGTTTGTGCGCTCAATTGCTTGTTCCGTGCTTTCGCCTTCACACCTTTCTTTCATTCATTCGTTGCTCATGTGCTTCAAGTGAGCCTTGTAATTCCTCCAATTTCACCGTTGATAAGTCCTTTGATTGTTCAATCGCCACCGTAATGTGATCAAAGCGCGAATTGACAGATCGCAGGATCTTTTCAACAATTGATTCATCAGTTAGTGTTTCACCACACGCTTGCATCTGGTTCGTCATCGCCTGAATTCTGGTAAAGTACGCAGCAATTGTCTCGTTCTCCTCCATTCCTATCAATTCGTATTGTCTTCTTAAGGTTTGGAGCCTCACCTTCTTCAATTTCTGGTCGCCGGCGTAGGAACTCGCTAGAATGTCCCAAGCGGCTTTGCTCGACTCGCACCTCGCAATCTTCTCAAAAATTCCTGGATTCACGCACTGGTGAAGTATACACAGTCCTTTACAGTCTTTCTTCTTCGCGTCTCTATACGCCGTTTGTTGTGCAGCGGTTGGATTCGCCGGCAACGGATCAAGTCCGTTTACCACCAAATCCCACACATCTTGCGAACCGAGGATCGCTCTCATCTTCATACTCCATGGATCGTAATTTCTGCCGTCGAGAATCGGAAAATTTACCGGAAAATGTCCGTTCATGTTTGCCATTTCAATTTCTCACTTTCGCTCGTGTTTAGGCTAGATGATAGGGTTTCTCACTCACTCACCAATTCACTCGCAAATGTAGGTTTCACTCACCTCACTTGCTCTCAATTCGCCATTGTCAAGCTTCAACTATGCTCTGAATACCATATGTTGGAGCTTGCAACAATGGAGGATTTACACACACACACACTGTTTCACCGAGAGAAGGAGAAAGAGAGGGAAAAGCGGTTATAACCGTAAATTTGAAGGACTGCTTATTATTCACACACTGTCATGAGTTTATTACAGATTGGTATTTATACCATCTTACTAATACAAGTCAAAATACAAAACAAGCAAAGTCAACTAGATTACAATTATATCAACTAACAATTCGTACCTGAGCGTCCCTAGCAGGGTCGTCCCAAACAATTTGGGGTCTCCGTGAAAATCTTAAAAATTGGGCCCTAATTAAAATTTTAACAAATAAATCACCAAAAACTCAAACAATTTTATTTAAATTGTAAGTAATATTAGTTGAATTTCACAACCGCCATGTTACGTTAATCAAAAGACCTACGAGTCAATCACCAACAATATTAAAAACAAAACAAAACAAAAATTGAAAGGAAATTGGAAAAATTGGGTAAATTGGAAATATTGAGAAAATGAAAAGATTAAATTAAAATGATGGAATTATTTTTTGAAAAATTTCAAATATTTATTCAAAAAAATGTTAAAAGAAATATACTTTTTGGTTGAATATATTCAAAAGTAATATATAATATACATTTAATCATTTTGTCAAAGCATTATAAAAAGAAACAAAATGCAGCTGTTAAAAAAATAACAACACGCAGATGTCAGAAAAAATATAAGAAAAAAATGGTAAAATACATACAGAGGGGATCGAACTCGCTTACCAGTTACCACTAGGATACAGTGACATTTGAGTATACAAACCGAAAACATTTATATAACGTATTTATTATATTTTTTTGGGCCCTAAAATATTGACATTGGGTCTGCTTGCACAGGCCCATGGTCACCTCGCCCCTAGAAAGGACTCGTCGGGTTTAAGATCGTTATGTTACTAACGGTCGCGAAGCAGAGCACGTGGTGGGTTGTACCTACAAACACACTCCAACACCCAAGTCGGAGAAGAAGTCAAAGTAGGGGAATGATTTTAAGTGTGAAAATGTACCTTTCGTGAGCGGTTAACTATTATTATATAGAGTCGAATGCGCCTGTGTCGTAGGATCATCGGTTCCTTTAGCTATGCAAGCTTGGAACCATCATTGGGCCGCGCTTCTTGCCCATCAAGCGGATTGGACCTCGGCCCAGCGAAGTCGCCCTTGACCCAATGCGAAGTCGCCTCGAGGCGAAGTTCAAAGCTTGAGATCGTGCCCTGGCCGCTTTTTGGGCGGTCGATCCATGGCTCGATCGGGGGTCTGGACACGTGGCATCCACACACATTTTTGGGGTATTCTGACAACTGAACATGGCTGACATGATGTGACTGTTGAGTTTTGATTGATGCGACATTTGCACTTCTCGAGGTGGTGCGTCATGATGGTGAGATGTGACTGTAGATTATTTTGAGGCACACATTTAATGTGGGGGGCAAAGGGTCGTGTCGTTTCACCTTCGGCCCACGATCTATTGATAGGCCCACTATATAAGGACCCCATTTCTCTTCATTTGGAACATTTCCCTACTTTTTGCGCACTCTAAGAGCGACTTGTGAGTTCTCCGAACACGACTCGATTTTCTGGTAGGCACGACATAATCGACCTCTTCTGGCTTCAAGCACCTCAGGAGTGACATGGAAAACCCTCTTTGGTAGAGTTTTCCTTCTATGACAGAATAAAATGATGCCCACATTCTGGTTAGGGCTGCTTCCTTTGAGTCGTCTAGCACCTCCCCACTTCATTAGTGTAGTGTGAGATCTTTATTGGTTGTTGACTCTCTATCAACCATAGTCAACCTAGTTAGGTACCGGTGGGTTACAGTACTTGTTTTGAATGGAGGTCCCAACCTTGGTCAATGTATTAGTGTTTTAAAACTCGGGCCGGTGATCGGCTCAGTAAATACTGGATCATTGGGTCAAGGGTTGGAACGAATGGTTGAACCACATAACCAGTTTTTAGAGAATAAAAAGCAGTATTTGTAACTAATATTAACAAAAGTACAATTTGGCCTAGTGGTAAAATCGCCAAACTCCAGATGGAGGTCTAAGGTTCGAACCTCTAGAATAACATTTTTGGTGTAAAGTGTTTATTTATTTAGTGATTTGAATTTGCAAATGCACAATTAGTGCTTGGGTATTAAAACGTAATTAATAATAATCACTACAAGAAAATCGCTGATTTGCCACGGACATTTCCGTCGCAAATGTACCAATTTGCCACGGACAAAAATTGGTGGCAAAAACGCTCGTCGCAAATCGTTTGCCACGGAAATGCAAATGTTTCCGTCGTAAATCCGTCGCAAATATCTGTGGCAAAGTCGTCGCAAATTTCATCGCAAATCCGTCGCAAAAATAAAAAAAAAATTAAAAAAAATTAAATCTTCAAAACATATATACATGCTGCATAAAATTAAGCTAGCTAAATAAGATAAATCTATTTACATCAAAGATGTCACATATTTATATAAATATGTTATATGTATATTTATTTTGTGAGAAACATCTTAGTTATATAAGATGCTAGCAGTTCAAGAAAAATTCCTATATAAATCAGCTGTCATAATAAAATATCAGCAGCTGCCATAAGTATCGTGAAAGTGGACAGCAAGCTTGTCAATCGGAACAACGTCGAGAACAGCTTCGAGCATAGGAATGACAGTACCTGTAAAGATTAGAAAGTTCAAGTCAGCTCAGAAAATTCGATAAATCAAAACACACCTGATAGGACCGTAGAAGTAAAGTAAGTACATGATAAAAAGGATTTAGAAAGACCAGAGTAAGCAAAAATTGTCAGGAGGATACTAGAGACATCTGTTTAACACTCACTAGTATATTGCCTATGTTTTCAACATGCAATATCATCTTCGTTTATGACTATGGTTCAAACTCAGAGATAATTTTTTTCTGAATTTCCATGTCATCATTTCTTGTTGGCTTCCATAAAACCTCGTACTTCCATATATAAGCAATGATGAAAAGATTGCTGAAAGAAATACCCATACGACACAAATGAAAACTCCCCAATTCAGCCAAAGCTATAATTACTAACATAAAAGCACTTGTAATCAATTGAAGCAGGGAACTGAAGTTTTCGTTAGTTAGTACAAATTAAAATTCAAGTAAAGTAATTGTAGTAACAAAATAAGTTGCAATAGACACTACCACGTCCTCAAGTTTTATGATCCCATCATTGAGGGCATAATATATTTTGAAGCTCTCTTTCAATACCTCAAAAAGAAGAACCAGAACAAAATATTATGTTCAGCCAGAATTAAAAGGAAATAACATACAAACTCCAAACCAAAGATGTTTAATTTGCAAAGGAAGCATTAAATAAAGTAAGAAGTCGAAATGAAAATGGCATCAGTTTTTGATTTTGTGTTCATGTATTACAAGCAGAAGCAAAATAGCCTTTGCGAATCTCTTCTAGTATTTCATAATGCACTATTTTGAACTGAAAAATGGCATCACTTCATAACTTACAATATCTTCATACCTGTCAATCTGTCATGGTTCCTTGAAACATTAGAAGACAGTTGTGATTACTATCAAACTCCCTCTGTCTTTTAGTAGTGTCAAACAAGTATCTAGTTTGGTGTACCTGCAAATCTTAAAAGAGAGCAACCTATGAAAAAAAATGCATAAAACAAACAAACAGAATATCTCATCGGCAAGGCCTACATGATTCAGAACACAAAGAAATGAAGTGAACATAAACACATTATCATTAAAATATGAATAATATTTTACTATGATTATAAGTAATTCTGAGTAAATATGCTTAAACCCAAATATCCGAAGTGCATTCACCTCCAGGATATCTCATCTCTTGGGCAGAAGTTCAATTCTGTCATCCTTTTTTTTCCCATGTAATGACTTTTGGAAAGAACCTGTAATTGCAGTGAAGAGAGCATATAGTTACTACAATCAAGTGTTGTGCCTTACTTGATGAACAAACACTTTCTAATTGGGTAGAGGGGGTTCAACTAGAGTTATTGAAATATAAATTCAAGATAAATTCACTTTCTCATAAAAATCAAAATGAACGTGGCATATATAGCCAAAGCATGACTATAACCAAAAGGATCTTAAGTAAATATATGATTTGCTCATGGACTAATCAAACATGAGCATCCTTATAAAGACACCCACCTATCTGTATAAGGCTATTCTGTTAATGGCCTATGTGTTGAGTTTTGGAATGTTACAACTTATTCAGCTTTCATTAAAGTAAAATTGTTGTGATTAATTTTTTTTAAAGAAATATTTCAAAAGTTTCAATGCTTTATTATTAGCTTTTGGAAAGCTTAAATTATAAAATAAATAAAAAGTAGTTGTCGCTTGTTCATTTTGTTTTATGATCATAATATTTATATATATTGATATTAATGTTAGTTTGATCCTTATAACAGCTTATCAATATTACGTTGGAAATTTGTTTCCGTTTCTTTGGTTTGAATTTAATACCATATATTTATTTTGATCACTAACGTTTACCATATTAAAGTGATTTCATAATATTATTATTATTATTATTATTATTATTATTATTATTATATATACTTTTGGGAACGTTGGTTTTGTATTTATATGAAAGAAAAAGAGTTTTGGAAAAGAGACATACAATTGACGTGCGTGAGTTTTAGCACATCAGAAGAAAAAATATATTTTAGTTCTTCCAATCAAATATTTCTGGGTTCATCTCTTGTCCGAATAAAATATTCATTCTCGCCAGGTTCGAAACCTCGATCGCTCATCGTGATTGAGAAGGGACCTGGTTGTATCTCGGGAATTTCATGCTGTAGAGGCGGATAAATTCTCCGGCGAAGAAATCATCGACGCCCTAAGTTATTTTTCCTAACGTTTTTCGTGTTCGCAGTGACTTTATTTGTTCTGGCCGCCTTGTTGCGCATACTCAAGAAGTTGCACGCGAAACATTAGGATCCATTTTTCAAAACATATTCAAAGAATGAGCATCACCAAACAACATTATTAACATGTAATCATTGCTAAGAATACTACATTGCAAATACATTACAAAAGATTAAACGGAAACATAATCCAACGCCTAACACATCGCGCTAAAAAAATAAACACTAAATTTAGCAAGAAAGGATTTACAAAGATACATTTCATTACAATAACTTGAATTTGAGAGCTATCATTTTATTTTAGCCTTTGTAAATACAATAACCAACGTCCTCATTGCTTATAGAGTGGCCAAGGCCAGGATAAGCCTGTTAATACACAATGTCAAAATTGATGATGGGTAGAAGGAATCATTGGATAAATAACTGAATAGTTGTGAACACAGAATTTCACCTAGACAACACTATAGCCGCTATTTGACAACACTAGACAAGGAGACACGTCATTGCATCATATACAAGAGAAGGGTGCCATTTACATAACACAAATTAACAATTAAATCAGGAAAGATAATGACAGAATATGATAGCTTACCATCTTCCCTGACTATTCTGTCATGTCCATCGGAGGAATACGGATCCAATGCAACATCTGTATAAATAACCTGAAAAAAAAGTTGAATTAAAAAGGATACTGGATACTTATCCTTGAGGATACTGTATAAATAACATCTGAGATGCACCAGAAGATATAACATTCTCTAACTAAAAATTTAATGTTCACTTACTAGATCAGGATACTTATCCTTGAGGATACGTATTGACCGGGGCACTAGACCATTCTCATTGTAGGCTTCATCTCCTGTGGGAGTCTAAAGGGCAAAACCTGTTATACTAGATTGCATTTGTCCTACCAAAAACTTAACACTATGTAGGAGAGAAAATAGAACCTTCAAAGCATCAGGAATTTTGGGGAAGAGCACAATACTATTGACACCAACATCCCGTGCTTTTGTAACCTGAAGTACAAAACGCTCACTGAAATTAAACTAAATTTCGACAAGGCATAGCAAGAATAATGTACCAATGTACAATCACCTATGCAGTTTAGGAAGACAAAAAAAAGGCTTTATGTCCATGTAGGTGGGTGTACTCATCACTCAGAAAACAAAATAAGAAAAAGTTTCTTCAAAAACCAGCAGACAATGCAAAGGTTCATACAAATAATTGAATGAACAATCAAATCCGTCCAAACTTCTAGACCAAATTAAATCAATGAAGCTAATCCATAAAAGTAGACGATAATTTTTATCTTGTTTATCATATAATTATCATGAAAGAAAACAAAATTAGTTGTGAGCATGGGAATACAATTACTGCAATAGACATCCTTCATCCCAATTCACTACCACCACTATTGAATGGTTTGATCATATTATCTTGCGATTCATTAAAGAATATCTTCAAAATTCCAGCTGCTAAACACTTTCTAGGCTAAAATATAAGATTAAAAACATAAAAAACGATGCTTTAGACAAAGGGCGACAAGGGAATTCATTGAAGTTGTCCAAGCAAGGGAGTATATTTTGAGACAGAAAGAGCGGAAGATACGAACCTCTTCCAAAAGACCATGTCTCCAACCAAGCCTAAAACAACCGGGCATCGCCCCAATAGGGATGTCCTCTCCACCTGCAAGAAGGGTTCAAATTGTTTCTCATAATCTATAATCAAATCATCACGAGCACACTACCTACAAGTGAACAATGCATATAAGAGCAAAACTAACAGCCACCAAACGATGGCTTCGAAATCAGAATCGCTAGCTCTCACGGTAAAAAAAAATTAAAAAAAAAAATTAAATCTTTAAACATATATACATGCTGCATAAAATTAAGCTAGCTAAAAATAAGCACAGCCCACTCTATTAACAAATTATCTCCAAAATCTCTTTCATTGTTAAAAATTTAAATCTTCAAACATATATACATGCTCCATAAAATTAAGCTAGCTAAAAATTTAAATCTTCAAACATATATACATGCAGCATATCATTCTTATTCTTCAAACATAAATCAAATAGTTTTAATTAGTATAAACAGATAAGACTACACACAAAAAACAGAAAATGAATACAAATCAAATCACTCTATTTTAAAATGAGAATTACAATAGAATAGTAGCACCTTGCATTGCTTAAGAAACAGAGTAAATTGATCATATGAAACAAAGGCACATCATAAGGTACAAACATGCTATATTACAAATCAAATCACTCTATTTTTGTGTTTGTGCATATTTATCACACATTTTTTTTTGTCAACAAAGAGAGTGAAATTAACCAAAATTAACCAAAGTTATTAAAAGCTACAATCTAAAACAAACAAAGAAACCAACGTATTGACAAATGATGCAAGAACCAAGTCTAGCTTATCCTAAATTTGAAACTTTCATTTAAAATATATACCAATGTAAGAATATTGATTTTGTTCTGAACTAAAAAATCTCTGAGCCGCAACAAATACCTCATGTCGTATCTATTTTCGATAGTCCATTGCCGCAATGTCGGAAAAAGATTTATGATCCTATAAAAAAGAAAATAAATCATATGACCAAACTACACCAATAGCTTCAAGTCCATTGATAAACCTCAAAGAGAGTTTAAAAATAACAATACACTAAATTGAACAAAAATCAAAACCTAAACCTGAAATTAGAAAATATAAACCCAAAATTAGAAAATCCTCCAAACTAAAAATCTACATAACAACAAAAATCCTAAGCGAAACCAACCCTAAACCATATAAACAGAAACAAAAGTGTGAGAGAAAGATAGTGGAAGATGAGAAACTTGCTACTTATGTGAAGTGTAGAGAGAAAAGGCATACCCAAATGTAGTGGTCATCCTCCACCAGCTCTCCTCCACCTCAATCAAATCTGAAATGGCACTCAAAACACCGATAAATATGAAGGTATAAAGCACCCTAACACCACCCTTATAGTTTTCCCGTTCTTCCTCCATCAAAATGAACCTGTAATCAAAAGAAAAATTGTATTAGATGAAGCAGAAACGGAATCCCTAAATTTAAGCTCGTGAAAACGAAATCCAAAACCCTAACATCAAACAAATCTTAAATCCTATACGAAATCGTATTTACCTTTGAAGGATGAGGAAAGAAGAAGGGAAATTTGAAGGAAAAGAAGCGATGGGATCTGGGTTTTTTGGGAGCGATGGGTTCTGGATTTGGGTTGGTCACGCGAATGAAGTGGAAATGAGGAGGAGAAGTAGTGGTTCTGGCCGGCGACGCAGAGGTGAGAGTGGTGGTTGTGGTAGAGAGTGAGGAGGAGACGTGACAGTGGTGGTTGTGGCAGAGAATGAGGAGGAGACGTGAGAGTGTTGACTGAGAAGTGAGAAGTAGAGTGAAATTGAGGATGTGAAAACTGATTTTGGTCATTCGGTTGCCACGGACTTGCCACGGCATCTCCGTCGCAAATTTTTGGCCTTTCACATGTCTGTGGCAAACCCGTGGCAAACACTGGGCCGGAAATTTCGCGCCTTGCTTTTTTACACATTCTTGGCCGCAAATCCGTGACAAATTATCGATTTTAATAAGCTGCGTGGCAACTTCTTGTGGCTAAAACAAGTTTTTCTTGTAGTGAATAATTCGTAAGCACAATCAGTGCTTGGGAATTAAACACATCAAGCTCTTAATGTTTTGACACTTTTTATACAAAATGTTGGTACCATACTTTTTATACTAGGTACATTAGAAATCACCTTAACAAAATTTAAAACATCTTCAATATCCACGAAAGATGCTTCTACCACCTTTTGTATAAGGTCATTAATGAGGTCTCCTTTTGTTTCAATATCCGCCCATACCTGTATAGTTCATTCAGTCACTAGTAGTTCATATTCATGTCAAAACATCCAGTAGCATTATAACAACCAATTAAACGCAAAAACAAAATGCTAAAAAATTATAATTAATCTATTGAAATCTATTGATAATGTATAATTGGGATGCAATGATTAAAAATAATAATAACAATAATTATCCAATGTTGAGGTATTGCTTAGGTAACTTCCCTATCCAATGTTGCATTAGAGGATATAGATATGTTTGGTAGTGTCTGCATAGCCACCCAATTGACAATTGTTGCTAGCTCCTTCAGACCCCAAAAATTGAGGAACTATTGAGAGCAGGAGCAAAATATGATGTAAAAGATGCAGATGGACGGACAGAATTGGATAGAGCTACTGAAGAAATTAAAGATTTCACTCTTAATTTTTCAGTGCAGAGAGCATAATTTGGATTTGATCATTTGCTTCAAGTTTGTCTTACTAAGCAGTCTATACACTCATGACTAAACATAAGGCATTCTAATTCTAATTATAAACAAATAACATTCATAAAGCAATGCTGCAGTGCAGATAACATATTATGTAGGAATTTAATTGCTAGTTTGGTTATATAACATTCAAAAACACAATGCCAGTGCCACAGCACAGTATGTTACTGCTGTGCAAATGTGATCACGATTCATGATCCAACTTAAAATGTTGATTTGTTACTTTCTGAGAGCCAGATCAACTGCAATAGATTAATCTAACAGAAACAGAACACAAGTCTCGCGTTTTAGGGATTTAGGTTTCGTGTTTGAGAAGAACAGAGAACCGGTGAACTGAGAAAGATGAAGCTTCGCGTTTTAGGGATTTAGGTTTCGTGTTTGAGAGGATTAAGCTTCGCGTTTGAGAGAGAAAGCTTCGCGTTTGTATAAGTTTTTTTTATTTCTCTGATTTTGTTATTTAGTGTCAAAAAAAGTTTTTTAAAAATTATTGGTCAAATTTTTTTTTTTTAAAAATAAATTAGATTTCAATATTTCAATTTCAACATTATGTAATAAAAAACATTAACAAGAAAAACTTTGCAGATTTTTAAAATTTTCTGCAAAAATATGTTCTTAAGAAAATTCGCAGGTAACCCAAAACTTTCCTGCGAATTTACTCGCCAACCAAATGTTTGCAAAGCAAAGTTTCTATATAGGTACAAATCGGCAAAGAAAATTCTCAAGAAATATCTGCCGAAAATTTTCTGCAGGTAATGCGAAGATTTATTATTTTTTTTTTTTGATAAACAAGTAATATATTGAAGGGGCACTAGGGGTGCACCCAACCCTTACAAGAGGAGGGGGAGGGCCTCATTAAAATCTCATTGGGCCAAAACCCATTGGGAAAAAAACCCAAGGAGGAAAAAGAATACCTCCAAAAGATGAGAAAGTTACAAAGATGATAGACACCCTAAGGGGCAATTACACCAATCCGAATATGTTACCCTCGCTATTTCTCCCCTCCCGGTCAGAAACCACTCCAAGACACAAATTTAATGGAGATGATAAGATCGTTTACATTTGCAACTACACCCTGAAAAATGACTCTATTCCTAGCCAACCATATTTGCCACATTGTTGCAATCCAAAAAATGTGTTGAATCCTATGTGCTTTCTTCCCCTTCGTTAGCTTGCTGACCTGCTGAAAAATGCATAGCACATCGTCACCCGAACTCTCAGCCAGATTCAGCCACAAGAATACTCCATGCCACACCGAACGCACGAACGAACACTTGCTGAAAACATGCTCAGCACTCTCTGTTTCGCTGAAGCACAACACGCAAGACAACTCATATGGAGACGACAATGCTCCTCTAATGTGTAAGTTCTCTCGTGTAGGCAACTTGTTCAACAACAATCTCCAACTAAAGATTAACACCTTCAATGGCAAATCACTCTTCCATAGCGAACTACAACCCACAATCACGGGATCTTCATTAACTAGAACACCCGAACATAATTAGTTACCCAAACGTAGTACGACTTCACCGAAAATCCACTAATTGTATCAAGCAACCATATCCACTGTCCATGACATTGTTCAAAGAAATTGAACTTCATTTAGCACTCCACTGCACTCCTCTCGCCTCGATTCTGAGAGCACCGGGTTGGTATAATCCGATTCCAATTCCATGACCAACCCGACGCTATCCACGACCCCAATTCAGCCACCGAGCATTTCTGCCAATCACGCTTATCCTCGACCAAGGAAAAGAGTACAAAGAAGAGACTCATTTCCTAGCCATTTATCAGTCCAGAACTTAACTCTAGTGCCATTGCCCAACTTCAGTTTTGTCACCTTATTGAACCAGTCTTTTTCAAGTTCCAGGCTATCCCCTAACAGTAGCAAATCACGCCACCACAACGATGTTTTCCTCCATACTGCAGCTGAAGGTAACTCACCAGACCAAGAACTAATTAATCCATATCTAGTATTCAACAGCTTTCCTCCACAAGGATGAATCATCCTCCGATAGCAACCGCCATCTCCACTTTGCAATGAGAGCAATATTAAGTACTTCAAGATCCTTCACACCTAATCCTCCCATATGTTTCGGTTTGCATACCGTCTCCCATTTAACCCAGGACATTTTCTTCTTTTCATCATCCCCTCCCCATAAAAATCTTCTTTGTCTGGTAGTGCACTGTTTAGCATCTCACTTTACTTATTTTCTTACGAAATTAAAAAAAATTCACCGAAAATTGTCAAATTTAAACATGTAAATTTTTTCGAGATTGTAAAGTACCTCTTAAAATATAAAAAAATGCAAAACCTTAAAATATAAAAGAAGAACATTGGATGTGACAAAAACCGAATGAACAAAAAATTGGAAGATGAAAAAAAATTTTATTCCCGCTCGCGGCAGAACAAGCCATTAGATCTTTAGATGTTGAGTATGTTGTGTCACATCACATAGGTTCCTAATTGGGATTAAAAAACGCTTGTCAGAAAAAAAATTATAAAACTAACACTTTTTATTATATACCAAACAACACATTTTAAAACTAGGTCGGAAGTCGCTTCGAGCGTGCGACTTTTAGACTGAAAATTTGAATTTCAGTTGAGAAGTCGCCCCCACCGCTGAGACTTCTCAACCGTGTTTTTTTATTTTTTATTTTTATTTATATTAATTTAATTAAACATAAAAAATTAGAAAATTAATTTATAAAATTAATATTGTTATTTCAAAATTAATTATAAAATTTATGGTGATAAAAAGTGGAAAAAATTAGACGCCATATAAAAATATGGAAATAATTGTATTTATTTAATTAGTAGGACATTACAAAGATTCAGATAGCAAATGGAATAATGAAGGGTTGAGACTAGTGTAGATTGCGGTTTGGGCAGTTGTTTCTGTTTTAACCCTCATTTCGTCAAATACCCCATCTCTTGGTGCGGCTACCCCTTTCTCTTTGATTATCTCAGTACGAATACGAGTAGACTATGGACGACCCTTTTTATCTCTCCATTTAGTTGGATCATGCTGCAGTTCTATACGATTGAAATCAGGTCATGACAACTCAATTGGCAATGGTGGAAACTCCACAAAGTATGTATTGAAAACATACTGCATTGTGAACTCGAGTCACGAAGTGCATGTGGTCGTGAACGAGTTTTTGAGCATCTTATGATCACATGTGAACAAGGATAGTGAAGTGTTTGATATTCCCACACTCACACGCCCCTCGCTCTCAAGTCCATCATGAATGTGCTCGTGAGGTCTTCCACTTTGTGGTCGCACAATTTCTTCCACTCGAACAATTGTTGCGCATAATCGTGAATTGCCACGTTATGGGTGTTCGAGACAACTCGATTATGCTCAATTTTTTCCATCAATTTTTCATAGTAAATAGTTCCTGCACTCTAACATTGCTAGTGCCTCGCATGCCCCTTTTAACAAAAGTCTCGCTCATGCTAAATCGCCATCATCTACGACGTTAATTTTTTGCTTTGTTTTGCTTTTTCATTTATTTGTTCAACTCATGTAATGATCTGTTAAGTCTTTTAAAAAAATTAATGTGTTCTAATATATTCTTTTTACCATAAATTTTATAATTAATTTTGAATTAACAATATTAATTTTCTAATCTTTTAGGTTTAGTTAAATTAATATAAAAGAATAATCTAAAAAGTTCTAGTTATGGGGGCGACTTCTGGCCTAATTTTAGAAGTTCTAGTTTGGTATATAATCTAAAAAGTGTATTATTTTGGTAAAAAAAATTTTGGCACACATGCATTTTTTCCCTCCTACTTGTCTCTAAACTAGTTTAGAGAGACGAATCAAAAAGAGAGAGATTGGAAGATGAAGAAGAAGAAGAGACATGGAAAGATTCAGTAAGAAAAAAAGACATGGAGAGATGAATATAGGTATCTAGAGTGCTCTTTTTTTGGCATCCCAAATTTACGACTCTATCTATCTATATCTATACATACATATAAGTAAATTTTGACGGAAGAAGGTAATCATTTATGGAAAGAAGTAGTGGTGAATAGGTATGGTGTGGAACGAAGATGGCCAAGTGCAAACGATGTACGAAGAGTTTGGTGCAAGCATTCTCTTTGGTGGCGCGACTTGTGCTTGTTAGGCGAAGGAACAAATTTGGCTACGGGATGGTTCGATAGGTTGGCAAAGCTAAAACTTGGAAAAGGGAATAAGGTCCGATTTTGGACAGATTCGTGGCTTGGAACGGAGAGTTTTTTTGTCCTTTTTCCGTCACTTTTCAGCAGATGTAGCACGCAATCTGCATCAGTTTCAGAGATGGGCTTTTGGAGGGATGATGTTTGGCATTGAACCGCAAAGGCGGAGGAATTGATGCTTGATGAGGCAGAGAACGTTGGCTATTTAAAGGAGATGTTGCGGCCTGTCATTTCCTTATAGCAGGCCGATGACAGGTGGTCTTGGACCATTGATACAGTTGCTGGTTTTTCGGATAAATCTTGTTATTGCTGGATGCTTTCTCTCTTTGTAGGTGATAGGGGATTTTTGGAACCATCCATCTTTCAAGCGCAAAAAATATGGAGAAATGATGTTCCTTCGAAAGTGTTAATCTTTGGCCGAGGGTGCTATTAGACAAAGTGGCAACGCGTGATGCTTTATTTCGACGAGGTATCCTACAAAACCATCGAGATCATCGCTGCGCTTTTGTGTTCTCATGATGATGAAACAAATAAGCACTTGTTCTTAGATCGTAGCAAAGACCGATAAAGATGGCAAAGCAGATTTTGATTTGGATGGGGAACCGTTTGGAGTTTATGTGGATATGGTTTCGCATTTAGAAGAGTTTGGCAAGTTGGTGAAGGAAAGAAGAACAAAGGTGTTCGCATGCATCTAACTGGCCGGGTTGTAATTTGGAACATATGGTTGGCAAGAAATAGGATAATTTTCAAAGGAGAGATAACCACGACTTCAGAAATTGTTACCGGAATCAAATTTTGTGCATGAAGCTGGTTCAAGGCAAGAAAAGGAAGGAGATGCAGGGTTGAATGGGCGGATTGGTTTAATTGCCCTTTGGGTTGTTTTTCCTATTGTAACTTTCATGGTTTTCTTCAGATTCTGCATACTATATTTATTTCATTTCTTAGGTGGGGAGAAGCAATGGGCTAGGATGTTTTAATCCCATTGTTGTGCAGGTTTTTTCTTGTGTGAGGTACTCTTTTTCTCTCTGAGTCTTTTTCCCAATAGGTTTTGGCTCAGGGAGGTTTTGAGGAGGCCCTCCCCCTTCCCATTGTAATGGTTGGGCACACCTTGTGCTCCATTTCAATGAATCAATTGCTTATCTAAAAAAATAAAAAAAGTAAAGGAATCCCCAATGGAGCCTCCACAATGATTCTCATGAATTTACTCTATTATAATTATTATAATTTTCTCTATTAATAAAAGCACATAATTACCACTAACTTATAAATGATTCTCTTAGTGGATATTAATTAACTTTATGTTAAAATGAAAATAATAATAATAATATTTTATGTTTTAACCTAATCTCTATATATTATCTCTAAATGGTTGACTTTAGCCATTTTGGTCGGAATTTTTTTCCCACCATTTACCAATATACCCCTCATTTTGTACCCCACTGTTTACCAATATACCCCCATTCTATATTTTTGGACCGACATACCCCCACTCTATATTTTATACCCCACCATTTACCAATATACCCTCATTTTTGTACCCATTTGTTTACCAATATACCCACACTATATATTTTTGGACTGACATACCCCTGACAAATTTTTTATTTGTCCAACACTTTTTTTTTTATTATTATCTCTCTTAATTAATACACAATCGTTGACTTCCCCACTTTTGGTGGGAAAATTTTATTCCCATTTACCAATATACCCCTCATTTTGTACCCCACTGTTTACCAATATACCCCCACTCTATATTTTTGGACCGACATACCCCCACTCTATATTTTGTACCCCACCATTTACCAATATACCCCTCATTTTGTACATCACTGTTTACCAATATACCCCCACTCTATATTTTTGGACCGACATACCCCTGACAAATTTTTTATTTGTCCAACACTCTTTTTTTTATCCACTTTTGGTGGGAAAATTTTATTCCCACCATTTACCAATATAGCCCTCATTTTGTACCCCACTCTATATTTTTGGACCAACACACCCCTGACAATTTTTTTTTTGTCCAACACTTTTTTTATCCACTTTTGGTGGGAAAATTTTATTCCCACCATTTACCAATATACCCCTCATTCACTACAAAAAAACGAGGATTAGCGACGGAATTAGCGAGAGAAATTTTGTCCCTCGCAAAAAACAGACATTAGCGACGGAATTGCAAGTCCCTCGCTAATGTGACCATTAGCGAGGGAATTAGCGACGGAATTGGCACGTCCTGGCTGATTTGACTGCTGCAGACTGCTCTGACTATGCCAGAGTGACAGTTAGCGACGGAATTGGCACGTCCCTCGCTAATGTCCAGTTATTTTTTGACCGAATACCCCATTCTCTCACTCTTCTCTCACTCTTCTCTCATTCTTTCACTTTTCTCTCTCACAATACTCCTCTCCTCTTCCTCTTCCTCTTCCTCTACTCTCTCTCTCTCTCTCACCTACAAACTCTAACCCACCACCACACAACCACCACCACCACCACCACGCCCCCACCACACCACAACCACTCTCACTCCTCTCTCTCCTCAACCACACAACCACAACCTCTCTCTTTTGGAGCTTTCTCTCACCACCACCACCACCACCACCACACCACCACCACTCTCACTCCTCTCTCCATAAAATAACAATAATAATAATAATAATAATAATAATAATAACAACAACAGTAATAATAATAATAATACTAATAATAATAATAATAAATTCAGATTGATAAGCGTGCCAATCAGACTCGGGTAGCGTGCTGTCAGCATTAGCGACGGAATTAGCGAGGGACTATCCCTCGCTAATTAGCGACGTAACATATTTCTCTCACTAATTTCCATTAGCGAGGAGGGAATTAGCGACCGAATCGGTCTCGCTAATTCCTCGCTAATGGCAATTAGCGATTTGATGGGCATGTTAGCGATCAAAATTCCTCGCTAATGACCGTGTTTCTTGTAGTGATTTGTACCCCACTGTTTACCAATATACCCCACTCTATATTTTGTACCCCACCATTTACCAATATACCCCTCATTTTGTATCTCACTATTTACCAATATACCTCCACTCTATATTTTTGGACCGACATACCTCGACAATTTTTTTTTGTCCAACACTTTTTTTATCAAAATGTACCCTCATTTTGTACCCCACTGCTTACCAATATACCTCCACTCTATATTTTTGGACCGACATTGTTGCCTCATCCCACCAAGGGCTATTGTTGCCTCTTCTTCGCCTTATATATATGTGTTGCGTATTTTTATACCCCCTTATAAAATGTTGATGTTTTTTCAAACTACATCTCAGGCGCATCATCTCTCTCAGTGCATCGCACGGTAATCGCCCTAGTGACTATAAAATGTCATGGGTCTTTACGTTATTAGAAATTAAATTTAAATATAATTAGATACTAATAAGCAATCATAATATTAAATCATGTATTTCCTCACTTTGTCTTTTTTTTACAAAAATTCCCTCACGTAGTTTATATCCTTATATACTATAGGAAATAAATATAAAAATATCCACGGTATATATAAGTATACAAATCTTTTGAAGTCTAAATATATAGTAAATAATTAGTTGAGGCAATAAAAGAATATGAAAATAAGATTATAGGTTATGGAATATCAAAAGTATAATGTGGCCTTCTATTTTTTTATTTTCTCTTAGTTCATAATAATTAAATTATAACGGTTAATATTATATATTACTACTATTAATCATAGCACTCTAAAAGCTACATCCCTACTCACTATATAAACTCTACCCATTCACTCACACACCCTACCTACTAACTCTTAATTTCAGCTTTACATTATTTTCCTCTCTAAGATAAATCATGGGTACTCAAGACAATGGTGTCAATCCCAAGAAGTAAGAAAAAGATCGAACTCGAATCTTAGCCAAATTTGTCCATGAAGATAGATCCGTTAACCATTTGCACCCAACCGGAGTGAGATTTTTGCTTTTGTTTATTGTGTCCATAGGCGTCTCATTGATTTTCCTTGGTTGTTACAAAAGAGAAGAATTGGGTATTTTGGGGGGTTTAACTCTATATATTTAGTTTATTGGTTGCTCTCATTTTATATATAGAGTTGGTGTTGTCACCTTATTGAATTTAGTTTTGTTGGTTTCTAAAGATACTCACATAACTTTTCCATTTTCTTTATAGATTCGGAGGATTATTCGTGTGTGTGTGTGTGTGTGTGTGTCATGTGTTGGATATTTTTATTTTTTCAATGCTTCTTATAGAGACTTAATTAATAGGTGATTAATGTTCATGGAAGATTATTCTTATACGTGATTATTGTATATTGTTCTTTACCAACACTTCTTAAATAGACTTAATTGTAAGTGATCAAATTCATTAAATTTCTAAGTTGTTTGGGTCAACTATCAAAAAAGTTGATTAATTTGTTCATGATCTAATCAAAAGCGGTCATTGAGTCCATAATTGAAATGACAAAATCTCTTTATTTGTCTTTAGATTATTTTAGCCTCTTTTCTTTTTTGTTTATTTGTATTCAACAAGCTAGCATTTTCATTAAGCTTAAGAGGTGATAACTAAGTTTATTCATGGATAAGGTTGTGCAAAATTGTTTAAGAAATAATTAGATTCTATACCATAAGTAGCTAGACTGACCAAGATATTATCCTCATTCTCCTTAATGTATTATGGTTATTATTTTCTAATGCTCTAAGATAGGTGTCAACTCTTATCAAGTTTCACCATTCAAATTTTACATATTAAACCATCCTTTTGGTTTCTAAACAAATAAAATATTGTATATCATTTGTATTGTGACTTATACAATTGATTTTTGTAGAGGAAGGAATAGTATTTATTATTGACTGAATTTTTATTTAGACTACATGCTAGATCAAAAAATAAATAAATAATTGTTAGCCTTCACAGTGATTCTCATGAACTTTCTCTATTATAATATTTATTTAAAATTTACATCTAAAGAAGGCTTTAATCCCTATATATAAATCCTATATCGACTTTATAAGGCACTTTTGGTGGGAAAAATATTTTTCCACCATTTACCAATATACCTCTCATTTTATATTCCACTGTTTACCAATATACCCCCACTCTATATTTTTGGACCGACATACCCCCACTCTATATTTTGTACCTCACCATTTACCAATATACCCTCTTTTGTACCCCATTGTTTACCAATATACCTCCACTATATATTTTTGGACCGACATACCCCTGATAAATTTTTTATTTGTCCAACACTTTTTTTTTATTATTATCTCTCTTAATTAATACACAATCCATTTACCAATATACCCCTCATTTTGTACCCCACTGTTTACCAATATACCCTCACTCTATATTTTTGGACCGACATACCCCCATGTACCCCACCATTTACCAATATACCCCTCATTTTGTACTCCACTGTTTACCAATATAACCCCCACTATATATTTTTGGACCGACATACCCCTGACAAATTTTTTATTTTTCCAACACTCTTTTTTTTATTATTATCTCTCTTAATTAATACACAATCGTTGACTTCCCCACTTTTGGTGGGAAAATTTTATTCCACATTTACCAATATACCCTCATTTTTTGTACCTCATTGTTTACCAATATACTCCACTCTATATTTTTGGACCGACATACCCCACTCTATATTTTGTACCCCACCATTTACCAATATACCCCCCATTTTTTCCTCCCTTTTTTTACCAATATACCCCCACTCCATATTTTTGGACCGACATACCCCTGACAAATTTTTTATTTGTCCAAGACTTTTTTTATCAAAATGTACTCCTCATTTTGTACTCCACTGTTTACCAATATAGGGATGTGTTGTGTATTTTTATACCCCCCTTATAAAATGTTACAGCCATTTTTTTTAACCAATAGTACACACATCCATTTTTTGTGAACCATATTGTCATCATTATTGTTAAAGAGTTTTTTTTTCAACGTTTTTATGATTTAAGTTTCTCACATTCAAAATCACCACCCCACATTGGTACGTATCTTCGGAAATATATCATATATAAACACAACTCTGTTAACATATAAATTCCATTTTATGTTTGGTTGTAAATTATCAATTCATATCAACCACTAACTTTGCAATACATAATTTTTTAACATTTTTTACATAATTCCTTAAAACCATGTCTTGTGCATCGCACAGGTGTACGTCCTAGTTTTAATAATAACACATAATTGCCACTAACTTAGTGGAATATTAATTAACTATTTCTAATTATATATACTTACGAAATTTGATGTTTTAGACAACAAAGAAGCTTTACTGTTTACAAAGTTGTAAGATCCGATGAATATTAGCTATATTGTTTATTTGTCTTCCTTACATGTGTTTCCATTCTGCTAAACTGTATGTTCGAATTTGTTCATTGCGAATGCAGCGATGAGTCGTTCTCCAACTCAATGCGTTGGTCAGTCTTATCATTTACCTTACTTAACAGTTGTTCTTACTTGTTTTTCGTTAAATGTCTTTTACTTAACCAATAGTTAGCCAACCCGTCCATCGGACGGGTCGTGGGGCTAGTATATCCGGAAATTTATAAAAATTATTATAGTTCCGAAAAAGGTGAAAAATTTGACACTCTAGAGTAAATTTTGATCAAACTGATGGGGGTAAATTGGGATTAAATGAAAAGTGGGAGTATGACATCAAACTTGGGGGTACAAAAATCTTGAGCGTTCTTGCAAATGCCCTTCAAAAAGTTTGATATATACTTGTTTGTATCACATTATCTTCTCTCCCTTACCCATAGAGATCAGTTAGTTGGTGACGCATGATTGAATTTGACAATTGCCCAGATGACCGCATAATCTTTGTCCGGAAATGTATAACTCATTCATAGACAGACACTGGTATTATAGAAATACTACTAGTACTGTGTTATAGTTGGTAACTGATGTAAGAAGTTTGTTAGAAAGAAATAATTTAATGGAACAACTACAACGATAAAGAAACCAAAAAATATTACTATGTTAATGAATGCCGCCATGAGAATAGACTTCACCGAGTTAGGCTTTGTGAGTGTTAGGTTTGAGTCCGGTCTGTATCTTATTGTTTAAAGCTTGGTGTGACCTTTTTAAAAGTCTGTTAAATATTTATTTCACTATTTTTTTTACGAAATCTACAAACCTTTTAATAATGTATGGTTTTATAAATAGATTAAGAAGTTTGCGTAAAAAAATAGAATAAGAAGTTAATAGGTCAGAGATTGAGTTCTATTTTATATGTCATCTCATTTAAATTATATTTTATAATAATAACTTTAAATATGTCAAAAGTTAATATAGGTCAGTATGTTTAAATTAACTTAAAGTATTAGAAAATTTATGATTTAAAACAAAATACAAAATTGAATAAAATATTAATAATAGTAATAAAAAAATGTATTTGTATATACTTACATAGTCTGGCCTGTTAGGCTCAGAAGGTTTTTTCGATAGCCCGTAGTATCGCATTTTTAGTTAAATAGACTTTTAAAAAAAATTGTCTTGACTATTTTAGAAAAAGTGTGGTCTAACCGGGACGTGAATAAAGGCTGGATCGTAGGCTACTGTTGACTTTTTTTTTAATTACTAATTTGGCCTTATACTGACATAAGCAATTTTTTAGAGTGTCTCGGAGTTCATTAAAATAAAATAGCTTATGAAAGTGATTTAACCACAATTTTCTCTAATTATAAAAATAACCTATACATATAAGTGTTAGGACTGGTAGAAGAGATAGAGAGAAATTCATTGTATTTTTATTAATTTCTCAACAGTATACAGAACACTATTTATACAAGTTTATCTCTAACTGTCTCACATAGCCTGACAGTTAGTAATCCAAACAGAAAGTCAAGATACAGCTAATCAAAGACTATTCCACTAATACAATAGCCTAATTTTACTGCACTAAACTTACTATTTACTACACAGTCAATTACTTCATTATATCTAACAGCCTCTCCTAATCTGTACAATATGAATTCCACAGATTGTGCAGATTATTTACAAGCCTAATCTGTACAATATGAATTCCACAGATTGTGTAGATTATTTACAAGCCAAATTACTTCAATTCCCCTGCATCCATCATGCCCATCATTCTTCTAAGCTTCATAAAGGACTCTAGCTTGAGTGCCTTAGTCATTATATCTCGCAACTTGGGTGATGAAATGCAAAGACACCACTCTATTACATCTTCTTTGCATAAATCTCTCAAAAAATGGAACCTTACATCGATATGTTTACTCCTTCCATGTAATACTGGGTTCTTAGACAGCTTTATCGTTGAATTTTATCACAAAATATTACAAGATTCTCTCCTCTTTGTGCGTAACCAAGCTCTTCTAGTATCCTTCTTAGCCAAATGCTTTGACAAGCACACGAGGCGCAGCCTATGAATTCGCTCTCGCTTCGGTTGTAGAGAGTGACTAATGGGTTGTTTTTTTGAGGACCAACTTATAGCAAAGACCATTTATCATAAACACATACCTAGAGGTACTCCTTCTATCATCATGATCTCCAAAGATAATCGCTTATCAAGAAATCCCATCAAATCACCACCAAAACCCCACCGCTCTGCTCTCTGTTCCTTTGTTTTCTCAGACATAATTCCAAGGCTAGTCAGGCCTTGAATGTACCTCAAAATTCTCTTCACGCCTACCATCCGAACTTCAGATTGGCCTCTCCATGAATCTACTAGTCAAGCACACCACATACATCAAATCGGGTCTCGTTGTGTTGAGGTACATCAAACAAACCTATTATTTGCTTATATTCAAAGTGGCATTTACTGTGTTTTCCATCCTCATCTTTTGATAGTTTATCGCCAGTGGACAATGGGATTAGTAACAAAGATTACTATCCTTCATTCCAAAGCGCTCTAGGACCTCCATTGCATACTTATGTTGTGATATGAATATTCCGTAACTCGATCCGATGCACTTCAACACCGAGGAAAAACTTCATTTTTCATAAATCGCTCATCTCAAATTCAAGTTTCATTGACTCTTTGAATTCAAGACACATTTGTTCATCACTTCTCGTGTAGATGAGATCATCTACATACAAGCTTACTACCAACAATCCTCCCTTCTTACCCTTTTTAACAAAGAGGTATGTTCATGGGGACATTTGCTAAATCCTTCTTTTGTAAAATAGCTCTCAATTCTACTATACCACGTTCTAGGGGCCTGCTTCAAACCGTAGAGAGCCTTTTGTAACTTATAGACTTTATCTTCTTCTCCTTTGATCACATAGCCACTTGGTTGTGATACATACACATCCTCACTCAATTCTCCATGAAGAAATGCGCTCTTTACATCAAGTAAATGCACTTTCCATCCATGTAGAGCAGCCACAGCTAGCACAGCTCTAATTGTATCCCATCTAGCAACCGGAGCAAATACCTCATTGTAATTTATCCCATACTTCTGTGCATATCCTTTTGCTACGAGCCTTGCCTTGTGTTTTTCAATCTTTCCTTCTTCATTCAACTTGGTTTTGTAAACCCACTTGACTCCAATTGCACTAGCATTCTTTGGTAGCTCTACAAGTTTCCAAGTGGAGTTCTTTTCAATGGCTTGCATTTTCGCATCCATTGCAAGCTTCCACAATGGATTCCCAAATACCTTCATCAAAATTGATTGGATCACCTCCAGTTATCATGGCTAAACTCATTTCATTGAGCATGCATACTGGTGTCATAGTCCTCTAACCATACAGATGGTTTCCTTATCCTTTTGTTTCCTTCCTCATGGTTTACATCGGCCTGCAGCGATGCGGTGTTAATATCAGTACAAGAAGTACCTGCAGTAGCTTGCTCTATTACTGAATTTTGCCCTGCACTTGCTCTATTACCTGCAACATCAGCATCAGTACCGGTACCTCTTGAACTGCCTGCAGTACCAGATTATTTCCATCAGTAGTATCACCAGTAGTATCTGCAGTAGCACAGCATTACTAGCCTCCCCTGATATTGTCTCTTCTAGATCATCAAAGTCTGCAGCTTCTTTTCCTTTCTCGCCATGTTTCTGCTCCAATGCCATTTATCAGATTCTATGAACTTTACATCTCTACTGATTACTATCTTTTCAGTTACAGGATTATACATTTTGTAGGCTTTGGATTCTTCACTCACACCAAGCAACACACACTTATTACTCTTATCATCCAACTTTCTTCTCTTTTCATCAGATACATGTACAAATCCAATACATCCAAACACTCTAAAATGACTAACCGAGGGTTTTATGCCACTCCAAGCCTCTTGGGGTGTTTGGTCCTTTACTACTAAGGTGGGACTCCTATTAAGTACATATGTGGACCAATTCAAGCTTCAGCCGTAATTTCTTAGGTACATCTTTCTCACTTAACATACTGCACCATATTCATAATGGTCCTATTTCTTCTCTCTCGCTACCCCATTCTATTGAGAGGGTATAAGCAATCACAATTGCCTCTTAATTCCTTCATCTTTACAAAAATTATTGAAGTCTATAGAATTGAACTCACCCCCTATCGTTCTAAGACACTTAATTGTTTCACCAGGCTCTTTTTCAACTAGCACTTTAACCCTTTTAAAGATTCCTAATGCTGCAGATTTCTCATTCATAAAGTAAACCCACCCTTTCCTACTAAAATCATCAATAAAGGTTATGAAATACCTCTTATTGTTGTTAGAAGCAGGAGCAATGCGTCCACAAATGTCGGAATGAATGAGCTCTAACACCTTAGTTGCCCTCCAAGTGCTCTCCTTAGGAAACACCTCCCTGTGCTGCTTGCCTATTTGACAATCTTCACATATCTTTGTTGATTCTTCTAGCCTTGGAAGACCCTTTACCATATCCTTTTGAGCTAAGATCTTCAACCCCTTTCGACCAAGGTGAGCAAATCTACAATGCCACAAGTGGGCCAAATCATCTTTGTCAATCTTCATACATTTAGCACTGACAGGAACTTCACCAGTAACCAGAAACATTCTATTTCTAGTCATGACACTAGTGATAATCAAACCTCTTTCTTTATGATAAACTTTGCATTTGTTGTCCTCAAACACAACCTTCAAATTACCTTTCTCTTGTAATTGACCGATGCTTATTAAACTGTTTTCAAGACCAGGTATATAATAAACATTGGTAATTACTTGAACAATTCCTTCAATCTTGAGCTTTATAGTTCCCTTTCCTTGTACCTTCATTCGAGTTCCATTGCCCAATTTGACAGATTATGTGAATGAGCTATCAAACTCTGTGAACCAATCAAGAACTCCACACATGTGATTGGAGCACCCCAAATCAAGGAACCACCATATTGCTTTCTTCAATCCCTCTTCATCAAGATCTTTCAGCAATGCCATTAACAAGATTTCTTCATCTTCATCAAATTCACTGCAATTAGCAGTGTAATTTGCTCCTTCTTCCCAACTAGGACATTTGTTTTTGTAATGTCCTAATTTCCCACACTTGTAACATTCAATTAATTCTTTACCAGGAAATTGCCTTCCTCTACCTCTGCCTCTGCCTCTTCCTCGCCCTCTGGTGCCGGTTCTTCCTCCCACATTTCCTACAGTAACCTTCAATGCTTGATTCTCCTCTTTGTGCCCTTTCATTCTAGATTCATGAACCAGAAGCTTACTTTGTAAATCTTCGACTAACATGGTTTCTACATCATTTTCTTCCACAATCGAACACACCACGTACTCAAACTTGTTGTTCATCAAGCGAAGGATTTTCTCAACCACCCCCAGTTGCGACATCTTTTTCCCTTGTGTCTTCATCTTGTTAACGATTGCTAGGTTTTGAGAGCGTAATTCATTAACCGTTTCATCTTCTTTCATATGAAGTGTCTCGTATTCCTTTCTTAGGGCTTGCAATTGGGCTCTCTTCACCTTCGTTGAGCCCAGGAATCTTTGCTTCATTGCATCCCAGATTTCTTTCGATGTGTTCTTCACAAGAATTGTTACAATGATTCCCCGATCGATCGCTTGAAACAAATAATTCTTGGCCTTCAAATCTTTCAATTTAGCATCTTCAATTGCCTTCAATTGATCCGGTGTTGCGTTCTCCGCCGGCGTCGATATTCCGTAACTCACAACCGCCCAGTATTCTTTCGAGCGGAGAAGATTCTCCATCAACATAGCCCAGTGTTCATAATATCCATCAAATTTCGATATCGAAGGTTGAAGAAACTCTCTTTCTGCCATCGTTCACGTTCTTGCGCCGTTCTTGCGATCTCAGCTTCTCGCTCTTGAGTTCGTTCGTCTATCGCACCATTCTTGCGATCTCAACTTCTCGCTCTTGAATTCGTTCGCCTATCACACTCTCACGCAAAATCTGCAGTTTTCGTGTATCAGACCCTTTTTCAAGAGCTCTGATACCAGTTTGTTAGGACTGGTAGAAGAGATAGAGAGAAATTCATTGTATTTTATTAATTTCTCAACAGTATACAGAACACTATTTATACAAGTTTATCTCTAACTGTCTCACATAGCCTGACAGTTAGTAATCCAAACAGAAAGTCAAGATACAGCTAATCAAAGACTATTCCACTAATACAATAGCCTAATTTTACTGCACTAGACTTACTATTTACTACACAGTCAATTACTTCATTATATCTAACAATAAGCACTTGAAAAGTGATAGTAAACACTCTCTTTGATACTCTCCATCCAACACTCATTCAATGATTGGATGAAATTCATGCAAATTTTGAAAATGAGATCTATTCATTTAGTGTGACCCACATGAATTTCACTGAATCATAGAATGAGTTTTGGAAGGAGAGTGTCAAAGAGAATGTTACTAGCATTTCTCATCAGCACTTATATGATAAACTCATATTTAATAACCTCCTAAATAACACTTTATCTAAATGCATTCTAAAATGTGCAAGTCTACATCCGATATGATTATTCCAAGCCCAATATCAGAAAAATGTTTGAGTTTGTCCATGTCGAGCTTAAGGGAGTCCCCAGGCCTCTAATATTGAGAATGAGACGACGATAATGCAGTATATGCACCTAAAGGACGTAATCGAATAACGAATATGAAACTCAAGAATTTATATCGTAACTACAAACAAGGAAAGGTCAGAAGGAAGTCTATAGATTACAATATGACTTTCTCCTAAGTTTCACGCAGTATGAGAGAGAATAATGTAAATTATAAGAGAAATGTCCCTAAAACTCTAAAAGAGTTTGATAAGGAGGGTCTAAGTTCAGATGGCGGCCTCCCCTAAACAAAGGAAGAGTTTGAGAGGACCCTAATCAAAATTTAATGAGTTTAAGAGGGTGAGATAAGATTATATGAGGAACTTCCCAAACTTTGAAAGGGTTCAAGTTGTAAGAAGATTCTCCCACGAAACTCTAAAGAGTTTAGCAAGGAAAAGTTCATGATCGTAAGGCGACCTTCCCCTAAAATCCAATTACTTTGAAAGGGAGGGAGTCGAGAATGTAAGAAGGCCCCCCTCAAACTCAAGAGGATTTGAGAGGGAAAGGTTTGTGGTCATAAAATGAACCTATACCCTAAAGAGTTTTAGAGACAAGGGTATGAGATTACTATGAGACCTTCCCCAAGCTCTAAGAGTGAAAAAGGAAGTGAATGAGGTTGTAAAATTAACCACCCTAAATATATCAAAGAGTTTAATAGGGAAGGTTATGGGATTATGAAATGATATTCCCTGAAATTTTGAAGAGTTTGCGAGAGAAATGTCTAACTTATTAGCTGACCTTCTACGAAACATCAAAGTATTTGAGAAGGAAGAGTGTAAGGTCAAAAGATGACCTTTCCCAAACTTTCAAGAGTTTTATAGAGAAGTGTGTGAGATTATAAGATGACTTTAACTCCTCTAAACTTTGAAGAGTTTAATGGGGAAGGGTGTGAAGTCATTGGACAACCCTCCCCCTTATGTTAGGAGAGTTCAAGAGGAAATGTCTCATATTATATGACGATCTTCCCCCAAACTCCAAATAGTTTGCGGGAGAAGGTTCTGATTCATAAGACATTGTTCTTCCAAACTCTAAAGAGTTGAAGAGAGGAAAGTCTGGGACGAATAGAATACCCTCCTCAAATTCCAATGGTTTGAGAGGGAATGGTCAAGGTTGCAAGACGAGCTTTTCCTGAACGACAACAAGGTTATAAAACTTGTTGTATGAGTTACATGATTTCATTATGTCAAAGTCCTAAGATTTACAACCTTCAACCAAACTTTGAAGAGTTTAATAAGGAATGGTCCAAGGTTATAAACTAACATTCCCCCAACCTTTGAAGAGTTTGAAAGAAAATGGTGTGAGGTCGTAAGAAGATCCTTTCATAAACTTTTAAGAGTTTGTGTGAGGGAAGGGCCTGAGATTCTAAAATGAACCCCATCCTCTAAAGACATTAGAAGAGACTGGTTTGAGTTATTAGAAGAAATTATCTGAAACATCAAAGAGTTTGAAATGGAAGGGTCTTGTGTTGTAAGATGACCTTTCCTTGAACTCCAAAGATTATGACAAAGAAGGATCTAATATTATAAGGTGTTTTTCCCTATATTCAACATGATTTGTGTGGGAAGGTTTTGAGCTCGTAAGAAGACCCTCCCTAAAACTTCAAAGAGTCCTAGTTATAAGATAACCTTCCTTAGAACTCTGAAGAGTTTGTGGGAGAATGGTTCAAGTCGTAAGATGACCCTCCCCAAACATTGATAGATAATTCCCAATTGAAAAAAGACTTTCCCTCAAACTTTGACGAGTTAATTAGAGAGGATGAATCTAAATTCATAATAAAACCCTCCTAAAAACTTTGAAGATTCTGGTAGGGGTGAGTTCATGGTTATAAGCCGACTTTCTCAAAATCCAAATAGCTAGAAAGGGAAGGGTATAAAGTCGTAAGATGACCCTCCCCTAAACATTGAGGAATTTGATAGGGTGTGGTTCTGAGGTTGTAAGACGAATTCCCCCTTATCTTTGAAGAGTTTTTTTTTAGAACAATTAATTTTATGAGAAATGAGAACATATAATTACAATCGTTGAATTAAAATTAACAGTTCAAATTATGTCATTAATTAGAAGTTCTTGTATGATTATTTCCTTTTTCCCACACCCCCTCCTACTCAGAAAACACTTCATAACCCTGCGAAAAGACCAAAAGGTCATTAATGAAATGGGCAACGCGTCTTTTTGTTTCAAAAATTTTCACTAGTTCGGATGCGGGCATCCGAACCAGTTCGGCCAGAAGGGTCCGAGTGTTGTAATTTTTGACACACACCCCTATTTTTTGAAAATTAACTGATTCGGATGGAACCATCCGAACATCACAAAAGCATCTATTAAACCATCAAAGCATCAAAGCTTATACTACCTAGCAACAATACATAACTTTGTAAGAAAAATTCCAGTGAGAGTCAAATAGAAAGTCAGTGAGAGTAAAGTGCAGAATTTTTTTTACGTCACATACTTTTTTTTAAGGTGAGAGTAAAGTGCAAAATTCAAATACATATTTTTTTTTACGTTACATATTAACGATGTATCATTAAAAAAATACTTCTTATTCAGCGAGAGTAACAAGACATTCATCATTATTTTGGGAGAAGATAGTCAGTTTCGGACCCATAATTACATAAAGTGCAGAATTCTACACGTTCGGACGCGGGCATCCGAACCAGATCGGCCAGAATGAACTGAGTGTTGTAATTTTTGACACACACCCTCCTATGGGAAATTGAAGTGGTTCAAATGGAACCAACCGAACCGGTTCAGTTTATGTCATTCGAACCATTCTAAAATATAGCGTGAGGGAGTTTTCACGTGAGGGTAATTTTGAAATATTTTAAATTTGGGGGAGTGCGCTGAGTAGGGAGGTGTGTGGGAAAAGCAGTGACCTTTTTATTAGTGGACTTTTTGGCCCAACCCACGGGAGGGTAGAATGTGGTCCAATTGATAACCCAAGTCATTGGCCCCTTTACGGCTCCACCGACCACCACTAGTGTAAACACAAATTTACAGGTAGCTTGAGAAACAAAAGTTCAAGGAAATCTAACAAGAAAATTCTCTTGTTTTTTGGATATTCCCGAAAGTTCATGGGAGGAGCATATATTAATGAGGATACACAATGGAAAAATCTTCTACAAACTTTTAAAAAAACAAAGAATGATGTAATTAATTCTTTTACAACATTGCAAAAGGGATGAGACATTACAACACAACTTTGTTGAGTGGGGGGCGTATTGAGGAAAAAAGAATCTTTTGCTTTTCTTTTGTTCCTATTTTCTTTTGCCTTTTTGTATATTCAAATGTCATCCTCATCAAATACCTCTTTTGAATGTAATTTAATAACAAAACAAAAAAAGCAAGATAAAGTGAAAGAAAGGATAAGACATTGTGAAAATAAAAAGGAAAGCAGAAAGAGATTCCTAAAGCAAATTAAGCAATGGGAGAAAGCTGAGAACTGATCAGTTCCACAATGCCATGCCAATAAGTTTGACAAACTTAATTTAATTATTTACCTGCATCAGAAAAGATTAAAAAAAAAACAAATAAGAAGCCATCTTAATGTACGAGCATTCCCATCACATTTTTACTTAAAATATTAAGATAAAGAGAAGAAAAATAAGAAAATTACCGTTTCCCTCACAGCAAACTTTCCTCAAGAAAGCTAGGAAAATAATAAGTATAGCTACAGCTGCTAATAATCCAATTATTATAGCAAATGTCTTCTCACCATCATTGTTTGATTTACCTGCTAATTAAACGAGTCACCAAAAGAATAAAATAAATTAGCTTAATGACTTTTGCTAAAAAAATTCTTTACTGCTTACTAATTTTTTACTGCGAAAACTAGCTTATATGAAAATGTTATAATGGCCATCCACATTCATTCATAGCCTATTATGTCACAATTATTTTTAAAATACAGCTTTAAATTAAAGTGATTGACATGATATAATAACAATTATTATTGAACCTTTTAATGCAAAAAATTGATTTGCAAGTGACCCAAAAGGCAAAGCAAGAATGTTCACGTGATGTCCATAGCTATAAATGAGACTATAATTTAGAAAAACCAACAAAGGTAGCTTTCTTTATATTTCATTTTTCTTTTATAACTTTTTATAAGCAAAAATTTATTGAAACGTGGAGCACAATGAGTGTTTCAACCCTTACAATAGATGAGCAAAATCTCGTTAAAACCTCCTAGTGCCAAAATTCAACTGGAAAACACCCGAGGAACCATCAAGAAAACAAAAAATCTCACAAATTTGCCACAATCAACATTGAAAACAAAATTTCTTCGGAAATCCAAAAACCCACCAAAAAAATTATCTTATTTTTTTTGCAGTAACTAAATGTTATAGTTAGCTTTTAGAGTTTGAAATCTAAACCTCGTTCTTATTCTTATGCTCACTCGATATCCTTTAACTCGTCAACAAAACCATCTACTTGCAACAAATTTTAACAAAAGCCCAATGACAAAATATATACAAGAAGTTTCACAAATTTGTGCCATCAACATTGAAAACAATAAATCCATAAAATTCTTTTGGGTTTTTGGTGTATATGCAAGTGTAATTAAGAAGTTTTGGGGCTTACCATGGGGTTTAGAGTAAGAATGAGCACCACCACGACCACCAGTAGAGTACCTCGCATAACACTTCTCCAAGAACATATCTCCATAATCAGCAGCAGGACAATCATTTCTCAACTGTTTGATTGCTTCATTAACACAATCCTGACACTCCCCAAAACTCAAATCACCAAGATTAGACATCGAGCCATTCCTTCAACTCACCGACCCACCAATTCTAAAATACCCACCCGAACCCGCTAACCCGGATAACACCGCATCTCGTGTACCCGTATCATACCCATTAGAAACCCCACACTTCTTCAACACAATTGTCTTATCCTCCACTCCTAAAAACATCTGATTATCGTACTTCACGAAACATCCCTCGAGTTGGATAGCACCACCGCATGTCGATGGACAGAGGTCGCCTGCACGGGAGACTGCGCGTGCTACACACGTAGCGCAGTCTGGCATGGAGAGGTCACCACGACATTGGTAGAGACCGTATGCTACGTCGTTTGGATTTGAACCGATTACGGTGAATTTGTTGTAGGATGAGTAGGTTGCTGAGTTGACGAGTGAGGTGAGGAGTGAGTTTAGGTTGAATTCGTAGGGTGAGCTTGGTGTGTACTTTTGTTGTATGCACCCACCATAGAGGAATGTGTCTATGGAGGAGGAAGAGAGAGAATGAATAATGAGAATATTGAAGAAGAATAAGAGGGAGAAGATCCTTTTAGTTTTGACCATTTCTTCTCTTTTCAACAAATGTGTAGTGTGAAGTGTGAACTAGCTAGTAAACTAGGTTTGGTTCTGAATATATATGTTGACATACGTAGGAAAAGTTAGGATATGCATGGTTTGATGATGCTACTTAATTAATTATGCATCATGATTCATTCATGGCTTTGAATATTAGAATATTTGATGCTATGTATATATATGTATTATTGCTTGGCCATGTTATTTGTGGTGAATAAAACAGAAATAAAAAATTACTGATGTGGCCTGTCTGTGGGGTCCATCTCAAACTTTTTTCCATATCATGTATTCTTATCATGTCACTCCTTTTAATGGTTCCTTAATTAATCCAAAGTAACTTTGTTTTAAAATTTGCTTTTTCTTTTTTAATGAAAAGAAATCATAAAATTAGGGGTGTTTGAGGTACAGTTTGGTTCGATTTTGAGACAAAAAGAGAATTAAACCGCAAGGTAAAACTACATGTGGTTTGGTTCGGTTGACTTCCTAAAAAATATCAAACCAAACCAATGCAGTTTGGATTGGTTCGGTTTTTTCTGAGACAAAATATAATTTAAAACGGAGTTAAAATTAACTAAAATAAAAAATGGCTAACATAACTTTTTAAGAAAAATCCCGCTCAAATATATGTAGTATATAAATTACTCTCTTTTAATTCTTTTAAGATAGCTACGACAATGTTTTAAACAATTTAATCAAATGTTTTATTGTAATTTTTAAATATATCACAACAATATGGATTGTTTGTAAGTGAGTCAAGAAAAGAATTGAATTTGCGATAGTAAGTGAGTGAGAGAGTTGGCTTTTAGTTGGATTTGGGCTAATAAGTTAGTAAGGAAGGTTGTAAGTCAATAAGCCTTAGTGTTTCTTTTAAGGTTTGGTTTGGCCGGTTGGTGGAACAAAAACCGCGGGCCGAACTAAACCCCGCAGTTGATTAAAAAAAATCTAAAAGATTTTGCGGTTAATTTGCAGTTTTCGATTTGGGTTGGTTCGGTTTGCAGTTTTCTATTGGGTTGGTTCGGTTTTGAACACCCCTACATAAAACCATCCAAAAAAACTCGAAATCAAGTGTAACCTACCTAAGTGCGTTTCAATAAGAAGGTTTAGGTCTTTTTCAGTTTAACCAAAGTTGTGTGTTCGAATTTAGTCTTAGAAATGCAGTAATGTTAAAACTTTTGAATGCATTTTTTTTTGCCCATTGTGGTCTTACCCAGCTCGAGAGATAACCTTTGCAATTACACAGACAAGATACCCGATTTATAAAGGAAAAAACTTGTAAGTGTAACCTTAATCATTGTAGTCATTAATAGCTGTACATAGTTTTAATTAGTTGAGTATAGTTGTTTGGTGTAGTGAAAGAAAAAGGTATTTACGTATTAAGAATCAAAGGGATGAGGGAATGATCTATAATATATCATCATTTTAAATGCAAGTTTGTAGGACATACATAACTTGCATTGCTCGTTAGAAAAGTTGAGAAAAAAACGATTATAGATAGAGTCGGTTCACTACTACCAAGAACACAAAAATCAATTTCTAAAATCTAACAAAAGAATCAAAATTACTTATCTAGTGGCAGTGCCATACATGACATGCATGCATATGGGCATGTATGGAATTCAGTGCCTCACATGACATACACAATCAGACACACAACAACACAGCTAGTAAAGGGTTTTAATGGTGACTTTAGTATAGATTAATATATGGATTAATTGTAAAGTAAACCTAGCTTATCCACTCAGATAAGAAAAGAAAAGGGTTTGGACACTTTCCTTAGTATGCACACATTTACGTTTTTCGAGTGAAGACATAAGAAGACAACTGTGACATCGCACTACACCTATCATCTTCAATCTCATATATATCTTTAGTAATTTAATTTACACCGCAACCCTAAAATAGAAGATTCGACATTTGATTGTATCATCATGCTAAATAGTCATGTATAGTTTTGTATTGAAATTTGTAAGTACTACCAGATAGAACTGAACATCGATTTGGCATTGTAGCATCAGAGTTATACAAGCTTAGCTATCTCATGTGAGCTTGATAGAGAAATGTAGTGGGCCTTTAAATAATGGTTTTGAGAAGCAAGTCACGAGAAAGCTTTCAGTTCTGGGAAAATCATAGAGGATTTTACACCCTGTTGTTTTCACCACGCACGTCCATTGCAGTTTACAAATATATATGGTCCCCCATATGAGATCTCCTTCAACCGTTCTGACATTTATATACTTAGAAACACAAAATAGGTCCCCTACCACTATATATGTGTAAGTGTAAAAATTGATCACAGGCTTAATTATGTTAGATATAATCATGAGTATTTTTGGTCGAGATCAGGGTATTCACTGTCGAACGCAGTGATTAATCCCCTCATTGGATTGGAGGAAACTCGAATGGTGGACAAATTTACTTAAGTAATTTAAAGTTGTTTCATACCCGCCGCATGATCGAGCGCTCGACACTAGTTAAGAGAGGATGGCTGGCCAACCGCTCAACCACACCTCCTGAGTTTGATATAATCATGAGCATAACTACTAGGAATATTTTTGGAGATCAACAGGGGGACCATATAATCAAGTCATTCCCCTTTTCAAGTCTTTTCTATTTTGGAGACTTATTCATAAAAATGCCCATTGATCGATTGAGATTTTGAGGTTGCACAGTTGTCCTAATGTATAACATGTGTGGAAAAATTAGTGAGACTGTTGATCATCTTGTCCTACATTGTGATCATGCTTTTAGATTTTGGCGTTGGTTAGAGGGTCTTCTTCATTCATCTATATATTGACATTTGTAGCATACATATAATATATAATGTTTGGAATATGTGAAAACTCTCGGAGCTCACAAATTCAAGATATGGTTCTCTCTATCATTGCTCATATTATTTAAGTTATTTTTATGGCAGGAATCAGACTCACTTCAATAATGTCTCTCTCCCTTTTGGTAGAAGCGTTCATCTTATCTAAGTTGTGGTTTCTTAATCCAGTCACATCTCTACAGGGGTTAAGTCGAACTCCATTGACGAGTTCCGTTTTTTAAACCATTTCTCTGTTCAAGGTAACCCTCCAAAGGCTATGTCTATTGTTGAAGTCATATGGCATAAGCTAGTGTGGATAGGTTAAGTGCAACTCTGATGGGTTAGCTTGTGGTAATGTTGGCCCTGCGGCTTATGGTGGCTTGTTTCGTGACTCGATTGGGGATAATTATAGGTTATTTCTCAGACTACGTAGGCATTGCTTAGAAGTTCATATCTTGGTTGTTATGAAGTTGAATGAAGTTGCTCATAAGAGGGGGTGGTGCAAGCTCTGAATTGAATGTAATTCTGCTATTGTAGTGGCATCTTAGTGCATCCACAATGGAGAAACTCAAATTGAGTACTTAAATGGGTTCCACATGTACACATCACTCTTTAATAATTTTTTAATAGTAGTACTTATATAAGAACTTCATTTCTCCAACCCATAACCCCAATAAAATTTACTAAATGGGTCCCACTGTACACATCACTAAATTTGTTTTCAAGATAGCTTCAGCTTTTATTAGTTTTTTAATAAAAAGTATTGGTGTGAGTCTCTGCGTTAGAGGAGAGTATGTTTCCTATCTAAGACTTTCATCCCAATAGGTACCCACTTTTCAATCTCCACAATGGATGTACCTATTAAATTCCAATTCTTAAGAGATAAGAAGTCCCCATTGTGGATGCTCTTATAAGTCCAATGGCTTGATACCGTAGACACTTAGGAACAGATGGTGTAATTGCATTTCTATAATCTACAAGATGCATTTCCTTATCTCTCATGTCAATTGAGAAGGAAACTCTTGTGCTGATAAGCTAATTATGATTTTATTAGTCAAAGTTTCAATTGGTGGGAGTTGCTACCAAATTTGTTTTAGAGGACTTTACCTGTAATAGGTAAGGTCTTCCATATTACCGTTTTCGTTGACTTTCTTTTCCTACCAAGGGTTTCCTCTTAATTGGACTTTCTGTTGTTCTCTTTCTTTTTTTTTATCTTTTTTAAGGGATTACTCTTTTTTCTTTTAGATACACTTTCCCTAAAGAATGTTTGCATCAAAAGATTTTAACGAGACTCTCTTACTAAAAACATTCATTTGATAATATTCTACTCTACATTTGAATTTTATCCTAACTTTCTATCCATTTGGCAGCAACAAATTAATTAAGTTTTGCCAAATCATTTCTCATCTAACCAAGTGATTGAGCGCAAGAACTTAAAATATGTTAATTAAAGACAAATCATTTGGGAGAACCCAAATTTGATATCTGACTTGAACAAGTATTAATTAGTGTTACTTACCTTTCGACCAAACTCTAGAATAATCTAAGTCCCTCTTCCCATAGAATCAGTGGGTCAAAGTCCAAAAGAAAATCTCATCACTTGAAATAATGATGTGTTGGTTTTGATTCCGATAATATTTGGGAAATCTTTTATTGAGGCAGAGACTAAATTAATGTACTTAATTCATCTGTTACAGAATATAAGTAAATAATGTATACATCAATTTTTGTTGACCCATTTTTTGTTTATATTCCGTAACGGAGGAGTAGGGTATCAACATCAAGCCTTAGCTCAAAATGCTAAGTGAGGCTCGAAATAAGAGAATTATGAAATCTATGTACCCATTTCTCTCTCTGTTTCTATTTTTATTGTGAGGTGTCTCATCAATGATCTCTTCCCATACATTTCTATATTTTGAGTCACAAGTTCACCACAAAAGTTTTCATGTTTAACGATTGACTTGTGCTCTAAATTTCTGAATTCAGAGCTCCAAATTAATCAAGTAATATTGGAGTACCTTACCTAAACTCCTAAAGCAGTGACATTGGATGCATGCACAAAACCAAAAAGTTAACAACAAATTATTAAAGGAAAGGTTTCATTTGCAAAGAATCACATCACTCAAAAAATTCTTATGCCAGAATACCATTTTAATATCCTTACTTACTATGGTATAGTTATTCATTCACCTGATAACAAGTTGGTGTTCCCCCTTTCTTGATTTGTGTTATGTCCCAAATAATAGAATGGCCTGTGATTGATAATTGTCGTCACCAGAGGAACAAGGTTCAAGTTCTGGTCTCTCTCGATTTCCTTCCATGTCGTAATTGTCTTTCACAGTTCACAAAACAGTGAGTGAGGGAGATGGAAGAGGAAGACGTTACTTTCAATTTTGGCGCGATGTTGGGGTCTCCAACCCATGTATATTGTCCCTGTCGTCTACATCAAGAAATCACAGGCCAGCCCACAACCATGCATGGGCCTAAAAATCAAATTAACCCTCTTAATTAGAGCTACTCCAATTTTGTGTTCTTATTTTTCTAACTATCTAAGTGCAATGACATGACGTTTTCTTGCAGCTTAAGTGAGGTCAATTGAAAGAAAAAATCAATATGAGTATAAATAATAATAAGTGGAGTGAATTGTCGAACCCACTTTAAGAATAAAAAATGAGTTCATGTATTTGAATGAAAAATGAGTTCACTTAGGGTGTGGGCAAAAACTCCATTTAAACGGGAAAACCACACATACCAACAAAGCCAAGTGTTCGTCGCCAGTTAGGTTCTCTAATGTAGATTAGTTATAGATAAAATTTGTGAGTACTGCGCACTAATAATACAATAACAAAAAAGAGTAAAAAAAAATATTTTGTTCTTTTGTTTCGTTTCAAACTTTCTTATAATGGTTTCTCTTGGGTCCAAGTACGATACCTATAATCGAATACCCAAATAAAAGAAAAAACACTTTTTCATTATAATGATTATTCCTGAACCTAAACATGATACCTACGTTCTGATAATGCTTACTCTTGGGCCAAAATACGATCTATACTCAGCAAGAGTAATATTATAATTTCAGACGGAATGAATTTCTCGTCTGAAATTATGTTATAATTCAGACAGATTTGAGACGGAAAGATTTTGAGATTCGATCTAAAGTTCGTTTGAAATTCGATCGAAATGGGTTGGGACAATTTACTAGAACTTGCTACGAACGTTTTTCGAACAGGGGGACATTTCGTGCAAAATCTGTCACAAACTATATATTTGTCTCAAATCCATGTAAAAAGTGTGTTTGAAATCTATCTCAAATCTGTTTGAAACTTCGTACAAAATCTCAATTTTTCTAGTAGTGCTTAAGTGACTAAACTTTACCATCGAATTGGTTTTGCAGGTACATCTACTAGTGTCACCACCATGACAGACTAGTAGAGCCAGAGCCACCATTTACAGCCTTCTCAAGACACTCCTCATGTTCACTCCCGAACCGTTCTTATATCTCACGTGGCATCTAAAAGTATGCTTCCTAGGATCTATATTGAAACAAGTCACAAAATTCACTATCAAAAGTATGCTTCTAAATGAATATTTGATTTTTAAAACTAAAATTGTTCGAAAAAATATTTTTGGCGACTATAGAACAGAAAACACAGTATACGTGACATACCTACGAGTGACTCATATGCAAGTGATCGATGAAAAACAATATCTTGAGCATGGTCGAAGCGACAACAATAAAGAAGGAGAAGGAAGAATAGGAAGAGGTTTTGGGGATAGGGTGAAGCATAATTCAAAGGAATGAAGAAATATAGAGATGAATAGGGTATCAGGTTTTGTAATCTAAAAATTGGGTTTTAGTACCATCAGAAGGTAAACTAACAAAAGGGAGTTTTCTTAAAAAAATGATGGTGTATTAGAATAAAGGGGTGTGAATAGCAATTTATTAAATGAACAAAATCCCTCTTGGTATAGCAAACTTGTCCCTAATAGTTCAGGTGTTGATATTTGTGCCGCTTATTTTTCCTAATACACTGCCACGAGTTAAGTCATAGTTTTTGGCTTTTTTTTACACCCCCTCATTATAAGTCCCACCCCCATAAATACCGTTTCGGACAAAAATGCCTCCAGCAATAGTGAAAATTTCGGAATTACCTTAGAGAAGAGGTAAATCCGGTAGGGGATTTGGGGTTTTCCAGAATTACCAAAAACTGAGGTAAATCCGGTTCACAAAATGTGAACCGGATTTACCTCAGTTTTTGGTAATTCCGGAAAACCCCAAACCCCCTACTGGATTTACGTGGTTTTCACGGTATTTCCGAAAAAAAAAAGAATTAATTAAAAATAAATTAAAATTAATTAAAGACGCGTTTTTGATGACGAAACGAAATAATACATGAAAGTTCTGAACGAAAACAACAAAACACAGCAACAAAGAAAATGAAAAGACGATAGAAATTAGTGAGATGGTGGTTGGAGACGTCGAAGGACCTCAGTAAACTTACCAAATATAGTGAGATGGTGGTTGAAAACACAGCAACAAAGAAAATGAAAGTTCTGAACGGAAACAACAAAACACCGCTCCTCCTTGGTAAACTTACCAAATATAGCTGCTCCAAACAAAGTCTTATGAGGCTCATGATTGTGAATCTCATACACCACTCTCACCTTCCAATCAGAACTTGGAGGTAACATTGGTTTAGCTTTCAATTGAAACCTACAACCACATCTTTTTGATGTCTTGTGTCTACTAGCAGAACACCCAACATCTACTCGACTGTATGTGCCCCGTCTCTCATAGCCATAAACAACCTTGTTCTTTTTCCCTTTCCCATTCTCCGTCGTCTCGGTTCGAACAATAACCACAATGATTTTGTTCGCTTTCCCGGTATCTCTAGCCCAACGTGTCATTGCATCTCGAGTAGGAAATATCTCAGATGTCGTAAAGGCAGCGGTTAAATCCATAATAACCATCTATTTAAAAAATATATAACTGTTATATAAAAAAAATTCCGGAAATACCTTTTTTAGAGGTATTTCCGGTTCACATATTGTGAACCGAATTTACCTCTGAAAAATGTATTTCCGGAAAAAATTATATTTAAAAAAACAAAATTTCGGAATTACATTTTCTATGGATAATTCCGGTTCAAAAATCGTGAACCGGAAATACCAACTTTCTGCGCTAAATCCGGAAAATTCACCTCCAAATTTCCGGAAATACCTTTTTTATGGTAAATCCGGAAAATCCTATAACTGTGGTGGGTCTGGTCCGTTTTTTTATAAAATGACAGGGGCATTTTGGGGTTTTTCCTATTTATGGGGGTGGGAGTGATAATGAGGGGGGTGGGAAAAAAGCCATAGTTTTTATCAAATTATTACCAAAATTTCAGACATTAACTTCTGAGGGGCTGCGGCTTACAATACTAAGCAATTTGTTTACTTATTGTTATTAAATTAATTTCAGCCACTGGATCCCTTTCTTATTAATCTAGTTTGATCAAACGGTTTATTATCAATAAGAATGATGTTGTCATTTTACATCCTTTGAACCGCATTGATCACCGTTACTGTTTTCTGCTTCATCTTCCTCAATATTTCCACCGCAAACATTAATGCAACCGCAAACTGCTCCCCTTCGTTTCTCCATTAACACCAAACTTGAATTTTAGAAGCTAAAAATGTTATTCCATGCAATTTCTCTCCCACCCTTGCCTTGTGTAAAAAAAAAATCTTTTCTCATTCTTGTAGGGGGAGGGGGTGCATGGGTATGGGCAAATTGGGGGACGCGTTGTCTGTAGCCTGTTGGGGGAGAGGGTTGTGGGCAATAGGATTGTGATGGAGTGCACATAGGGGATGTGTTATGTAAGTTTGCTTCAATATATAGTAGTATTTTTGGCAAAAAATATATAAATGTAGAAAAAGGTGTATAATCAAAAAGAAAGGTGCAAATAGTATCCCTTTGGATATTAAGAATAGATTAGGGAGGGAAAATTTTGTAGGTTACTTCAAAATTTGGGTTATAATTCGATTTCTATTTTGTTTGAGCACAATGGCCATAGTTACTTTTTTTCTCAACGGAAACTTTTGGGTCTTTGAGCACATAAAAATGAAGTTACTCTCTCTGTCTCTCTCTCTCTCTCTCTCAAATGTAAGATTCCTCTCCTTCTTAGTCTATCTCGCGCTTGTAGTTCCTCACCATCGTCGGTTTGAGCCTTGTTGTTCTTTGTCTGTCTTACTTCTCATCATATTGTTGATTTTTTTAATAAAAAACCTAAAACACCCGAATGAGTTATAGTTCCTATAACTAAAATGCGGTTACAACGGCTAACTATAAGCTATAGTCGTTGGAACTAGTTTTGATGATTAGTAGAAAACAATTTGTAACTAATTCGATTATAAAACTGTTATTACCAACTATCTCAAAACAAACTACCTACATTGTATATATACATTCAGTCTTAGTTTCAATTGTACATACAATACATACAAATCAATAAAGTTCTAGTTTTTACTGTTTTAATCCTAGCACTACTCCTATCTCTATACTCCCTATTCTTTAAACCGTAAGCTCCAAATCTTCACCCTTGAGCCTTTTGAGTTTGTGAAGAACAACCAAGTTGGATTGTACCTTGTAAGCAAGAGAAGAAAGAAGGGTTAGAATTTGTTTTGTGACTAAAGCAAATTGAAGAAAGAAGGAGAAGAGGAACTGAGTTTAGGGATTTACCTTTGTATGTCAACTTGTTGTCATTCTGAGAAAGAGAATCTCAAGAATTGCATCAACATCACAATAGGTGCTTGCAAACAAGATAATCAGAGGATTAGGGTTTGCAACACTCAAGTGAAGAAGAAAAAATCATAGAAATAATTAGAGGAAGTCATTACCTCAATTATTGTTCTGTGAGAGTGATTGCAAGGGGTGAAATCACAAGTATCAGCATCAGATCACATCTCAGTGGTACATGCAGAAAACAAACATTCATAAAATTAGGTTTTGAACGATTTGGAAGCAAAAAAGTGAAATTAACTAGTTTGTGGTGTGATTCGTTACCTGTGAGTGGTACGAATCACTTCACTTTCTTCGTTACTTGCACAAAATCAAGCAAACCAAAATTAGGGTTTCTGAAAAGAGAAACCTAATTTGAATCAGAAAGAAAATATAGTCATAATACTACCTTACGAAGCTTCGTTGTGAGTGTTTAAGTGATTCAAACACTTGAGCGGAGCTATTGCAGTAATCGAAAGTTAGTATTACATCAATCCTCAAATCTGGTAACTCAGTGTTGAAACTAGGAGAGTTTCAACATCATCATCGTTACGTATCATCATCAGTGAGAGAGAGAAGAGTTTGAAGCTTCAATCACTTAGTTAAGTGAGAGCTTCAGTGAAACCCTAGCTCTGAGAAGAAGAAGAGAACCAGTGACAGAGAGAGCTGAAGAGTGAAACGGCAAAAGTGATCAAGAAACGAAGATTAGGGTTTCTTGATCGCTTAAGTACACCGGGTCAAAATAACCCGCGTGTTTCCAATTCATTTCGGGTCTAGGTTTCGCAAGACCCGTTCCAATTATTTGTTTGGCAGCTATGGTTTACTTCATTGGGTTGGATCAAATCAAGCTGGGCTTGACTTACTACACCCTCAGTGATCACTGTATACACCCCTGCAAGAGAAACAATAGTTAAAATTGAAGAAAAATCAACAATCACCAATACTGAGTTTAATTTGTTGATTAATTTTCTCTACATCGTTTCTCATCATATAGCTGCGAATTTCTTTCATTCCAACGAATTTCAGAAGTTAAGTTTTTGTCTTTCTACATCTCTATTCGTGCGTTTGAGTTTTCATGTCTTTCTCATTAGTGGTTCACAGGGACAGATCTATGTTAGGCTAATTGGGGGCATTGGCCCCCACTTAGCTCAATATTTTTAGTCTATATATATTTAATAAATGTGGTTTGCCCCCATAAAAAAAATAAATTTTGCCCCCATGAGATAGTTTTAAATTTTGGAAGCATTCTTTTAATTTTGACTTCTCTTCTAATATCGAACATACAAATTCACACTAAACACATTAGATCTTGGGATTAAGTTTTTTATTTATCAAGAAACTATGTATTTTGTCAAAATTTATAGAACTTTTCTTATATAAAAATATTATGGACCAAAATTTTGCCCCCACCAACAAAAATTTCTGGATACGTCATTAGTAGTTCACCCGAACTTTTTAGTCAAACTCCGTCACTGACATTAAGTAGCCAAGCCCTACAATTGAAATGTCTCTAATTGGTGACTTTTGGGATATGTGAAGTGTTTCCTTTGATATTCTTCAATTTATTGGCAAACTTATATAAAGTGGGTGTTCAGTGTTTCCCAACTCAGAGTTCTTTTTCATGGGGTATGAATGCTGATGGTGAACCATCTTTCTTCATTTATTGGACGTAACTATAAAGTTAATTGCCAAATACTGATGGTTCTGCGTAACATTGCTCGATAGTAGTCGGTACTTGGCTTTTGTTACATGAAACTTTACCAACTTGCTTCTCTTTGGTAGATTGCCCTATTGATATTATTTGCACACCAACCACTATTGGATCATTTGGTTCGTTCAGATTTCAAAGGGTGATCACTGATTTGTTGTTAAAAAATGTTATTATAAAATGCAAAAAAACAAAGAAGCAGCGCATATATTCCAGCCTCTATCTTACTAGTAGTAGTACAAATAAAAGCATATTATTTTGGTGTATTAAAAACATAATTATAATTATTTGGTATCACATGAGAAGATTCTAAATAATAGGATGATTTAAAGATCCACAAAATACACTTTTGGAGATGGTAGAGAATTTTAAGTTGCTATTAGGGTTTTTACTCGTGCCTGGGATCTCTGCGGGAACTATCCCATTTGGGATCTTGCGGGTGGAGAATTTTTTCTCGTGGGGACAAAGACGGGGAGAAATCCCCCTTCCCCACGGGCAATTTGGAGATGGTGACAGAAATCCCACAAACTCCGCTCTAAGTACACTACACAAAAAATAGTGGGTTCCACAAAAAAAATTAAAGCAAAAGTGGTTAATTCGATTGATTTCACATCATATTAGATAAATTATCTATATTTTTCCAAAAGTAACCAAGAATTTACCTTAACTTTTTAGTCTTTTTATATGTGTTTTTAGTTGGTGGTATTTTATTGCCTACTTTCATTTAGAGGAATATATTTGAAGGAATTGGACTTACCCTACTATAGATTTCAATGAGAGTTTCAAGCATTTGGTTTACAAAAATGTTATTTGGACAAAAAAATTTGGACAAAAATAGACAAAAACCAACTTACAACACCAATTAACCAAGTTTTTTAGACAATTAGTCAACCTGCTTTTTCACAGTTTTCGAGGCATTGATTAAAAACTTGGTTAATTAATCACTTGGCTAATAGTCTAAAAAATTTGGTTAATTGGTGTTGTAAGTTGATTTTTGTCTATTTTTGTCTAATTTTTTTTGTCCATATAACATTGTTGTTTGGTTTACGTCCCCATTGAGTTGTATTCTTGTCATTTGAAGTGTTTTGGTTTCAAAACATAATTTAAGTGTTTTGGTTTACGTCTACTGTCTACATATATAAAGCCAAGCCCTTCGTCTTAATTTAAGCATTTGGTTTACGTCCACATAATTCAAGTCATGCATTAGTCAAGCCCTTCGTCTTAATTTAAGTGTTTTGGTTGTCATTTTTCTTTGACTCAAATTATGTGTCACTTTAGAATACCAATGCAACTTTAACTATTTATTTCCAATAATATCCTCATTTATTATTTGTATTTTCAACTTTTCCATTGCTCTCTCCTCATAATCCTATCATATTTTTTGTTTTAGATAAATTTATGCGCGAGTTATTTGTATTTTCAACTTTTCCATTGCTCTCTCCTCAATTAGAAACATATTAGATAAATTATCTATATGATGTGTGTTCTGTACCGTATCTATGGATAAGTATATCCGAGATAGTTGGTAGGTGATAAGGTTTGATCAATATAGAGTTATGTCCGAGTTACGTCCGAGCTGATGTTCCGAGCTGAGGTGGGGTGTACCTGCACAGACACTCCGATGCTAAAGTCAGTAGCAGTGGAGTTAATGCAAATGGGTAATATTTAATGCGTACCTCTCTTATTGGAATAAATGCAGTATTTATAGGTTTGGGAAGCACTTGGGTGTAATCATCTGAACCATCGGTTGTGGAGGCGCATGGTAGGCTGTTGGATGAATGATTATGGGCCTTGGCTGTTGAGGGCCCAATCAGTTGGCCTTTTGAGCAGAGAGGGGTGCGAATAGTAGGCGTGTGATTTCTCCATAACAGTTGCCCCCCAAGTCGGTTTGGCATGTTAGGTTAAACTAGACTTGAAATGTGCGTAAAAATAAATTGTTTAGGTGAGATTTGGAAAAAATAGCTGTGTTCGGACTTTCTTACCGATCTTGTATTTAATTTAAACCGAACTGTATTACCGATCTTTGAAGATGGTTGAAAGCGAACTGTATTACCGATCTTTGAAGATGGTTGAAAGCGAACTGTATTGCCGATCTTTGAAGATGGTTGAAGGCGAACTGTATTACCGATCTTTGAAGATGGTTGAAGGCGAACTGTATTACCGATCTTTGAAGATGGTTGAGTGTTGGTGACGTTTCATTTTAATATTTATTTCTTTTTTCGACAGAGCATTAAATGCTCGTGTTGATCGATGCGACCGTTCGCAGGATTCGAGGCGTCTTTTTAATGATGACTTCCTCGATTCTTGCGTCGTTTTGATTTTGATTGAGTGCGTCGCTTCGAATGAACAAAGAATGCGGCCATATCTCGTAACCCTATAAATACAAGCGAGGGTAATTCACTCATCTTTTTTTAGTTTTCTGCTTCACTTAGAGCTACCGACTTCGTGATTTTAAGTTCTCCGAGCTCGCTCCTTCGAATTCTGACGTCAAATCTCTTCATTTTTTCTCAAGACTTTCTTCTGAGGTTAGTGCTTCTATTTGAATTTACTTTTTGTTGTGTTTTTCATAGAATTTATTCTTCGTTGCGCTTCATTTTTTCAATTCCACCGGGCTGAGATCTAGCCCTCAGCCTGCCATCTTTTTTGTCAGGATGGGGGTTGTCAGGTCGGGTTCCGATCATGTTCGTGAACCCAACATGTTTTTGATTTTATCTCGATAGCTTGCCCCCATTCCTGTAGGTAAAATCGCGAAAACAAAATGCATAACTCGCGCCAAACGCTCCGACTTATAGACCAAGCCGAGCAAGCTCGCAAGTCTAGAGAGCCCGACATCGGAAAGCTAATGGCATCTAGAACTCGATTCTAATCCTTTAGATAGGAAAGAATGGCTGCACTGAAATACGGGAAGAAATGTCTTCCGGGCCGAGAGGAAGCGACAGTAGAAGAGCTTCCGACGAAGAATCGTCCACCCCTTCCGCGCCTAATAATCCGAACTCAGAGGCTCGAGAAGATGTTGATTTAGATCCGAGCTCTTCAGATGACTCCGAGCTCGATTCAAGTTCGGAATCTGATACAGAATCAGATGGAAGAAAGGTTGACGATCCGCCTGTCGACCCAGAAGAAGAAAATGTCGGTGAAGAGAGAAGAGGCAAAGAACCGGAAGATACCGGGAGTTTCGAGTTATTGTATGGGTATGAAGACTCCGGGGTTAACAACGTCGACCTTCCTGTAGTTCCCCCTTTGGGCTCGCCCCGTGATTATTCCTGGGTATCCGAAAAACTCCGTGGTATAGACTCGCTACTGACTCCGGAGATTGATATTAGCAACTATTCGAAGAGGCTTTACGCCAAAGATCCCGAGCGCTGGCGTGTCTTTGGAATGGGAAAGGGCGAGCATGTGGCTACTTACCCTGATTCTCTCAAATTTATCGTTTACTGGACGACTTTAGCTCACATGCGTATTCGTCCTCCATTCACAGCTTTTCAACAGTCGGTTTTGGCTAGGTTAGAAGTAGCCCCATCTCAACTTCACCCAAATGCTTGGGCATTCGTACGAGCTTTTGAGCTGGTATGCATTCATTTAGGTCGGCCCCTCTCCTTACAACTTTTCCTACATATGTTTCAAATAAACAAAAGGACCGAGAAGAATAGCGGCAAACCTGCGCGTTTAGAGCATTATACCCTCCGATCTAGACCAGGAATCAAGGTTTTTCGGCCGTATTCAGAAAGTTTGAAATATGAATGGAAAAACAAATTTTTCTGGGTCGAGCCGGTGTTGCCAGTTGTGGTAGACCGAGTTGGAACTTTTAATGTCGAGAATGACATTGTTCTCACCACCAAGTTTCCCCTTGGTTGGACCCGTCGAGATGAATCAAAGAGACATTCTGTTGAAAAGAATCATCTAAACGTGGAGGATCAGAAAACCTTGAAAGTGCTGATGTTCATTGCAGATCGGATTGTCACCAATAACGAAAATAGGGCGAATCAATGGGGTTTTGATACTAAGTTGTTGGTAGCATCTGTTAAGTTTGAGCACGTCGAGAAAGCATTAGGTCGGTTAAAAACGTTTCTCTTAGCTTACTTTTACTATGTCTGCCGATTTTATATCTGCTATGTCTGCCGATTTTATATCTGCCGATCTGTACTTGCCGATCTGTACCTGCCGATCTGTACTTGCATAATTTTTCTAACTGAATTTTGTTTTTAATCAACAGATAGCATGGCCCCAAAACGCAACATGGCGGCTTTGAGAGCCCTGGCACTTGAAGAAATTACCCCAATGGTACCTCATGTCGGAAGTAGTAGTGGGGTTGCAGCCGAGGGAACCTCTGCAGCAATTGTTACTCCGGCTGTACCTATCACTGTGGTTAATGCCGAAGTGGAAGATGAGGAAGAAGCTCGGCCATTCACAAGAAAAAGGAAGCAACCATCTGGTCAACTCCCTCCTAGGTCTAAACCCCAAGATCGGGAGAAAAACGTGATTGATCTGAGCGACCAGTCAAAGAAGCATAAAAAACACAAATCTGCCGCTCCTTTTGACCCAAGGGCATATATGACCCTCAAAACCGAGGAGTTCCAGGCTGACCCCTTCGGAGTTTCACTCTCGGTGTTTTCAAAGATGGTCGATTTAGTGAGGGAGGACAAAACAGCTGCTGCTCTACAGATTAAAGGTACGGCTTCCGGTTTCCTAAACTCGTCCACCCGATCTTCTAACCTCTTTTATACTTATGTATTTTATCTATTTGTACAGATCTTGAAGCCAAGTATGAGTCAGCTCGGAAAGCTGTAAGTCCACTTCGGGCTGATCTCGAGAAATCTCAAAAAGATGTGGATCTTTATAAACAGATGGCCGAAGACCTGGAAGCTAAGCGCCTACAACTTGAGGCTGAAAAGAAGCAGCTGGAGGCCGAACTGAAACAGTCAAATGAAAAATTTGAAAAGGCTGCCGTTGAGCTTCAAGAAAAAGATGCTAAGATCGCAGAGTTGATGGCTTCAACCTCGGCCCATAATTTCCCCGAGCCAGAATGCAGTTGAGAAGCTTATCGCTTCTAAATGTTAAAGCTTTGGAAGATCGGAAGAAGGCTATTCAAATGGGTCAAGAGGGCATTGTTGAGGCTTTTAATAACGCCCTTGACCAAGTCGCCGTAGTCAATCCTGACTTTATTGCCGATCGTGATATTCTTAACCCGGAGTACGGGGTTCATGATGGTCATATTGTTGAGTTTGACCCGGAATCTGACGAAGTGTCAAGGATCGTTTATCCAAAAGATGTGTAATTTGTTTATTTTCATCTGTTTTTTGAAACTGAGGGTCCGGCCGTAACCGGTATTTTTTGTAATGATATCTCTGTGTTAACCTGTTATATTTTTGGCTTCCTTTGAGACTGTGTCTTTTCTTCGGATACCTCTTCTTTTTTTGTTTTAAACAAGTTATGATGTTTTGAATCATATAGAAATAAGGTCGGAAATAGAATGCCTTAGCAAAGCAAGTAAATAAGGTCGGAAATAGAATGCCTTAGCAAAGCAAGTCTATATTAAATAAGATCGGAAATAGAATGCCTTAGCAAAGCAAGTCTATATTAAATAAGATCGGAAATAGAATGCCTTAGCAAAGCAAGTCTATATTAAATAAGATCGGAAATAGAATGCCTTAGCAAAGCAAGACTATATTAAATAAGATCGGAAATAGAATGCCTTAGCAAAGCAAGTCTATTTTAAACAAGATCGGAAATAGAATGCCTTAGCAAAGCAAGTCTATTTTAAACAAGATCGGAACTAGAATGCCTTAGCAAAGCAAGTCTAACTATAATATTTCTTGAGTTTGGTGGTGTTCCATGTTCTTGGGATCGTCTTGCCTTCTAGAGTTTCTAGCTCGAAAGCGCCATTTCCCGTTTTTGTTGTGACTCGGTATGGACCTTCCCAGTTCGGTGCTAGCTTGCCTTGCGATGCATTTTTCAGTCCCACATCGGCTCTTCTCAAGACGAGGTCACCGACATCAAAATCCCTTGGGACGACTTTCTGATTATAACGGGTGGCTATCCTTTGTTTGTTGATAGCTTCTTTGAGGGATGCGTGATCTCGGATTTCTTCTATAAGATCCAGCTCTTCTCGTAAAGCTTGTTCGTTGTCTTCAGGTGATTTCGGATTTGTGGTTCTCCACGCATAGTTCTCCGATTTTTGGGATGATCGCGCCGCTCCCATATGATAACCGGAAAGCGTTTTTCCCGTGGAGCTTTGGGGAGTTGTTCTCAGTATGCCCACAAGACATAAGGGAGCTCTTCAACCCAATTTCCTTTAGCATTGTCTAACCTTTTCTTCAATCCGCTGAGAAGTACTTTGTTTTCACTTTATCGCTTGACCGCTTGTTTGGGGATGCTCCACCGACGTGAATCGATGCTTGATTTTAAGATCGGACATCAACTTCGAATCCTTTATCGTAATTGAGTCCCATTGTCCGTGATTACCATCTCGGGCACCTAACTGTAATTATTTCTTTCCTAGGAAAAAGAGATGCGCTTTTTGCCTTAATAATGAGATAGTGGTTTGGCCTCAATCCATTTAGTAAAATAATCAACAGACCACAATTAAGAATTTATTCCTCCCGGGCTTTTGGAAAAGGTCCTAGAAGGTCTATCCCCCACCATGCAAAAGGCCATGGGGAGGAGAGAGTTGTGAGACCGGTAGGAGGTGCAATGTGAACGTTTGCGTGAATCTGACAATTCGGACATTTCTTCACATAGTTCCTTGCATCAGCTTCAATGGTTGGCCAAAAGTATCCTGCTCTTAACACCTTCCTGGCTAAGGACCTACCACCTAAATGTTGGCCACATATTCCTTCATGAATTTCCATTAACACATAGTCAGCCTCCGTTTGCTCTAGACATTTCAATAACGGTGAAGAGAGTGCCTTCTTGTAAAGCTGCTCATTGAACACTACAAAAGATGCTGCTTTTCTTCGGACGATCTTGGCTTTGTCAGGATCGGAAGGTTATGTGCCCGACATGATGTAATTCAAGATAGGAGGAATCCATGTTTGGTTTTCACTTATTACGTACACTGATGACATCGAGTGTAAGTCATCCTCAAAACTAGGTTTGCTGAGGATCTCTTGTATAACTGATCGGTGATTTCCCGTAGTTTTGGTGCTTGCTAATTTGGAAAGAACATCGGCTCGAATGTTGTTTGTTCTTGGGACATGTTTAACTTCGGCGAAATCAAATTCGGTGAGGAGTTTCTTGACATGATTCAGATATTTTTGGAGGATTGGCTCTTTTGCTTCGTACTGTCCCCCGATCTGGGAGACTACGAGGAGTGAATCAAGATGGAGATTTAACCGAGTGATACGGAGATCCGAAGCCAATCGTAGGCCTCGCAATGCACGCCGTATTCAAATTTTTGATTATTTGATGTTGTAAATTTGAAAGTGAGTGACAATTCTATAACCACTCCGAAGGACTTTCAAGAATAATTCCACCCACTCACTCCTTTGGGATTGGAAGAGCCATCGACATGGATCGTCCATACTTCATTCTCGCCTCTCTGCCAAGTCATTTCTCGCTACAAAGTCGGCTAACACTTGAGCTTTCATTGCCGATCTTGATTCATATTTGATATCGAATTCGCATAAACTCTATCGCCCACTTTATTATTCTTCCCGAAAGGTCGGACGATGTAGGATTTGTCCGATCGGATGGTTTGTTCGAACGACTACTTGGTGAGAAACAAAATAATGTCTGAGTCGCCGAGTAGCTATTACTAAAGCCGAGCTATTTTCTCTATTTTTGATATCGAAGTTCGCCCTTGTAAAGCTTTGCTCACAAAGTAAACCGCTCTGTCCTCTCTTTTTGTTTCTGACAGTCACGCCCCTAATGCTTCATCGAGATATTGAGAGATATAAATATAATATTTCCTCTGGTTCAGTCGGGTTAATATCGGAGGTTACGATAATATCTTTTTAGTTGGGTGAGCGCCTCATCCCGCTTCGTGGTCGAGATAAATTCGATTCCTTTTTAAAAGTTTAAAAGGGGTAGTGATTTAAAAGCGGCATTTGAGATGAACCGAGATAGAGCCGCAATCATGCCGTTAAGTTTCGAATTTCTTCTTTGGTGTTTGGGGTTTTCATCTCGACCACCGACTTGCATTTGTCCTGGTTTGCCTCAATCCTCTTTCGGTGAGATAGAATCCCAAGAACTTTCCGCTTTGACCCGAAAGTGCATTTCTCTCGGATTTAATCTCATCCTGCTTTTTCCTTATCTCCGAAAAAGTTCTTTGAGATCGGTAACATGACGATTTGCTTGCTCACTCTTTGCAATCATATCATCTAAGTATACTTCTACATTTCGCCCGATCCGGTTTTTGAAAACTCGTTCATCATTCTACGATATATGTTGCTCTGCATTTTGAGACCGAAAGGCATAACTTCAGTAACAAAAATTTCCGCTTCGATCATAAAAGCGTTTTCTCTTGATCGGGGAAACATTGGGATTTGGTTATATCCCGAATATGCATCCATGAATGATAATAAACCAAAACTCGATGCATGATCGACTAGTCGATCAATATTTGGAACCGGAAAAGCATCCTTAGGACATGACCTATTGAGATCGGTATAATCAATGCACATGCGCCATTTTCCATTTGATTTTTAACAAGTACTGGTTTGAGAGCCAAGTAGTATATTTGAGCTCGATTACAAAATTAGCTTTTACTAAGTCGTCTACCGCCTTGGTCGTTGCTTCCGATTTTCGATATTCTCGCACCGCTTTTGCGTTGGGCAACCCACTTTGCATCGGGATATATTGACAAATGATGGCAAGCGACTTCGAGTTGTATACTGTGCATGTCTTGGCCGACCAAGCAAAAAGATCGGCGTGTTCCTCAAGCACCGGGTTAATTCTCTTTTATTTCGTCCAGGTAGGTCTGCGCCGATCTTGACTGTTTTTGTTGGATCATCTCCCAACATCACTCTGATGAATTCCCCGTCCGGTTTTGGTCGTTCAGGCCTTTTCTCTGAATGAGGATGCTAAGCGCTATCTTTCTCTTCGTCCGAGCTCTCGGGATCGAAGCGTGCGTCTAAATCCATCACATTTACCTCGGAAAACTTCACTTTCTCTTCTTTCGCAGACGTACTCTTTGATGCAAGTTCGGCTTTGTCTCTTGCAGAAATTTCAGCTTTGAGAAGGAGGTAATAGCATCTTTCGGAAGATTCTAGATCGGCATTGATAGTTACCACCTCGTTGCTTGGAGAGTGAAACTTCATTTTCAGATGTACAGTGGAAGTCACCGCCCCGAGTTTCCCCAAAGTCGGCCTTCCTATGATGCAATTGTAGATTGATGAGCAAGGTAGTACCATGAATTTAACCAAAATTGTCCGAGATAAAGGTTCCTCTCCAAAAGTGACCCTTAAGTCTATGTAACCCATCGGTCTAGTTCGGGAACCATTGAATCTCGAGAGGTCCGTCCGTGATAGGGAAAAAGTTCCCTTGGTGTAATTCCAATTTTCTCAAAGACATCGAAGAACATGATGTCACAAGAGTCGCCTTGGTCAATTAAAATTCTTCTTATCTCTTTCTCGGCCATTATCACGAGATTAACAAAGTGGAATGTCTTCGTTTACCTTCCCATTTAGAAGATCGTCATCTCCAAATGACAGAGGTGGACGAGTTGCTACATGTTGGTCGAAGATGTAGATGCTACACATTGAATTTCCTTCCACTTTCTTTTGATTGTTCTTCGTTGTAGCTCCTGGACTTCACCACCGAGATTACCATCACCACAGGTCGGCCTCTACTCCTTCGAGTGTCTGGCTCTTCCTTATAATCCACGATTTCTTTCCCTCTTACTTCGTCAACCTCTTTCTCCTGTTTAATGCTTTTTTCTTGTTGAAATGGCTTTCTGACATACTGCCCGAGTTTTCCCTTTTTGATAAGGTCTTCAATGTCGTCTTTTAAGGCGTTGCACCGATTTGTGTCATGGCCGGCGCTTTGGTGATAACGACAGTACTTGTTATTCCTCATTCTCGGTCTTTGGGGAATAGGATCAGGATACCTTATGTGTTTGAATTCATTGTTCTGACATTCTTGCAAGATCTTCTCCTTTCCACATATGAGTTCGGTGTAGTTTTGATGTCGCCTTGCTTGTCGAGGTTTGAATTCCACTAGATGGACCGCCGGCCCGGAATCTCGAGGATTTCGTGATTTGGATTTGTCTTTTCGACTCGAGGTCGGTTCTCTTTGGTTTGGTTTGCTACGCTTTTCACAAAGAACTTGCTAGCTTCATCGCCTTCCTCATGATCTATGTACTTCAGAAAGTCTGAGGAACTCCCTAAAGTTGAGGTTGGTTGATGCTTACGTCAAACTGGAATAAAGTGCTCTGCGTAAACCCCGGGATAGGAAAACGCAGACGAAATTCCTCATTTAACCCATGCACCTTTCCCGCCGGTGTTGAATCTTGCAATATAAGCCAGGATAGATTCATCATCGGCTTGGTGGATTGCATGCAACACCATCCATGATTTCGCCTTACTTTTGAATGTGTGAAGCTCACGAGAATAACTTGGAAAGTTGTTCCCGAGGATGAGATTGAATTCACGGGATGTCTCGAACCATAAACCCGCAGATTTTTTCAAGGGTGAGGGAAAAAGTCTACACATGATCTCACCCGAGCATTCCGATATTGCATCATGGTTTCATAGTACTCTAAATGAACATCTGGGTCTCCGAGTCCGTCATAAATTTTCAAGTGTTCAGGAGGTTTCTCTAAACCTCTGGGAACAGGGAAATAATCTATTTCCGAAGTGAACGGCCCTCTTCTCGGTGGTTGCACACCTGTTTCTTCTCCCGGTTCCGAAGTTTTGCGAGGTTGGTAAGTGGAATGATGTTGTTTTCGTTAGGGGCTCTCTCTTTATAGTAGTGATGTCCTCGCTGGAGGACTTTTCTCGCTCCTAGATCGTTGTCCGAGTGATGAGGATGATGCATAAGAGGAATCTTCCTCTCCAGAGTCTTCTATATCTCTAAGAGTTGCCCTCGGTTCTTCTCTTCCTCGTCTTCTCGGGGGAGAGCGATGATAATGACATCGTCTTGGGGGAGAACGATGTCGTCTTCGGGGCTCATTGTTCTCAGGGTTGCTCGCTCTTATATCGGGTTAATCAGGGGATCATATCATTGCGGAGAACCCCGACCGCAATATCTCGGGCCCGATATCCCGCAACCTCGCTTCTAATTCGAAATACGGATGCTCCTAGCTTGAGATGCTTCATTATGCCGATTTAGAATCGAACAAGTTGTTGTAAAGTGTTTCTTTGGAACGGAATAACTGTAGGAGGTGAAGGAACTCGATTTGAAGTCGACTCTGCGTTATTGATATTTCGGTCGAATGAGTTGGGTCATCGCAATCCTCCGGTTCCTTCTTTCCGTGGACCAGGATGATACTTGCTATCCGCATACCAGGTTCGTAATTCGGGGTTCATGGATCGATCAAAGAGAAAAAGATAAAGTTTTTATGAGTTCGGGAAAATCTCCCACCGTGGTCGCCAATGTTCTCAGATCGTATCTATGGATAAGTATATCCGAGATAGTTGGTAGGTGATAAGGTTTGATCAATATAGAGTTATGTCCGAGTTACGTCCGAGCTGATGTTCCGAAATGAGGTGGGGTGTACCGCAGACACACTCGATGCTAAAGTCGAGAGCTTGATGGAGTTAATGCAAATGGGTAATATTTAACGCGCACTCTCTTATTGGAATAAATGCGATTTATAGGTTTGGGAAGCACTTGGGTGTAATCATCCGAACCATCGGTTGTGGAGGCGCATGGTAGGCTGTTGGATGAATGATTATGGGCCTTGGCTGTTGAGGGCCCAATCAGTTGGCCTTTTGAGCAGAGAGGGGTGCGAATAGTAGGCGTGTGATTTCTCCATAACAATGTGAAATCATTTTCTTAAAACTCGCGCATAACTTTAAACGACAGTAAAATTGAGATGGAGGGAGTAATAATTTAAGAGGAGCTGCATATGATTGTCGCTAATTGAGTGTCAGCCTAGTTGAAATGCTTTCTAACTTTGGGATCAGGTTGCAGTCGGAGAGACGACACAGTCATGCATTCAGTTAATTTAAGTCGTCCGATCAAAATCTGATAGTCCAAATCTTAATTTCATATTTTATATTAAATAAAAATAAAAAATTGCACTTAAAATTTTGACTGTTTGATCTTAATCGAACGATTGTGATGTTCTGACTACATTACTGCATGGTCAATTTGACATCCATCCAGATCCTCTAACTTTGTGATGCTTATGTACATCTTTTTGCTTAAATAAAAATAGTTTTCATATAGAAACCCTAAAAAATTAAGGTAAAAGCAGGAGAACCGTGGGGATCATGATCATCCATCATCACACTTGATAGTGACCTGTGTAAATTTTGGTCACCAATAAAGAAAAATCCCTACACAAATTAGTTTTCCAGAGTCAAAGAAAACCCATCAAAACTTCTGTCAATGAAGTGTTAACTTGTACTCCCTCCGTATCAAAATAATAGTTTTTTTAAGCAAAGTGAAAAATTTCAAATTAATTGTCGTTTTGTCATTCCAATACATCATTTACTAAAAATTTTCAATTTTACCCTTATTAATTGTTGTAACTTTTCACTAACCAAAGACATCACCAACATATTTTTATTAATTGATGGGATAATATAGTAAAACTATTATATTACTTTGTTAAATTATGGTTTTTCTTAATCTCCGTGTCAAAACCTTAAACGACTATTATTTTGATACGGATGGAGTAATCACATAACCTCAGAGAGTAAATAGAGTAGAAAAAAGTTGCAGCTTTTCATTATTCAAATTTCAAAGGCTAATCCCTGCTTAACAGAGAGGGTATACAAATAATCAACATATTCATATCCCTTATCTGCTGTGCTTCCTAACTTACATTAGCACAATCTTGTTGCTTCTTAAAAAATCATAGCAATCTATTTGTTACCTAATCCATTCCAGAAATTTTGCAATACAGATGCAGCGAATTCCCACATGTCACTCTCTCTTCATGAAGTTCCTTGTCTCAGGAAAAAAAATTCTGGGGGAATTGCCAAATTCTGTGTGATCTAATATTTTTTTTATCAACGGAGTATCATTTGCGCAGAATCAGTAGTAACCACGATGGGACGGTGAAAGTTCTCTCCTCAAGAGATTTAACACTCGCCAGATTCCCAAAGCCTAGATTCAAACTCGTGATTTTGGTTGTTCGTGATAAAGACTCTCTGCCATCTCATCCAACTATCAAAGTGCTCTTGGGTTGTGATCTAATGTTTTTATTTATTATTAACTTACTATTATTATATTATATACTATGATTTTGGCTCAATTCATTGGATTCTACTCTTCTCAAACTTTAGAAAAAACTGAGCTCTGTACCCTCCACGAAATTACAGTAATAACAAGTCAGATTTGGCATCTGCAATGCAATTTAGAGGTCGTAGAATTTGCTTCTTCTTCTTCTTCTCAGTAGTAGTAGTAGTACCAATTTTTTGACCCTCTAAACGATTTACAAGTCTGTCTAAAGCCTCTTTCATCCACCAGTGTTGACATACATCTCTTGCCTCATTTACGCTCATCTACACACCCCAATTTTGAAATTTTCAAACTAATTAATAAATGAGTTAAAAACTCGATCTCGTTAAATAAATGAGCTGAACTTAAACTTTCTACTTACCCAAGTTCTTTGACGCATGTTCTGCTCAGGCCAGAATTCCAATTGTTCTTGAACAAGTAAAGGGAACATATAGCCATCATATAAAGTATCATATGTCTTACTCTTAAAGCTCCATTTACCTAATTTACCCTGCAACAACATAAAAAAAGAAAATCAATTAATTTGCGAAATTTCTTTTTATTTAGTATAGAAAAATATTGATTATTGAGTAAATGTCTCACCTCAACAATGCCTCGCACACCAGCTTCTTCAATTGTCTCACGCAAAGCTGCTTCTTTTTGAGATTCATCTAATTCCCAGCCTCCCTGATTTTTGGTCAACCAGAAAATTGTGAGAAAATGAAGAAAAATAAATAGAAAATTAATGTGTGAATTCAAGTATTGGTTTGGTTATTTGTACTACCTTTGGAAATAGCATTCCTTTGCCTTTCTGTGAACTTATAACCAAAACTTCCAATTCATCTGAAAACTCTAAGGATGTTTTTTCCCCAATCTTAAATCTATATGGTATGCATCTGCATCAACATGATTAATTGAAGGCATAAATAAAATTAGTGAAAACATTATTATTATTAACCATTGAAGTGAAACTAACTCAACAGAGTGGTTTCAGAATTGAAGAAAACCAAAACCCCATCATAAAAAAACACAAGTTTATGGATTTTGAATGAAAACCGAGTTGGGAAAAATTGAAGAAAATAGAATAAAAGGGGTACTAACCCGACAACTTGGCGACGACCTTTTTTGTAACGTTGTAACTCTCTACCAGTACGAGAAACCAATGCTACAACATTTTCTTGAGAAACAAAAGCCACCATTTCTATTATTATTATTATTATTGGATTTTTGGTTTCACTCTTTCTATTTATTCTACCAAGTGTAATAAGGAACAAGAACAGGAACAGAAACAACAATAGCAAGCAAAGGAATGAGAGTTGTGTTTAGTAGATAGCGTGACGGGAAGGGAGGAAGGGGATCCCTTTTAATATTGGTAACAGGTTAGAGAGAGAAAGTGTGAACCTTTACAGGAGAGAGAAACTGATATTATTATTATTATTATTTTATTTAGTGTTATTAAAATTAAATGAAAATCGAGAAAAAAAGAAATAGAAAGAAGAGTAGAGGATCCTGCTGCTGCTGATACGTGGTCCCTGTGACACGTATGAATGACATGTCACTGGACTTCCTATGTGGCTGTCGATTTCCACTTTAAATAAACGGGTCCGGCGGGTGTGGTTTTCTTTTCTCTGGTTTCCAATGTTCAGAGCGCGATGTGATGCTTAAAACAAACATCAATAGAGAAATGTTTAAAACAAACATCAATAGAGAAATGTTTATAACCAAGTTTATGGATGTTTGTTTTAAACATTTCTCTACAATAATATGTGATGCTTAAAACAAACATCAATAGAGAAATGTTTCTTTTACTTGGGTGTAGATCTTCTCACGTTACTCGACAGTTACATTTGAATAGAGATTCACACCTTATATAAAACTAGTATAATTTACTCGTGCCACGGGTCGAAATTCATTTATTTAGATACTGTAAGGTAATTACTTCAATTAATTTAAATATTTATATAATAGTAGGAAATTAAATTTAGATTTATATATATAATTATATATTATAATTTCAAATGGGATGTAAGGTTTTGTCCAGGAAAGGTTTTTGTTTCTTATCTTATAATGTTTTGTAATAATTAAATGAATGAAAATTAATATAAACGTATTCAAACAAAATACTAAAACGAATATTGAAACCGATGAAAATATGTTTATCATCTAATGTATTCTGAATGAGTATATAGAAAAGCACATTGCTATTACTAATGCTGGAAGGAAAATGATATTCGATAAAAAGTGAACCTGTGGGAATTCAATTTTATTGTTTTCGCTAAGCATGTAAACCTGTGGGAATTCAATTTTATTGTTATAAGCAATACGGGTATACATATCATTTTATCATAAAATTTTAAATTATTTTTTGGCACCTTTAAAAATGCAGTTGTATGTTTTCGTATGTTATATGACACATCGATTTCTTTATACACCGTCTTTTATCCCTTCATTATGATATATAATATATATGTTTATACATTTATTTATTTTTATATATATAGTGAGTATTATTTTATTGTGAGAATTTTTTTATAATATTGTCCTAAAGAATTTTTTTATATGGGTTCTTAAAGAATTTTTTTATAGTGAGTGTTTTTATCTATAAACTATCATCATACTTTTGCCAATATAGTAAGTAATTTTTTTATATTATTTGACTATTTAATTGTTAATTTCGATTTAATATATGTATATTCCATATTACGAAAGAACCCTTATGGTATTTTGTATATTCCTATAAAGAAACTATAAACGGGAAAAATCAAACTAACACTTCAGGAGATTATTAGAATATGAAAAATCTATAGTCTTATGAAACAACAGATCGAGCTAGGTAGCCGACTTGGTTAAGAATTGCACTGAACTCAGGAGGGGATGGGTTCGATTTCCTACTTTGACATTTTTTGTATATATTTCAGCGAATGTGGAATAAAATCGTTGATAATGTAATTAGTGACGTGTCATACTATGTGGATGGTGACATGAAAGATCCATGGTTATATATAATAGAGATAATATTATTTTATTCTAAAAGTCTATCTCTCTCATATCGGAATTGTTCAATAAATGAAGAGGATCTCATTCCGTTTTAGGTGAAAAGGCTTTATAATTTGTTTTTGATCATATATGTGATTATTACTTTACAAAACTAGACTAAATACTTCAAGTTTGTATCTTTATTTCATATTTTTTTTTTAAAATAAATTAAGGGGATTAGCAACCTAGACTGAGACTACAGAAGAACTAAATGAGGATTAGAGACTCTAATTACATCGGCAGCAACTAGATAGATGCTTTATATTATCATGAGGGCTATTAAAACAAATGAAACTAACATCCCCTACAAGATCACACCCCAGCAAATGCAATGGCATCTCTAACTTTGTTAGCCTCACTGCAAATATGATGTATCTTGATAGAATCTAAAAGTCCTCAGCAATGCAAGGTCATCTATAACTTTGTTTGCCTCGCGACAAATATGATGGATCTTGAAAGAATCTAAAAGTGAGAGAGAGAATTAAGAATCGAATCTAAGAATTTTTGTAAGTGTATAAAATGATGTCCTTGATTCTGAATTCAGTTGCAATAGTTCTTATATATAGCGTGATAAGTGGAGTAACTAACTTTGCCATCTAGGCTAGCTCTATTACACGGCTGAACTAGTTTTCTTATAATTTCTAGAGGCACCTTCTTATTTACTCTATCACGCCTCGCCAAGCTCAAAGTTGGGCCTTTCCGAGACACCCCTTTGGGTTTGAGTCTTAAGTCCAAGAAGTTGGTAGTGGGTCAAGGTTTAGTCAATGCGTCAGCGATTTGGGCTGCTATGGGAACATGTTGGATTTTCAATTTATGGCCCACTACCTTCTCCCTTACAAGAATGCAAAATGGGGTTGTGAGCAATCATCACCGCACTAAGGTTGTCACCAAGGAGGGTCGGTGTTGGAAACGGCACACGCAGTTCAGCAATGAGGGATTGCACCCACATGAGTTCAATTGTTGCATTTGCTAACCCTCGATATTCAACTTTGGCGCTTGAACATGCAACAGGAGTTTACTTCCTAGACCTCCACGAAATCATATTGGACCCCAAAGTACAAGCAAGCACCAAAGGTAGATCGACGATCATCAGGATTGTTCGCCGAATCAAATTCATTGTAGACGCGAAAACGGAGAACACGGTTGGAGCAGAAGACCCAAATGTGAGGTGCCACTGAGGTAGCGCAATATCTGTTTGACAACATGCCATTGAGATTCTAGAGGAGCGGTGATAAATTGGCACGCTTTATTCACACTGAAGGCTATATCAGGGAAAGCTAGGGTTATATAGTGAAACTCCCAACAATGGAACGATAGGGATACGGATTTGCAACAGTACCTTTGTTGTGTTTGCTAAACTTACAATTGGTCATGTATGCTTGTTCAAGGAGGCCATCAACATATTTTGTTTGTGTGAGAATCATGGAGCCATTGTTTAGGTATTTTACTTCAAGCCCTGAAAAGTACTCAAGTTTTCCCAATTTTTTTAAGGCAAAGGTAGCTTGTAATTTTGTGATTAGATCATGAATCAGGGTTGTTGATGATCCAGTGAGAATAATGTCGTCTACATAGACTAAAGCATATAGCTGGACCCCTAAGGATGAGTAGACGAACAATGAATGGTCACACCTGCTTGATTTGAACCCAAACTGTAATAGGGCTTGTGTTAGTCTTATTGCACCATGCCTTGGGAGCCTGTTTGAGGCCATAGAGGGACCTATGTAACTTGAAAACTAGTTGTTTATTTTCTGAAATGAATCCTGATGGTTGTTTCATGTAAATTTCTTCCTTCAAAAAATCATTTATGAATGCATTGTTTATATCTCTTTGTTGTACCTCCCATTTGTATGTTAGAGCTAGTGTAAGTAGGATTATTTCCTCAATTCTTTCATATTTTCGTCCACCATCTGCTTCCCCAAAATAGTTCCAAGGAAATCATTGGACATAGTGGTCATACCTAAGTGAAACATTCCTCTAGATAAACCTTCCCTGGGTGGTATTGTAGATCAAAATTTTAATCCTTTAAGAACTCCATCCACCTTCGTTGCCTCATGTTTAACTCCATCCTATCAAACAAATACTTCAAGTTCTTGTAGTCACTAAACATGGTGAATTGAACTCCATAAAAATAATGCTTTCCAAACCTTTATTGCAAACACTATAGAATCTAACTAAGTCATTTTTTTTTGACAAAAGAATCTAACTAAGTCATAATCATAAACTCAAAGTATTTCATAAATAAGAGCTTAATTATACTAGAAGAGAAATTTCATATATGCGGAAGAGTGTATTACAATTAGGTACTAAACTTGATAGCACAGTGCCTCTATTTATACAAAGAGAGCAAGTGCATCATACACCTCATGAAAAACAAAGAACAGAGAATCAAAAAGTGAAAATATCCGATAATCATATCAAGTGGTAAATCGTAATCATAATGTAATTCATGGAGCAAGGATTTGTAGTAGTGGAATGAAGAAAGAGAAGAAGGGCCTCAAGGTGTGAGTGAGAGAAAAAGATTCTGAGTAGTGGAGAGCAAATTCATTTTGATACTTTTCCTTTGTCTTGACTCACAACATCCATATCATCACATTTTTCCACCTCAAAGACAAGTCAATGTTGAGTCATAATGTTTTGACTTTAATATCTCCTCATAAGTTTGGACCATGATAAATATTTATCATGCCAAGCTTGGAAAGAAAAGGATTAAACATGGTTGGTGTGAGAGCTTTGGTGAAGAAATCTGCAAGTCGCCCTTTTGAACTCACCGGCAAGAGCTTCATCATGCCTCGTCTGCAGCCTTCTCTCTTACAAAGTGACAGCCAATTTCAAGATGTTTCGTTCTCTCATGGAAAACTGGATTAGCAGCTATGTGTATAGCACTTTGATTGTCACAAAATAGTGTAGGGGGTCTTTCACACTTTATCTTCAAATCATCAAGAAGGTAGAGTAACCATTGAAGCTCGCAAGTAGCCGTTGAGAGTGCCCTGTATTCTGCTTCTGAAGAAGATCTAGACACGGTTTGTTGCTTCTTTGACCTCCATGAAACTAATGAAGATCCAATAAAAAAACAATAACCAGTAATTGATTTCCTAGTATCTAAACAATTAGCCCAGTCTGCATCAGAAAAACCAGAAACCTGCAGAATAGACTCTCTAGGAAAAAATAATCCTCTGCCTGGAGAACTCTTTAAATACCTCAACACTCTGCAAGCAGTATTGTAATGGGTCACAGTAGGAGAATTGATGTGTTGACTAAGTTGCTGAACAGCAAATGTAATATCTGGTCTAGTGTTAGTAAGATAGAGTAGCCTCCCTATCAATCTCCTATATGAACTAACATCCTTATAAGCTTCACTAGAGTCTTGGTGTAGCTTGATGTTTGAGTCTAAAGGAGTAGAAATTGGTTTAGATCCCAAATAACCAGATTCAGTAAGCAAATCCAAGCAATATTTTCTCTGACACAGTGAGATTCCACGTTTTGACTGGGATACCTCTATCCCCAGAAAATATTTTAAGACTCCTAAATCTTTAATTCTGAAGGAACTGTCAAGAACATCCTTGATTCTATTAAATTCATGTATGCAGTTGCCAGCTAGTATAATATCATCAACATAAATCAATAGAGCTGTGAAATTATCATTGCTACTCAAAGTGAACAAAGAATGATCTGATGTAGACTGTTGATAACCTTCAGCAATCAACAACTGAGATAATTTCTCATACCATTTACGACTTGCTTGCTTCAAGCCATACAGAGATTTCTTGAGTTTGCAAACTTGTGCATTCTTGGCACATTTGACACCTTTTGGTACTTCCATATATACATCTTCATTCAAGTCCCCATGCAAGAATGCATTATTCACATCTAATTGGTGTAAAGACCAATTTTTCACAGATGCCACAGCAATCAGTGTCCTCACTGTTGTCAATTTTGCTACAGGACTGAAAGTATCAAAGAAATCAAGTCCTTCCACTTGATTATAGCCTTTAGCAACTAGTCTAGCCTTGTATCTTTCCACAGAACCATCTGCTCTATGCTTAATTTTATACACCCATTTACTGCCAATAGGTTTCACATTAGGTGGTAAATCAACTATATCCCATGTTCCATTCTTTTCTAAAGCTTCTAACTCAACATTCATAGCCTCAACCCAAGATGGATCAGTACAGGCTATTTCATAAGACTCAGGTTCAACATCATAGTTCAAAGAACTAGAGAAGTGTTTTTGTGCAGAAGACAAATGAGATAAAGAATAGAAATTCTGAATAGGATAATGAGTACCTGAGGAAGACTTGGTTGCAAGTGTAGATGTCGAATTGCAAATGTACTCAGAGAGATAGGCAGGTTGGTGCTTCTCCCTGGCGATCTTCCTGGTTTCGACATCGCCCGTGTATCAAAGAATGGCACTTCTTCATGTGGTATACTAGGTTCTGATGCCTCACAGTCACTGTCACAGTGACTAGGTGAGAAATAATTCCATTGTGAAATCGGTTGAGTTCCCTTGTATGGCAGAATTCTCTCATGATAGGAAACATTTCTAGAGATGAAGATTTCTTTGTTGTTCATGTCCAACAAAATGGCACCCTTTACCCCAGATTTATAACCCAAGAAAATGCATTTCCTTCCCCTAGGTTCAAGTTTTGTTCTATGTGATTGGAGAGTAGAAGCATAACATAAGCAACCAAAGACTTTCAAAGTGTCTAAGTCAGGTAATTTGTTGTAAATAAGGTAAAAAGGTGATTTGTTTTGTAAAAGAGGGCTAGGTACACAATTAATGATGTATGTAGCATGAGTCACAAAGATAAGGCCAATCTTTGTTTAGGTAGCTTGGATTGGAAAAGGAGGGCTCTAGCTACATTCGGTATATGTTGGTGCTTCCTCTCAACTCTCCCATTTTGTGGGGTGTTTCAACACAACTAGTTTGGTGTATGATACCTTTGGATGCGTAAAAGTCCGGTATAAGGAATTCGGGCCATTATCCGTCCTAATGGTCTTAACTTTGGTTTCAAATTGGTTTTCAATCATGTTTACAAAGGCTTTTAGATAGTGACTAACTTCGATTTTGTTTTTAGGAGTGTAACCCATGTATATCTATGTAATCATCAACTGCAATAAAAATATCTATGATTGTGTAATTGAAATAGTAGAGACAGTCCCCAAATATCAAAGTGTATTAATTCATAAAGGTTTTTCTCGCTTCTACTACTACTTAGGCCATAAGGAAGCCTTTTGTGTCTAGCATAATGACAAACATCACAAATGGAACCTTCATCAGTTTTACAAGAGGAAACTCACTACTCATTAACTTCATTCTACTAGGAGATAGATGTCCTAGTCTAAAATGCCATAGGCGCTTTTCGCAACCTTCAAGCACTCTATCAAGAATCAGAACTCCATGCACCTTCCTTGCTTCAATCTCTAAGTACATAAGACCTTCAAACATCACACCCAAACCAATCTTCTTCTTGGTACTGTGTCCCGGATATGACAAATGTGGGGCCAGAAAAATCAACATCAAAATCAACTTTGATATTTGCTAGAAGCAACTTAGAACCGACAAGAAATTTATATTGAACCAGGGGACACATAACACATTGTGAATGCAAAAAGAAGGTGAAAACTCAACTGTGCCTATGTATCTAGCCATGACAGTATTTCCATTTGGTAGTGTAATCCTAATGGGTGTTATAGCAATGTACTTTTTGAAGTATTTAAGTGAACTACAAATGTGATCAGTAGCCCCTGAATCTATAATCCAAGAGCCTAGATAGGAACAAGTTAAGGAACATGCCAATGGGAAAATACCTGCCAAAGCATCTGCATAAATACTAGACTTCATTACCATATTTGCTTTGGGAGTGGATTGACTGATTTTGCTCTCCTGAATGAGATTCAGAAGCTTTTCATATTGATCCTGCGAAATTCCTAGCTTGCTCTCCTTCACATCTTCTGTAGGGTAGTTCCTCTCATGAACCTTCAACTTCCTTGAGGCATACGCCACAACCTTATTTTCTTGCATCAACACACAACCTAATTCCTGGTAGGATGTACGTCAAACTAATACAACATTAGTGCTAGTCAATTTCTTTTTCAACTTCTAGAAAATAGTTTCCCACTCCTAAGTCCACTCATAAAACTTTCCTTTTCTTGTTAACTGCATCATAAGCAAGCTCAAGGAAATCTTTGATGAATCATCTGTAGTATCCTATAAGCCCAAGGAAACAACGGATTTCAGTCACAATTTGTGGACTCTACCATTTTAGCATCACATCAAATTTAAAAGGTTCAATCGCAGTTCCTTCTCTATTGATCACATGTTCTAAGAACTAAACTTCATCCAATCAGAATTCACATTTAGACAACTTCGCATAAAATTACACATTCTATTTGAAGAATAAATGAGAATGTCACCAATAAACACTACAACAAACTAATCTAAGTATGGACTAAAAGTCCTCTTCATATACTCCATAAATACTGCCAAAGCATTAGTCATGCTAAATGGCATAACTAGATACTCATAATGACCATATCCATACTTGATAGTAATTTTTTGTGTATCTTTTTTCTTAGCTCTAATCTAATGGTAACCAGATTTCAAATCATTTTTAGAAAAGACCGAAGCTCCTTTCAACTGGCCCATCAAATTATCTATCATCGATAATAGATAAATTCTTAATGGTGGCTTTATTCAACTGCTAGTAATCCACACACAACCTAGATGATCCATTTTTCTTTTTAACAAATAAGATCAGAGCTCCCCAATGAGACACTTTGGGTCTAATAACACTACAAGAAATTTGTGTTTTACCAGCAAATTGGATCCGTCGGTACGGTTCTAGCGGATTAATATTGTCGGTAACTTTTCGGTGAAAAAATGGACTTTCAGGTTGATTTATTTCGTCGGTAAGTTTCGGATAGAATTTTTGGCATTCCAACGGATTATCCCATCGAAAAAGGTTTAGGAAGAAAATATAATCCACCATTAATGGACGTTTCTGGCGGAACCTAAAATCGCTGCTAATTAAAACCGAGCGGGAATTGTAAAATTCAAATTCCGTCGGTACATGACGTTTCTGGCAGATCCAAAACCACCGGTAAATCTAGGAGGGAAATTTGAAATACAAATTCTGCCGGTACCGCCAAACAGAAATTTAAAATTCAAAATCCACCGGCAAAGCTCATTTGTGGCGGTTCTCGAAAATGAAGTGGGATTTCAAATTTGAAAAATCAGTCGGTAATGCTCCTTAGTGGCGGATCTCATCCGCCAATAACGTCACTTTGTAATTATACAAACCTTCCCATTCCCTCATCCCTTACTCCATTTCTCTCCTCTTCTCCCATACTCTCATTTCTTTCATTTCGCTCCTCTTCTCTCGCTCTCGCAAAATTTAACGGTATGTTTCTCAATAAATATTAGTTATATGTTTTATTTAATTTTTTATTTTATAACATATATGAGTTTTTTAACATTTCCGAGTTTATTTGTTTAGAATTGACTTAGAGCTACGTGAGAATTTTGTTGGAGAGAGCCCGGAATTAACATCAAGCTAGAGATTAATTCTCTTCACTTCTGGTTAGTTAATTACCAAGTTATTTGTTATTAGATATTTTAGTGACACGTTAATAATATGTTAGTAACGTTTGTTAATTAGAATTGTTTTGTAAATGGTAAGTTAATATCATGTTAATAACGATACTTAATTAGTTATTAAAATTAGTTAAATAGAAATTATTTATAAAAAGAAAATTATTTTGTATAATCTATGCTAGAAGAAAAATATATTATATAAATAAATACAATATGTAATAATTATTAAAATTAATTAGATTGTGATTATTAGTTAAAGAAAATAAATATATTTGTTATTAGATATTCTAGTAGTAAGTTACTAATATGTTAGTTAAAAAAAATTATAGTGAATTATTTGGTAAAAAGTTTTTAAGACTAATTAAATTGAAATCATTTATAAAAAAAAATCATTTGTTATTATCTATGCTGTAAGAAAAATATATTATATTCCCTTGTCAAAAAAATATATATTATATAAATATAATATGTAATACTAATAAAAACTAATTAGTTGTCAAAAAACAAATTAGATTGTGATTATTAAGTTCATTAAATTAAAGATATTTGATATTTATCTATTTTTATGTAAATAAATTTAGTTGGTTTGTTTTATTAGTTACGCTAAATATATATGATTTGTTTTAATATAAATGCATTTAGTTTAGTTAATTTAGTTTAAATACATTTTGTAGTATTATGTATATCCCCATAAAAATGGATTGTAGTGGTTGTATGATCAAATGTATCCTAAAAGAGCTGGTTTGAAGCGACGTTTTGTACGAGGAGTCAAAGAGTTTGTTCTTTTTGCTAAGCTTCAAAAATAATTTCTTCCACAAGGTGGAATTAGATGTCCGTGCTCAAAATATAAGTTTCGATATATAAAAAATGAAGGAGAGGTCAGACTTGATTTGTACAATAATGGGTTTGAGCCAAAATTATTGGACATGGACCCATCATGGCGAGGTAGGGCCTGGGTTAGCAATTCATGTGATTAATGTTCCGGATGAAGTAGAAGCTCCCACATCAAATAGTTATCCAAAGACTAAGAGATATGAATCATTTGATGTTGTTTAAGGGATGATATCTGATGTCGGAGTAAAATTAGCTTTTGAAAAACAACAATACGATGCTGAAGAAGTTCCAAACGAGGAAGCTCAAAGGTTTTATACGTATTTGTGTGTGAGACAGATAAACAATTATTTGAGAGATCTAAATACTCTAAATTATCAATGTGTTTGACTGTTGGGTCTTAAGTCTCAATTTAATGTTATAAAATTGTGCATGGAATATATGACTAAAGTGATGCTGGATAGCAACCCCCATTCGGGAAGTTTTACCGCAAAGTTATTATGATGATAAAAGATAATTAAGTATCGAAGTTTGGCTTAAATTTTGTAAGAATTGATTGTTGTGTGTCTGGTTCATGCTCTATTATGACAATGAGTTTGGCATAAATGATGGAGAGTTGATCGAATGTAAGTTTTGTCAAGAGCCACACTATTGTGTCACTAGGACAAGGACAGGCAAAGAAAAACAAGTTCCAAGAAAAGAAATGTTTTATTTTCCAAATTTATCAAGACTGCAGAGGATGTTTACTTCATGGAAATTGCGGGTAAAATGACGTGGCGCAATAAAAATAGAAACAATTCTGATGAATTACATCACCCATCTGATGGTGAAGCAATGTTCTATTTTCCGATTTTATCGTTAGGTACATTTAACTATTAATAGTAAATATTTAAATAATAAATATTAGTTTTTATTTAATTATTATAAATATTTGTAATTATATTTAATTATTTTAAATATTAATTATAAGTATAATAATTATAATTATTGAATTTTCAAGCGGATTTTTTTAAAAAAATTACCGGCATCTTTTAAGGTAAATAAAAAATACGGAATTACCAGTGATTTTTTCAATTTACCGGTGGTTTTTTAAGTTAAATAAAAAAAATTACTAAATCACTGCCGCTTTAAATTTTATCAATTTACCGTGGTTTTGAAAAGATTTTTTAAAAAAGCGAAATGCATTTCCATCAGTTTTGGTCTATGTTTTCGACGGAAAATCCGCCTAAAAACATTACCCACAAGTGTTTTTCCAGCGGCAAAACTCTGCTGAAACGTCACGTTTGCGACAGATTTTGTGCATTTTCGGCGAAATTTTACTGCCGATAAAATGCAATTTTCTTGTAATGTAAACTCCTTACTAGTAATATCGTCTAACTATTTATTCATCTCAATTAATTCAACCGGTGACATTCGAGAAGGAGATGTAGAATTAGGTCCTATACCAGTACCGAGTCATTACAAAACTCCTAAACTTCCTCACATACTCTCCCAAAGTCATACCTCCTTGGGAGAAAGCATTCACTCAAAAAGTTCCATGTCTTAATATGGCCGTCACTTCAAGAGATATAAGGACAAAGTCTCCTTCTAGAATTGAACACTAATGTATAATGTATGATAATATTTTTTATATATATATATATATATATATATATATATATATATATATATATATATATATATATATGATTTAATATATTTTTAAAGTGGATGTAAATTTACAACTTTTTAGATTTTTATTTACTAAAAAAGACCTAAAAATCATAATTTATATACTCCATATACATTTTTCTTATGAGTATTGATATTTTATAACTAGTGGTAAAGCATAAGTATTGTGTAGGTACTTAGAGTATGAGTTTGAATCTGCAACGGTTTACTTTCTCCTCTTCACCCCCCTACTCGGATCATTGTACGATAAAGACTCACAAATATTAATATTTTTGTCTCATTTTATTTGACGCCTAAGGTTGTTACTTTCGCGATATTAAGAAAAATAATTAATTGTCCATAATTCATTATAATTATCTCATACTTTCTCAATATGTCTCATGTTACTCCATCTCCTATTAATCATTAAATATTGAGGAAAAAACTACATAAATATTTCAAGGGCATAATAGAGGGAAAAAACATTACTGTTTCGTTTGTATTGTAAAACAACCATTAAACTGAGACACTTTTTTTTAACTAAAACGTTAAAGAAAATGAGAAGGAGCCCAATAAATATCTAGCAATTTATTCACATCTTGTCAAAAGAAAAACAATTTATTCACCATGTGAAAATTGTAGTTCATTTTCTTGTGATTACAAAATTGAATAAATGTCAAACTAACATGCGACCGAAATGTCTATGTTAATTACTCCAGCCTTAAAACTCCAAATTTCAAACCAATTATGTGAAATTGTGAATAGCAATTAAAACTCCAGCCTTATTTCAAAATGATCTAGAAGGCCATTATTGATTACTCTCTCCTACCATTATGAGGATCATAGTTACTTTTTTTTACAAGCGGAAAGAGGGACATGTTTGATAGCCAGGATAAGGAGACAGGATATGATACATCCTGTGATAGTCCAACGTTTGTTGAGCTAGCAGAATATGATAGCCCAATCTTATGACTTATCGTATCATGTCTAGACTACAACAGATCTAGTAGATGGGCAGCGTTTTTTTTCATCTATGGGCAGCGCTTTGAGCCGAGCCAACGTGACGTTGGCTATTCACTCCAACAATGGCGCGCTTCCCAAAAAGCGCCACCCATTGCAAAACACGCCCTCCCAGATATGCGGCGCTTTTTAAAAGCGCGAATATATCCAAAGCGTCCTCCCAGATACTTAGCGCTTTTAAAAAAAGCGCGAATATATCCAAAGCGCACTCTCAGATACTTAGCGCTTTTTAAAAAGCTACTGAATATTACCTATTACGCGTGCTGGCTTCATTAAAAGCGCTGAATATTGCCTATTTGTGTTATTAAATACCCAGTACGCTTTATTAAAAGCTACTGAATATTGCCTATTTGTGTTATTAAATACCCAGTAGCTTCATTAAAAGCGCTGAATATTGTCAAAAAAAATTAATTTTTTTTCTGTTTTGTGTGTTTTCCTTTTATATTTACAAATTACTGCATGTACCAATCCAATCCAATACATAACAGAATCAAATTGCTAAGAGGAACCCAAATTACATATAACAGAAACAAATTACATAAGAGGAACCAAAACAAAATAGCTAAGAAGTTTCATTATCTAATTCATATGTATCCAAAACAAGCTATCAAGTTACAATATTATGAACCAAAAACTAGCTAGGCTAACTTATATGTATCCAAATGAAACTTTAAAAAAAACGGGAGACATAATCGCACCATTCTCCCTAAGCTCAAGAATCGCTCAACAGAGTATGTCCGGCTTTGACAATCGCTAAAATCTGAAATTATATAAATAAATAAAATTAGAATTGAAATGGTTAAATATTGGAAAGAACCACTATTAAATCGAAATCATATAAAAATATATTATAAGTAGATACCGACGGGGATAGTCGTTTTCTTTTGGGTAATAATATCCTTCATATATTTCATGACGTAATACCCACAATCAATGTTATTGAATTGTTTAGGACACTACAAAACATAAGATTAGTTAATTGTTAAATTGAGTTGAATACGCTTTTTGACAAAATAATGTAATGTATAAGTTAGAAACTTACAATTATTGCTAACCATTTGACCGTTAATTTATCCACTCCCCAATATGTCCTTAAAAGCTACTGAATAGAATGTCATATAACTATATTAATAACAATATATACATATATAAGTAAAAGTAAGAAATATGCAGAATGACACAAAATAAACACACTGTTAAAAAGCTCCACAAACTCCAAGTGGTTTTTGTAATGATTTTGAAGTGAGTCAAGGTAATACACGGTTTTTTTTTCCTAGGATTAATTGCAAACAAAACCCAATGTCTCCTACAAAATAAATTTACGAATAAGTAATTGACTACTATTAAAAAAATGCATGTTATATAAGAATTAATGAGTAAAAATTCTTACCCTAGATTAACTTAGGTGCTAGAAGTAAGACATCATCACTTCTATTTTGAGCTTCATTGAAGATTGATTGACATAAGTTTGAGCAAAGAACTGGTTTTGTTCCACAAGTGATTGATAATTTGGCGGTTGGGATTCACTTGATGAAAGGTTGTACTTTTAGGACACAAGAACAAATATCTATGTGTCTGTTTGGAAGGACCACAATGTCCTCGCATAAGTACCTACATTTAGATATATAAATATATATATATATATATATATATATATAAATTAAATTAATGATATAATAAAATAAAATCGACAATGTCAAATAATAAATTACATAGTACCCGACATATATATTCATAATAATACCGGTTGCCTCATCCGAATCACATACAAAGACGGATATCCTCACGTCCGACTATTATTGGACCATTAGCTCCAAAAATTTCTTCATCAAAATTTATGATAAGCAATTTGTCTTTCATCATGTATTTCGTGCACTGGTCGGCCTGACCAATATTCATATAAGCTTCACTAATGGAAGAGGAAGAGGCGGTGAGACACAATTGGAGGAGAAGGGAGGGATGAGTCACTTGGCGAGAAGAGGAGGGCGATCGGTCACTTTTGGAGGAGAGGCAGTCGTGAAACTTCTACATAAGGGGTGGGAGACACTTTTGTAGGGGTGGATCGAGACACTTTCTTGCCAATAGATATTTCCTTGCCAACACTTTTCAAAGGAGACCTTTTCTTGCGGGTAGACACTTTCTTAGATTTTTCATTTTGGCGCATCTATGTATAAACAAAAATAATTACTTAGTTAGCACAAATTATATGACAAAAACTATAATTAGTTAGTTACAAATATATTGTCACTTACAACGACAAGGTCGATGGCCATGCCACAAAGGTACCAATCTGCCAGTGACACCGTCAAGATATCAATACCATCAATCGGAACAGCAATGGTGCATCCTCCTAATTGGTACCGCAACTCGACTCTAACATGATTTGGAGGTAGGGGTAAATTGTGCATCAAGGGACCCAATTGTTACATGTGAAGCCAATTGCAACCATTTCATGTGGGTTTGAGATATACAATTCACACTCACACTCATTGTTGTCCTAAATCAATTATAAACCACAAAATAATAAAGACATTATTTGATGTATATATATATATATATATATATATATATATATATATATATATATATATATATATATATATATGTACAATAAATCAATTATAAACCACAAAATAATAAAAACAATTAATACCTTAGTTGACGGCATGGTGCAATATCTCTGTAATCGCTATGTGTAGCGAGGGGTGGTGGTGTGAGTGGCATAACATGGCCATAAAGCGATCGATATCATTAAGTTGAGCTTGCAAACTTTCATACAATGCCATCATCTTTTCGGTGGTGGGCGGTCATGATTCTCATCATAGACTTTCTGTTTTTGGTCCAAAGTACTCGGTTGGTGCTACTCCAAATCCAAAGACCCTTATGCGACCCGAGTATTCTTCTTTACCTAAGGCACGTGTAAGGATTTCCTTTTCGTGAGCAATCGGTGAGCTCTCCCGTGACACTCGATCGTGATATGGCTTCCCGATTCACAAAACAAAAGTATAATACATTATAAAAATCATAAAAGTTACAATTAAAATCAAGTGAGCTTGAATTTAGGAAATACTTACAATTCTTTTCGCACACCTCCTTAGTTTTAGGATCAACAATCTCCTTTTCTTTGTTTAGTCGAGCCTCTACCCACAAAACATGTCGCTTCAACACCTTCTTTAGTAGGATATTTCCCACTCTTCACCAACTATATTTAAATTTACCAAATATTAAGAAACTATTTATAAAAAGTTTCATGAAACTAAAAATCAAGCTTATTGTGCCTTACCAATATCTCTTCAATATGTTGATATGGAGTAGCACCGCTCTATAAGGATACTCACAACCGTAAGCACACTTTCGATTCTGTTTCACTTGCTTTCTATTAAGAGAGATAAGTATACATTAATGTATAATAGATAATTGTCAAATATATTTTATGTTATAACTTAATAGATAGTAGCACTAACCAAGAAGTTTGGATCTTCAAGCATCGCCTCCTAACAAATGTGTGTCAATCCTCCTCCAAATAAACCCACTATATATTGGTGGAGGATTCCAATTGATGTTTCCATTATCATCTTTCACCAAGTTTTTGTTAATGTCGTTCGAAATTTTTATGTAACTTTCCGGCTTCCTTCATTATCCAAATCCTTTTAGAATCATCCACATCAAAATATTTCTCTTATGCACATTCAATGAAAATGATATAAATAAATTTATATATATATATATATATATATATATATATATATATGGGACTACAAAATTACTAAATAAGATAACCAAAAAGATCTAAAATTATATACCTGTATTGTTACCCACAACTCATGTTTTTGTTTCTTCAACACGGGATTTTTTGTGTGAACCCAAGTAGTGATTGTTATTGGTATCATTTGTTTTACCTTACTACCAAGGAAAGTAATCAAATGAGTGTTGTTTTCTCCAATTGGCGGACCTTAACATTCCATTGGACTCGCATTATGTAAATAGTAAATTAGATCACAAACAATTAAAACTTAGTATTGAATGAAGTTAATTAGCAATTAATTAGTAACTTACACTTAATTTTTCTTTTCCTTTACTTATCCGGTTGATGATATCCTTTTTTACTGTCATTCCACGAGGAGCACGCTTCCTGATATAGTTTGTAACATCATGATCACTGCCCTCACCGGTGTCATGCCCACTATCACTATGATCTCGTCATCTTACCCGCAATAAAACATAATCATTGTTTGTTATATTTATCCAATTAAAAAAACATCCAACAAAAAAATAAATAATCAGTCAAAGAAGATGAAAATAAGATTCATGTCTATAAAATAACATCTATATGTCGGTTACCTTTTCCTTTTCTTCGATACAATTTTTTTGCAATTCGCTCCTTGGTACTTTGTTTTTGATTTAATCGTTATTCCATCAAGTATGATCCTTTCTAACATACACAACATCCTCTCTATAAGTACTTTCCTCTTCTAGTGATGTCCCCAAGAAAGTGGTCGTCCTCGATACCATCATCATTGGTTTCTTGATCATAAATGTAATTCACTAATTTTTTTTTGTGTCAAGAAAACAATAGACCAATTGATATCAATTGGATCGGTGACATAAAACACTTGTTGAGCTTGGGATGCCAAAATAAAAGGTTCATCTTTATATCCCAACTTCTTGAAATTCACCCGCATGAACCCCGACTCATCAATCAGTAAACCATTATTATTGTCAACCCACTTACATTGGAACACGGACTCGAAACATGGTGTAATCCAACTCCCATATTTGTTCAATGACCCCAAGTATGACATATTCGCGTATACGGGATTTGTCTTTCGCGAATTGATGTATGCATAGCTTGAGCAACAAGAGTCACCCCACTATTTTGCATTTTACTCGATCATCATGGGTTTTTGTATAGAACGTGTAAGATTAATTAGATAGCTGGTGTAAGAGAAAACATGCATATTTGGACCTTTGCTAACCATCTCAATCTTTTTGAAATCGAAGTAGGATTCATAGCAAACTCGAAATCAATGTGGTCTTTTAACCACACTATGAAACTCCGATTGTGTTCCTTTGTTAACCAAACTTCACTCTTATATGGGTAATCACTCTTAAGTATGTCCATGTGCTTGGCAACATATGAATCAACCTCACTATCATTGTGCAAAAACATATAAGTGTGCTTGATGTAGTTCTTCCCTTGACACCATAACTATTTTATATCCCGACATCCCTTTACTAATGCTTCCTAAGTGACGAGACCTTGGAAGTCCATGCAGAATATTCAAGACTAGATAGGTAGGCAAAGCGAGTAACTCAACAGCCTTCTTCAACTATGTAGCGCTCAACAATACAACCCTGGTCGTGATCGGTTTTTCACATATCCTTTTAATATCTTCATGTAACATTTCAAACGGATACATCCATCTCATGTAACATGGGCCACACAATTGTGTCTCTCTAATCAAATGAACTGTTAGATGAATCATTATGTCAAAAATGAAGGTGGGAAATACATCTCAAGCTCACACAAAGTGACAAGTAATTTCTCTTTGCAATGATGACAACTTTCTAGGGTCAATCACTCTACTACAAATCGCCTTAAAGAAGTAACAAAGTTTGGTTAGCGTCTGGCGCACTTTCTTAGGCAAAATGGATCGTATACCAATGGGGAGCAAATTCTCCATTAGAACATGACAATCATGGGACATTAAAGACTTTAACTTGAGGTCTTTCATGGATACAAGGTTTGTAACATTTGAAGAATACCCTCCTGGAACTTTTACTCCATGAAGAAACTTACAAAACACAGTGCTTTCCTTTTTAGATAGAGTATGAGTCACGGAGGTAGATATGTACGTGTACCCTTCTTTATCGGACCCATTCTGGTCTCAACCCCATACTAAGCAAGTCCAACCTCGAGTTGATGGTATCTTTAGTCTTTCCGGCATATTGAGTAAGGTACCAATGACACTTTCAAAGAAATTTTTTCAACATGCATCACATCAATGAAGTGTCTTACATATAATGACTTCCAAGATGGCAAGTCAAAGAAAATCGACTTTTCTTCCACCCCGCTTAGCAACCTCTCCCGCAAAAGGCTTCCCAAATTTAATGTTCAAATCTTTCACATTTTCAAACAGTTGTTCACCCGTCAAAGCCGTGGGAGCTTTACGGGTTTTGGTATTCCCATTGAATGCCTTTTTCAACAATGACATCGATGAGTAGATGGCAAAATCTACGATGACCGTGGTAGATATTCTTCCTACCATGTTCCAACCACATCCAATCGGTGTTATCTTCACATATAGGGCATGCACAATCGACCTTTCAGACTGCACGTGATAGATTGCCGTATCTTTGGAAAGTCATTAATTGTGCCAAAAATCATAGCCCTCAAGTTGAAACTTTCTTCTCTGAACCCATCATACACCTCTACTCCATTCTCCCACATTAGCTTCAAGTCTTCAATTAAAGGAGCCAAGTATACATGGCCCAAAAATTAACAAAGACAACATCATATATTTGCGTTTCATGCAAAGCCATGGAGGTAAGTTATAAATCGCCAATATCACGGGCCATGTACTGTGGGAGCTACTCTGAATATCGTGCGGGTTAAAACCATCGGCAGACAATGCAAGTCGTAGGTTTCTTGGATCCAACCCGAAATCAGGATAATCAATATCAAATTTTTTCCATTGCGGAGAATTCGCCGGGTGTCGTAACATGCCATCTTTAATCCTTTCATCCTCATGCCATGTCAAGTGTTTTGCATCTTCTGAACTACGGTACATACGCCTAAATCGAGGAATTATGGGAAAATACCACAACACCTTTTTCGAGCAGAATCTTTCTTTTTATACCGCGATGCATTACATTTAGGACACGACTTTAAAATGCATGTTCATTCCGAAATAGAATGCAATCATTGGGACAAGCGTGTATCTTCTCATAGTTCAAGCCAATGGACCCTAACATTTGTTTTGCATCATACGTCCGAGAAAGGAGCACATTATCCTTCGCAACATTTCTTTCAATAGTGTGAGTAATTCAAGAAAGCTCTTATCCGTCCATCCGTGGCAAGTTTTCAAGTTATACAACTTTATCACAAACCCAATAATTTTGTGAATTCAAGATAACCTCATACAACGGCGTCTCGCATCCGTTATCAACTTCTCAAACATTTGAGGACGGTCATTAAGATCGTCTTCAAAAGCCTTTGCCATCTCTTCAAATTCGTCCCCAACAAACGTAGGTATTTCGGTGTCAACCGGTGCACATCTCTCAGTACTATTACCCATATTCGAAGATTCAACTCTTTCCTCACCATGCATTGTCCAACAAGTGTAAGTTTGATCAATTCCATTACCCTTTAAATGTCCTCACAACTCGCTCGCATTAATCGATTTTACATAGCAACAACGTAAACAGGACATATCATATTACTAGATCTCCTAAACGTTGAACAAAGACAAGTTCACAAAATAATCCACTCCATCTCTATATTCCTTGGGATGACGATTATCGGACATCCACTTTCTATCCATAATGTCCCAATATCTATAATAAATTCGGATAAGAGAATTTACAATTTTATTGAAGCTAAGACATTCAATCAACTAGCTAGTAGTTTCAACTAAACAAATCAAAGACTTTGATGTCTTCTATATAGTCATTAATTCTTCATATAAAATAAACAAAAGAACAAAAAAAGTACCGAACAAGTGGAAGTAACATCGACAAATATCCAACCATTTGTGAACTCGAACTAGAACGAACTCTCGAACCAAGACAAACTCGAACAACGATCGCGAAGCTCAGGCAAAAAAAAACTCCCAAAACCTAACAAACAATTCGCATATTCGATTTAGGCACATTTGATTTTACTAATATAGATGACACACACTTTGCTTAAAAAAATCTATCCTTTGAGAATCAAAATCTCAACAAAACCAAGCAACAAACACATATCAACTAATTTCTCTCCTATCAAACACATTCAACTAATTTTACACATATCAAACACATACAAATACATTCAACATATTCCTCTTCTATCAAATATTTTTTTCACACATTCAACATATTCCAATCAAACTACATATTCATCTCCAACCTAACAAAAACCTAAAAACAAAAAACAAAATAGAGAACTAACCTTTGAGAGAAGATGAGGACAAGCAATGAGGACTATGGGTGCTAGAGAGGATTGAGACAAGCAATGTGGGTTTTGGGGTTATTGTGGGTTTGGGGTTTGTGGGTTTGGGGGTTATTGTGGGTTTATGGGTTTGTGGGTTTGGGGGTTTGTGGGTGGTGCTAGAGAGAACGAGAGTGAGGAGAGTTGAGAGAGGAAGAGCTAATGAGAGTGAGGAGAGAAGAGAACCGTGAGAGAGAGACGTGGCGAGAGAGAGAGAGAGAGGTTTGTGGGTTTTGGGTGTGGGTTTTTTGCCGAGAGAGGCGAACGCACGCAGAGAGAGAGAGGAGAAGAGAAGCGCGAAGGAAATGAAAATAAGAGAGAAAACGAACGGGCAAAAAAAAAATTAAAGCAATATTCAGCGTTTCTAAAAAATGCTGAATATGTCAAGAACGCGTTGTGTGATGGGCAGCGTTTGTGTAAAAACGCTGAGTATTCTACGCGTGATGGGTAGCGTTTGGTGTAAAAACGCTGAGTATGTGTAGAACGCGTCCTTCAATGCGCAGCGTTTGGAGAGAAACGCTGAGTATTCCTGCGTGATGGGTAGCGTTTGGAAAAAACGCTGGGTATGCCGAGAACGCCTCCTTCAATGCGTTAGGCGCTTGGAAAAAACGCCGAGTATTACTTGCGTGTTTTTGTGATGGCAAAGACTCTTTGAGGAAACGCTGCTCATGGTGGCGCTCATTTTTAGCCAATTTGGCGTATCTCTCTAGTAAAAAAAAAATTATCGTGAATTTGAGTTGTGTTAGAAACTAGCAGTAGGGATGTCAATTTAGCCCATATCCATTGGGCAGACGCAAAAATTATGCATATTGGCAGGTAATTATGTGCACATCTGGGCACGAGCTCGGGTACGTGCACTATGGAGCAATGTTATTAAACCCGGACCGACCCGGTCGGTCGGACCGTGAAACGGTGCCTAGGTCGGTTCGAGTCACCTATTGGATCGTGGTTGTTCCAGACCCGGTGCAACCCGTGAGCGGAAGGCCTCGACCCGGTGCGACCCGGTGTTGACCCAGTCGGTGCGACCCGGTGTTGACCCGGTCCGGGTTGCTGATTTGTGCTTGTTTTTATTTTTAAGTAAAACGACGCCGTTTGCTATTTTTTTTAAAACAAAAGCTAAATTTGAATTCAATCTTTCTTGTTCAGTTTAACTTTAAGGTTTTTATTTAATTTCTGATGCATCTTTTATGAGTTTTATCATTGCTCTAGCTTTCTTCAATCTTTCTTATTTCTAATTCAGTTTAACTTTAACATTAAGGTTGCTATTCATCTTTCATTTCAGTTTAGAAGCACTGTTTTGATTTATCTTTAAGTTCTTTCATAATTTCAATTTTAAGTTATGTGTAATGTTGAAGTTGTTGAATGTAGATGCTGAATCTTTAATCTTGAAGTTTGTTTTCAATGAAGAATGATATTTAGTTGCTGTAGTTGTTGTTGAGTTGAATATTATTCAATTTTAAGTTATGTGTAATGTTGAAGTTTGTTTTCAATGATGAATAAGTAGTGAGTTTTTGGACAATTTTATTGTATGGTAAAAAAATTCATAGCTCTGCAATATGTGAATATACAACATGCCTAATTTTAACAGGTTTTAGTAGTGTCACGGGTCATGCGGGTCAACTACTAACCCCTCGGTCCGCCCAGTGACCCAGTGACTTGCTCGGGTCGACCTCCGATCCGATTTTAATAACATTGCTATGGAGCCCACCCCTCCTCGCACTTGCATATATATAACAAATTTTTTTGACCAATATATATATATATATAACAACTTTAACTATATATAATTTTAAAAATAAAATAAAATGATTCGTCCATTAAACATTAATCTAGCTATTAATATTTTATATTATTTACTACAATTTTAGGTATATCCAACTTTAAAAATAACAAATCCATTAAACACATATTCAACTGCATGCTATTATTGTGTATGTTTTTATTTCGCTAACTACTACAGTTTTAAATATTTTAATAAGTAGATGTTTATAAAAAAATTGATTGCTTTTTTAATTTAATTATGATGATTCCTTGAAGGAACAATGTTGTTTGCTGGGTTTGGGTTCGCGAAGGGAAAAGAAGTATCGAATGAAGAAGATGATGAAATTTTTATTTATTAAATATAATAATTAAGAAATAATTTTGTAATAATAATAATTTTTATGTTTAAATTCCAACAAGGCAAGCTAGCGTGTCAGCCACGTAGGATAAGTGACTGACAACTCAGCGCCACTTTTGACCAAATTGGAGGGGACTTTGATTTTACAAATTGGGAAAATAGGAGGACTAAATTCGTGAAAATAATTCTTGGGGGACTAAAATCGTGAGTTGGTGAAAATAGAGAGACAAAATTTGTGAAAAAAATTCATAGGGAACAAAAATCGTGAGTTGATGAAAATAGGAGGACTAAATTCATGGAAAAAATTCTTGGGGAACTAAAATCGTGAGTTGACGAAAATAGGAGTACCAAAACTATAATTAAGCCTAATTACTTTTACAGTTAAAGTACAGGTAAGTATTGGCACTTGGGTGCTTAGTGGGTATCAGGACAAGCATGAAAGTTGATGCCCATGTATGTGTGGGCTCGGGTACGAACAATATAGTACCCTACCCAAAGGGTGACCATCGCTATCCCTAACTAGCAAGATTGGATAAAAAATAATTTACTCATTTACCCTTTATAAAATATAAAAATGTGATATCTAATAAAAAATAAACATATATTAAAAAAATTGGTATTAAATTAGAATTATTAAAAATATCATTAACATATAATATATATATATATATATATATATATATATATATATATATATCATATTATTATTTATTAACTTATCTAAAATATATAATAATAAAAATATGTTATATTTGTACTAAAAAAATAGAAGTAATATATATTATCTTATTTGATTTCTTATCAGGTGTTGCACACTAAACACACGATATATTCTGCCTCTACCTTGTCATGTCTCTATTCTACTTTATATCATATCATATCATATCATATCATATCATATATCCTATCATGGCCATCAAACGACCCCTAATATTCTCTCTACAACCTTTATAGAAGATGTAGAACTTGTTTGTTTTTTAATGTTGCAGCTAAACATATATTAGTACAAAATTCAACTATCGAAAAACTCGTGTAACTTCTAGGTGGGTTTGTGAAGTTAGTTTTCCCACATTCTAGTAGTTCTCTATGTAATTCTCTCCTGATTGGGGAACCTTCAGTTCAGAACTTGTGGTCTATGAAGGCAATTCTTAGGTGTTTTGAGCTTGCATCGGGTCTGAAAGTGAATTTCCCCAAGAGTAGTATCATTGGGGTTAATCTGTGTCCTCTCTTCCTTTCTTTGGCGGAAGGTTTCCTTCACTATAAGGTAGGATCAGTGCCGTTTAAGTATTTGGGTTTTCTGGTTGGGGACAATCCCCAGAGGATTGCGACTTGGGATCCTCTTGTGGCTATTCTTCGAGGTAGGATTCACTCTTCGAAGAATAGGTTCATTACTCCTGGGGTCGGATTGTTCTATTGAATTCGGTCCTCAATAGTATTCCTATTTTCTTTCTCTCCTATCTCAAGATGCATGTGGGGGTGTGGAGGAAGTTGGTGAGGCTGCAGAGGGATTTCTTGTGGGGTGGTTGTTCAGATAGGAAGAAGATCATGTGGGTCCGTTGGTTGGAAGTTTGTAAACCCAATAGTGGGGGGGGGGGCTTGGGGTCAAGGACCTATGGGCTTTTAACCTTGCTTTGCTTGGTAAGTGGCGGTGGATACTTTAATCTGGGTGGACTCACTATGGAGGGATGTTCTGGTTTTGAAGTATGGGGTTGGGGTGTTTAAGACCCCTAAGTTGTCCAATCTTGTTCCTCCATCTTGGGCGTCGCGTTGGTTGGAAAGATTTATGTCTTCTTGGTTCGGTTCAGTCAGAGGCGTACTGGTTTGGGGACATGGTGGTGAGGAAGGTTGGTGATGGGACTTCGACCTTTTTCTGGCAGGATACGTGGGTGGTGGCTCAGCCCTTGTGTTGGGCTTTTCCTAGGCTCTTCCTGGCTTCGGAGGTGATGGATAGCTATGTAGCTGATTGCGGGTTTTGGGGGATGGGGTTTGGTGTTGGAGGCAGCATCTGTTTGTCTAGTAGGAGTCTCTTTTGGAGGTGCTGCTGGATTCCATACATCTGGTAGTTCCAAAGTCTGTTTTGGATGTTTGGTCTTGGCTTAGGGATGTCTCTACTTCATACTCGGCTAGATCTGCATATCTTGGTCTGATGGTGGACTCCTCCGTTGCTGTTGGTTTTTCAGAGGTTCAGGTGTCTATTTTGAGTAGGTTGTGGCGGAGCTTGGCTCCTCCGAAGGTGATTGCGTTCTCCTGGCAGGTTCTCCTGGATAGGATTCCTTCTAAGAGGAATCTGGTTCACCGTAGAGTCATTTTGGATCCCTCCCTAGATTTCTGTGTTGTGTGTGTAGACCCCGAGGAGTCTGTGTGTAGATCCCTCTTCCTACGGTGCCCCTTTGCTCTTGACGTGTGGTATGCTATTTTTCGTTGGCTTGGGTGGCAGCTTCCACTGCCACTAGATTTATTCTCCCTCTTTTCTGCCTTCCCTGCTTTTGGGTGGGGCTCTAGGGCGAAACGAGGGTTGAGTTTGATCTGGCATTCAGTTATTTGGATTTTGTGGGAGGTTCGTAATGGGTGGATTTTCTCGGCTAAGCCTTCTGATTGTAGGCTTGCGATGAATAGGATTAAATCTCTTTCCTGACGTTGGTTTCTTGCTAGGTCGTGAGGTCCTACTTGTATATATTATGAGTGGCATGTTGCCCCCTTGCTATGTTTGAGTCGGAAGTAGTCTTTCATTTATAGCCCTGTTTTGGGTGGACACTTCTAGTGTCTCTTTTTGCTGACTATATATATATATATATATATATACACACACACACGTTTGCTTTTAAAAAAAAGCAGTTCTTTATGTAATTGGGTTGGAAAAAATTACTCCATTTTGTTCCACAATGTTACATTTTCTCTTTTCACTTAAATTAAGAAAAGATTATAAAGGAATGTATTATAATTTAATTTTATCAAATTATCTTATTATTTATATTTTATTAGGGGTAAAACTGGAAAAAGGATAATTAATACTATATTGAAATTTGAAAATGTCAGAGTTTTGAGACAATATTTTTTACAAATGTGCACTCATTGTGAGACAAATGGAGTGCATATAATAAATACTCCCTCCGATGCATTATCTAGTTTTTATGTAAATAGTTGGCAAGCAAATTTACTAACTAAACGTTTTTAATATCTACTGAAAAGAATCTATTATTTTATTTTATTTTATTTTATTTCCAATCCATCAATTAAATAATAATGATCGCTCCATTTGGGATGGTCTAAGTGGCCCATATAGAGTAAATATTTAGGGAAATGGGGGCCAGCCCTAGGGACATGAAATGAAAGGGTTTCGTATAGGGAAGAATCAGAAGACTCTAAGAAGCAGAGGGACCACTGAATCACATGGAGTTGCAGTTGAAGATGCTGCATCTCATGCGGTGCTTAAGTTCTAGTAGGAAAGGAAAATACTACAAGTTTATTTGATTTTTGTGTACCAACTGTGAACAAGTCTCCTGTTGACATTGAATCCCATATGATCTACAATCTGCATATGTCCTTGTCTTACCCAACAACTAATTTAATCTTCTATTATCAAATTATTTTTCCCATCATTTTCTTTTTGTCTACTCAGACGATCAAAACGATAAATAAACACCACGCGCACATACTATTACTGTTTATACTTAGGTTTGAACTCAAAAGCCGACATCCCTAGATCATATCGCTGAAATTGCCGAAATTGTGAGAGACAGTTTTCCCATCAATTCAGTTATGGATAGTGTGCGCTCCTAAGTCCTACCAATAAAATCAACCACCTAGCTAGAAAAATTCTCAACCTTTGTTTTTTTCCTACTTCAAAATAAATACTCAACATGTTTGGTATAGTTTTCAATATTTTACCAGTGGAATAATTCATGATTGATATATACATACTACCTACTACTTGGTTCGTTTCATAATAAGTGTATGTTTTATACAGATTTGATTAACTATAAATAAATGAAAAAATATACTAAAATTTGTATATTTGGTCCTTTATCATAATTTAAAATTTCATATTGGTCTTTTATCTTTTGTTATGTCATGATAAGTCCTTTATCTTTATTTATAATGACATTATTGGAACTTGATTTGTACCTGATCGCCAAAAGGGTGGAGTGACTGATGAGCTAGGTGAGTAGGTCGTGTCGTCGAGCTCGCTTTCGGTGGTACCGCAAAGCACTCTCATATATATAGTGACAGGAGGTGACTTGCGGCCGTTGGATCGCCGCGAGTTGATCTAGGTCGTTGATCAAGTGCATGTGAGCCCCCGATCTTCTAGTGGCCAAGCCTTCTCGCTTGTTGGGCCACCACATTGCTTTAGAGCGGGTGGGCCGCTAGCCCAAACAGAACTAATTTGGTTTTCGATCCATCTCCACTACATTAACGCATGTGTCACTGATGTGTGACATACTTATATGTTTTATTTTACAATGACAGATCATCATCATTTTCTTTAATAAAAGGCAAAGAAAAATTTAGGGTTCTATGTCTTAAAAAATCTCACTTTATTCAAGTTTGCATCACGCTTTAGAGTAGAAGTTGATGAGATGACATCCACAATGGTGGATCTAAACCTCAACGTCAAAAAGAGACAGAGTCAGTCAATGAATCTCGAGGGGACATTGATTCGTCCCACAAAGGCTAGGTTACAGAGAATGCTCAAAACGAAGGCACTAAACTGGAAATGTCAGATAGGTTGTAGCGGTTGCTTCTGTGGATGAGGAAATGCACTGAGAAGTGAGAAGAAACAACACTAAGATGAATGAAGAAAGGGAGAGAAAGACGTTGAGAACCTAATGACATAAAGGAGTTGTGTTGTTGAGAAGGGAGAAAGGGATGAAATGAAAAAAACCCTAACTCCTAAATGTTTACGTCTTATTGTCTTATCGAGTTGATAAACTACTAGGAAAAAACAATATAGTGATTGAAATTAGTGACAAAAAAAATTAAGTTCGTCATGGTTGTAGCGCTCAAATGTAAATAAGGATGAAATAGGCCAGACCGACCGATAGGAGCCTATGGCTTAGCCTATTTAGCTAAAACTGTCATTACACGCCACCAAAAAGGCTTTTAGCCTACCAAGTCATTCTACTTAGGTAAATATAAATAATATTTTTATTATTACTATTATTATATTAATTTTGTACTTTGTTAGAGCATAAATTTGCTTATAGTTTCTATTAACTTAAACATTGGCGTACATCAGTATTTGACATATTTAAAGTTATTATTATAAAATAGAATTTAAATAGAAAGCCATATAAAGAAAAAACTTTACAAGGTTTTGGTAGATCTCGAATTAGAACCTAATGTCATTGACCTATTAGCTTGTTAGTCTATTTATAAAAGCCTACATCACTTAAAGGTTCACGCTTTCGTAAAAACTTGGTGAAATATCTAGGCTTTTAAACGACTTTCAGTCCTTGTTAGGCTTTTAAAAAGGTCAGATGGGACCTTTAAAGTGGGCCTATTATAGGCCGCCTAAGATTTTCAATTATATTGGGCTCAAGCCTTTCAAAGACTAGCTCGACTCATCCTACTCTCAACCCTAATATTAATGATTTAGAGATGTATTTCACATTTTCAATCACTAATTTCCCTCTCCAGCTAATTTCCCTTTATTAATAGTAGTCTCTTTAGCCTTTTAAAAAAATGGGCCGGCCACCCCTTGTGTGCAACTCGACGCGTTGTCAAATGCTGAAATACCCCCCGGCCCACTCCTTTTATGGCGAGCTGGTGGGACGACCCGACAAGTCCAACCTTATTTCCCACTTCTAGAAATTTCATTGGCAAAGAAAAAAAGAAAAAAAAATATTTGCTCGCATTCTCTATACACCATACCTATCACATAACACATAATCTTCCTATTTCCAGTTCACAATTCTTTACATTCTTTTGTCACCTTGTTTCTCTTTTTCAACTGATAGCCAATTAGTTATGCAACTAATATGCAACAACCCTTATACCTTTGGGAGTTGATGGTTATGATGCTAATGGAGTGCTTGATCACTTTGTGGAGGTCGGGAGATTGGTGAAAGGCAAGAGGAGTAGGGGTGTGAAGCATATTATTTGGTTGGCGGTGGTTTGGCACATATGGCTAGCAAGGAACAACGTAATTTTTAAAGGGGAACCTTGGTCTATGACATCAATGGTATTGGCTATTAAGAATAGCGCAAAGGGGTGGTTTAAAGCTAGGAAAGGAGAAATTGTGGGGTTCAATGGGCGGAGTGGTTTTCTTGCCCTTTGGGTTGTTTTTTCGTTCTTTGTAACTCTTTGTAATCCATACAATATGCTATTGGTAGTGCAGTCTTTTTTTTCTCTCGAGTATTTTTTTCACCCGGTTTTGGTGGCTCAGAGGTTTAATGTAAGGGGTTGGTGCACCCCTCGTGTACCCCTTAATAAAAGTTGATTACCTAAAAAAAAAAAACCTTTATACCTTATTAGCAAGTATAGTTATGTTTTGTCCGAGATGACTGGTTAATATAAGGAATATCCGAATAATTAATGTATGTCAACACACAATGTTGTTCCAAATTTAAACCAAAATGCATAAAAGAAGCTCCGATCTTGGAGTTTCCCCTCAAATAATTGTTTGCACCTTAGTTAGCGGAATATGATTTATTCTAAACTTGTATCATTTAATTTGCAATACCTCAATAGACTTAAAAGTTGGCATGTTGTGCCTGGCACACAGAAATACCAAATATAAATAAGTTAAACAAGAAGAGAACTTTCAAATTATTATTGTTGTTGTTATATATAAGTAGCAGTAATATTAGTTGTATTTAGTATTTCCTACGTACCATTAATAAATATATTTTTCCCTAACAAACAAAAATTATATGTTTGGCCATTGACCCCAAACATGAGCTGATTCTACTGACTATGATGTTTAATTAGCTACAGACAACACTACTTTACTTTCGTTTGACATTTCAAAGAACATAAAAAAGGTGAACCTTTTCAGCTTCCTTATAAGAAGCCCACAGAAAGTTGTATTGCAAAATGCGCGCGCGAATCGATTTCCTGAAAAACAATGGCTGAGAATGAAACAAACTGTCAACTGTGTAATCTGTAGTTTTTTTTTTTCAAAGGGAAACTGTGGTCTGTAATTTGTAGTTTTCCATCTACACAAATGTTGATACACTTTCTATGTAAAATGGAGTTAATTACTTTTTTGGAAAAAGAACCCTTTAATTACGTATACGGCACTAGTGAAATTGTTTCTCAAGCGAAGACGACAGCACTAGAACAATAGTAGAAATATCTGCAGTTAAATCTATATTGCGACATGGATTGGGTCAATTTCTATATATTATGTTACGGATATCAAATCTTACTCATGCGACCCTTTTCTTTTTAAGTTGAAGGGCATTGCGCTTTAAACATGCACATATATACAATATACCCCATGTGATTAGGGGTAGAAATAGACTGGACTGAGCAAAACTTCGCTTTATAGTCGGCCCAATTTAAATGTAAATGTTGCAGCGAGTTTGACCTGTAGTTTGTGATAGGCCTATTCTTGTTGTCTCGCCTGACTTTGTTGTATTGAATTTTTCGCTAACTTGAATTTGTTATACTTGCAGGTGGTAGAAGTAATTGCTGGAGGGTGCAATGTGTAAAGCCCAAGCTTTACAATTGCTCCAGACCAGTTGCACTTGAACTGCCAAACAATTATTTTTGTTGGATCTCGCGCCGGATCCGCTTGAGTTGGGTACACACGCGGGTTATCTTGACCCGACGTATATATTCTTTCTATCACTCTCTTCACTCGTCGAAACTCAAGAACCTTTCACTCTCTCTTGATTCTCCTGCCTGCTCTCTCTCTTCTTCTCTCTAAACGTTTCAGAAACCCTAGCAAGATTCGAGCTCTCTCACGCGTTGATTGAAGCTTGGATCTTGCTAGGTCTTGGCTTATGATGAATGTTGATGATGATTCAACAAAAACCCTCCGGTTTTGTGATGAATCTTACAACCCAAGCCTCGATTTTGTCTTCTCACCTTCGCGATGAGTTTCACCTTCTGAAACCCTAATGCAGTTCTCGAAAGGGTTTGATTCTCCTAATCAAACCTTCAGGACTCTTATTAAGGTAACAATCTTCGTTCTTTACGATTTTGATGCTTGATTTGTTGAATTCCGAAAACCTAATTTACGGAATGTTGCTTTGGTGTCTGTGGTACAAATTTTGGTTTCTCAGTACTCAAGAGAGGTATAATCTCACACTTTCTTTGTGCTCTTGATTTCCTTTCTGTTAACTGAAACAAAACCCTAATTTCTGTATCTGTACTGTTGCATGAACCTTCAAATGTGTTCTTGAGATGAACACAACCTTTTCCCTTGCCCAGAATTCTCTCTCAGAATTGTTTAAGGTATTTTCCTCTCTTCACTCTCTGTGTACTTTCTTGTTTACGGTTTCAGTCACAGAAACCTCACTCTAATCACTCCTTTTTCACTTGTTTGCAAGGTACAACCCTGTTGCAACTTGACAAACCCAGAAACTGAGTTCTTGAAGCAAACCTTGAATGTAACAGAATTTAGAGAAGAAGATACTTGCAGTAGGAAAATAGAAAATGCAGTAAACTTTTATTAACTCTGTTTTTCTATGTATATGTAATTATTTACAAGTGTATGAATGTATATATATACACAATGATAGGCACATGTAGAAAGCGGACATGTTGGTTAAAGGTAGTTAGTTAGTTACTAACAACCTTTAACCAAATAAACCGTTAGGTTTCTTTAGGTCACAACACTATTTAAACTTTGTTGTGTGAATGTGGCTGAGATGATTTATAACGGCTATAATTTTAAGCCTTATTAAGGGTATTTTAGAACTTAGGGTTGATGGATTAGGAATTCCAACATGTTGAAAGCCTGATAAGATTTGAAAGTCTGTTTATAAAAGTTTATTTCGCTATTATTTTTATGAAATCCTACAACCTTTGAGTGGTATAAGCTTTTGTAAATTGACTAACAAGCTATTAGGTCAATAGGAATAAACTCTAATTTGAGATCTAACAAAACTTTTTAGAGAATTTTATTTTTGGTCGGCGTAGACGAAATGACAAGCAAACATCATGCCCACAAACTATCCAACAACACACCTAGGTTGAAGTCGGGAGCTGGCATTCCCATATCATTGAAATTGCCAACACAACCAGTAGTGAAGGATATTGTTTAGAGAATTGCCCTTATATGATGCCCTACTTAAATTATATTGTATAGTAATGTCAAAAAATGATGTAGTTAAATACGTTTGAAAATAATAGAAAATGTTAGCAAATTTATGATTTAAGATAAAGTACAAAAAAAATTATAATAATAATAATAATTACAATAATAAATATTATTTATAATTATTAAAGTAGGTCGGTCTAAAAGACACTATGGCCTAGTCTTTTTAGCTAAATAGGCTTTTAAAAAAACATTGGCATTATCTATTAAAAAACACTTGGGTTGACTTGGGACTGATATAGACTAGGCTGTAAGCCCCTAACAGTCGGCTGACTTATTCCCACTGGGAGGGGATTCTCTCCATTGGACTTTTCACTTGACACTCTCAAGTATTAAATCTGCACCATTCAATCATCGATCCCACTTCTTTTAATATATCTCTCCAACTTTTTGTCTTATTCAATGGGTGGTTCAGATTCCACTACACCATAAAGTCACGGGAGAGAATCTATTCCCATTCCCACCCTTATGTGTGATATTCATTTCTTGAATAAGTGTATAAAATGACGCTTATCTAAAAAAAAGTGTATAAAATGATATCCAAAAAACTTGTTTATTGAGGAAAAAATAATTTATAATTTTTTTACAGAAAAAAAAATATGTTTTAAGTTTTTTAAAATACATAAATACAGGGTTGTTTAATATGGACTCGATCCAACAGTGGACTCTGCTATTTTTAGTAAGTTTTAATGAAATATTATTTTTATTTTCCATTTTTTATTATTATAAAGGTGTTTTTTTTACTAAAAATGGTAAAGGTCCACCTTTAAACCTTTTTTAAGAAGTTCATATTAGATGCACCCCATAAATACTTTTTTTTTTGAACAAACGGACAAATTGCCTGAATTAATTAATAAAAAAAAGGGAAAAAAACAGAAGAAAGCGAATGGGAGACTTGACCGAAACCCTTGCCAGGCAGAAAAAACCATAACAATGAGCCCCTTACAGAGCCCCTAAAACACCACAGCCTACAGGCTGGACTAAAATCCAAGAAACCAAGCTAGCTTACAATATTAGATAAACAGTCGAGACCAACCAATCGCTGGCTAGAGGAGATAAACAGAGGATCTAATAACCTCAAAAAGCATCAAAAGAAACAGAGACTGAATTAGTCTTTGAATGAGTGTTATACACTGTTGTTTTCTAAGCCGATTGTTGTTTGTGTTTCTTCTTCTTTCGGGATGTGGATCCCACCTGACTGGACTTATCCTCAAGAGAAGAAATCACAGGGTCACCTACATCGTCTGAAGACCCACTCCATAGTTTTCGTAGAATATTCATGTCAGCTTCAACAACCAGATTCGATGTAGTTATGTATGTTGAGGCAGCAAGCACATCGTCGTCACCTGAGACATCCCCCCAATCCTTCCCTATAATTCGCATGTCAGGTACATCCATCGTGCTACAAGAGGTGGCATCTAGCCTAGTCGTGGGAGATTGAGTGGAAGAAGTTGCCTCCAAAGAGGAGAGGGACCACCAACACCCTTGAAGTGGCAAGCACCGAGAACTATGAGCAAAAGTAGATTCCTCGAAGGGATATCACAATGAGGAGTGTCGTAATCTCCTTTGCATAACATTACAAACAAGTAGGAACTACATTAAGAAGAGGGTTTGGGCTCCCAACCATCTCTATAGGAGAAATAACATTATTATTTGTACCCGTAGCGATTAGGCTACATTGTTATTTCCTCTACCAACGCCACACTAGCATCTTGGAAGTTGGATGGGCTAGCTTTGGTCACACTCGCAACATTTGTCTGATGATAAATCTTGTGTGTCCGAGGAGGTTGCACATTATTTGAGGAGTCTCCTTGTCACGATGATCTTGATGAGAAGAATCCCCTGTCGCTCCTCTCTTTGAGGAGCCTTATGCTTAGGCACATACACCTGTTTTATCTGACGTGTCTTTCCTTTACAAGCACTATTGGTATGACCAACAATATTGCAATTCGAACAAAAGGAAGGCAAGTTTTCATATTCAATATCAATTGAGAAAGCATAACATGGCCTCTCAACTAGGATGTGATCCCTAAGTTTTGATTTCAGGTCTATATCAACCAAGACACGAGCAAAGTGACCAAAAGATCTATCAAATGAACTTTTTCCTGTTGTATCATCTAGTTTAAGTGGAGTTCCAACACAACTACCAATTGCAAAAAGAATTTTGGGTCTCCAATATTCTTGAGCCAATCTTGTAAGCCTGATCCAACACTGAGCATTTGTATTTTTGATATTGGAAGGATTAAAGTCAGGCTGCCAAGCAAACAATCGAAGCATCCCTGGCTTGCATTGCCAAGCGGGCTGCAACTGGATTCTTTGTAAATCATCAACACAAGAGAAGGAAAATTCATAGTATCATTTCCCTAAAGAAATCAGTCCCCACTTGCCTGTTGGTTTCTAGAGAGCTTGAAGTTTGTATTTCAAAGCGTCTACCTTGATTGGATTGTCTCCCTTTGAAAGCAGAATTCTTCCATGAAGATGCGTTTTGCATTCTTCCAAACCTGTTAGATACTCCTCTTCAGGGATTGAGATTGATAAATCATCTCCTTTGAAACACGGGTGAGGGAGATGACTAAGAGGAATATCACAGGTCTTGTTATCAGACCCCATTAAAACTTGTGCAAAAGATTTTATTTTTGTTGTCTCTTTGTGAGAGTCATTCTGATTGGTAGCAGTAGAAACAGGAGCAGGGACATCAAGCATCAATTCGGGGAACAGTTCCTGCGATTCCTTAAGAGCAGTTGCTGGAATCACTGTCGCAGCGGGACTGACGCACGCATTTCACATCCAATCGTTGCATGTTGCTGTTGTTGTGAAGACCGAGGCGGACAGACTTGCGGTTGCTGTTTGTGAAGACCGAGGCGGAATCTGTGAGAGTTGTCGCATCGGGGTTGAGACACGCCATCGATCGCACACCGGACGAACCGACAGAGAGAGCAGTGCAGAGATAATGATCAGAGGGGTACCGTGACAGGACCTGCAACATGTCTTCAGGTTGACATGCCATGACGGCGCCTAGGGAAAGCAGACCCTCAAAATCGCACTGCTCTCTCGACTTCACCCCATAAATACTTAAACACCTAATACTTTCTAATTCACTTCATATTAACTTTTTTTTGAGTGGTAAAGGTCCAACTAAAATAAATCCCAACTACTTAACTTCAACACCTAATACTTTCTAATATTCTCCGTAACACAATCCAAAAGACAACTCTCACTTATTTCTCAGTGGCCCTCCCTGGCTCTTTGGTTGTGTAATTAACAAGTATATATGTTGAAGATGTGTATATTTATCTAATTGTGTAACAGGGAAGGGAGGCTCAACATTTTTTTAAAAATAAAAAGAGGATTAGTAGCACTTCAAAAAATAAAAATAAAAAAGAGGATTAGTAGTGCTTTCTATAGAAGCGTTGCCGAGAATAAAAAAAAAAGTGGAAATAGTAGCACTTACTTTCTGAAGCGCTGCTTATCTTAAAAGAATAAGTAGCGCTTTTTAAAGAAAGCACTACTTAAATTCAAAGAATCACTAGCATTTTCTTTAAAAGTGATGGTGATTCCTTAGTGAATTGGTAGCGCTTCTACTAAAAGTGTTGTCGACTTCTAACATTCAGGAGCGCTTCACAAGCATTGTTGATTTGTTTCATGCCTCTTAGCAGTACATTGATCAGTACCGCTGCTAAAGCCTTTTTCTATTGTGGCGAGGGTTGGTCAAAGATAAGAATGGGAAATTTATCTAGCATTTCATTTGAGATGCGGTAATTTGGAGCATTTGATGGATACGGAATCATATTGTTTTTAGACACTCCAAATTTGATTTCCATCAGATCATATATAAGATATGATAAAAATTTAGATCTTGGTTGTTGGCTCATTTGGAAACTCTAGGATTCTTTTTTTCTGATTGGTCTTTTATATACAAAATTATAAAATTATTGAAATTATAGACGCTTAGCATTTTTGATTGGTGTAAATGTGTAATAGTCCAATATATATACTCCGATGACATATATTGAATAGCACTACTTGTAATAACCTCAATTTTGTATTTGAGGTGAGGTACACATGTACCGTTAAAATCAGTCAAAATAGTACATTTTACTTGTAAAAAAAAATAAGCATAAGAAGTGATCGGGTTCACGTCTCTCAAGCAAGAAGCATGCATGCATGCACCGTCATCCAACACATAAGATTCCAAGGTTAAACTTGTATTTTTATGATAAAATTTAGATTAATTCAAAAATGTTATTTGGACATAGATTTTAGAGATAAAAATCGATATAGTTCAACTTACAACATGAATAACCAAAGTTTTTTGACTATTACCAACCTCGCTTTTTCACAGCTTTTTCGGCGTTGTTTAAAAACTTCCTTGGTTAATTGATCACTTGGCTAATAGTCAAAAAAACTTGGTTAATTGGTGTTGTAAGTTTTTTTTATTCGATTTTTCTAAATTTTTTTGTCTATATAACATTTTTGTAATTAATTTGCAACGGATGTGCATGGCTTGGTTCATTTTAAATTGTGCAAATAATTTTTCTTTAAATTTCTCTTGGATTTCGGGAAAGGCAGTGGTAAAAAGTTTCTTAATTTACACTAAAATATATATAGTGTGTTTGTATTGTAGACGAACAACAAGAAGGCGTGACGTCCGTTATATTTGATTTTTCTCTCCGTTTTCGTTTACATTTGTTTAAGGTTCTCGAAGTGCTTACATAAAATAAATAGAGAAGTAAGGTAAGTTCACATTTGATGTGTTGAATCTGTTGATCATTGACATATATAGCAATCTCAAGTCCCACCGAAATTAACGACTTCGGGAGTAATTTAATTAGTAACTTGTGATAATGGTTAACATTATTTTAACTTATCTCTTAACTATAATATTATAATACACTTCTTTTCTCTCTTTTCACTTGTTGATTTTAAGAAGAACAAAAATTGTTCTTTTCTATTTATTACTTTTGTTACTTGAAAAATATATTCATTTATTCAAAATAGTTTAATATATCGATAATAACACAAATGCAAAATTGTTAAAAACGAAGATGAATAAATCTGCAAATAAACTCATAATATCCAAGTTATAATAGCATAAAACGATAGAATGTATACAAATGTGACACAATCAAAGTCACTGAAATACTCATGTTTCTAGATCTCTAACGTTGATGCTCAAGTCATTGATTGGGTTAATTGAAGTTGATAAGTCAATCAGAATCAAACAAACGTACACCACAAGACGAGAAACCAAATAGTATCGCACTAAGACGATGAACAAAATAATGTCGCAATTAGACAATGAAATCAAGAAAAGACACAAGAGAAAAGTTAGATCTATGTGGAAATCACTTATTTTATTTTAGATAAACAGCGAGTTAAAAAAGTAATGTAGAGGGGTGATTATAGGCCAAAAAAATTACTCAAAATCACCCCTCGCCAATAAATGATGAATAAATAAGAGAATAGTACACAGAAAGTTTAGAGAAAGACGAATAGCGTTGAGTGTCACAATAGTTATAAGTTACTTAATTGTTTTTTAATTTATACTCATTAATTAGTTATCATACCGGATGCACATCTAATATTAAATTTGGCTTAGGTTTGTTAGAATCCCTCGCTTTTCCTGGTGAGTATTTGGTGTGGAGAGCTAGCAACTCTATTTGTATAGCTAATGAAGAGCTTCCTTTAATCCAAATTAAGCGTAATGTGAGAAGTCTCGCTTATCTGATTTCTACCACTTTCATAATAGCGAAAACACCCCTAATTTGAGATGTGTTACTTGGAATCCTTCTAAGAAATCCTCTATCATTTTGAACGTTGGTAGAAGTGGTTTGGGTAGTCCTGGGCCATCAGGCTTTGGTGGGCTTCTCAAAAAAATTAATTAAAGATGATTGTTGAATTTGTAGTTTATGTTAGGATGAAGTTTTTTAAGGAACCAACGTATAAGATATAAGTGGTAGATATTTGGATTCTTTAACTATTTAGTCAAGGGTTCTGTCTTTGTGCATATGAAAAAATACCTGATAACCCCTCTAAATGAATTAATAAACTGAGTTAATATTACAAATCTTCAGTGTCGCATTCGCAGAGGATTGTCAATGCGAGAATAGTGTTATGATGCATGAATATTATATTCCCTGTTGTGATTAATTGCATATATTTACAAATTTACAAATAAGAAAACGGAAATGTGCACATATATCTTGAACAAAACTAACAAGGTTTCTGTTTTATTTACTGTTGTTTCTTTCATGTCCACGAAATACAAACTGTGCAATTAGGTTGTGGATATGTGGTGAACATGGGATCTATACTACCTATAACCTAACAAAAGATCTTTGATATGATAAATGGTGCTACAACAATTAATGTTTATCACTGTTTTAGTGGATTTGGATTCCACCAGATTCTTTTCAAGTTGGGTGAGGTCACCCCTATATATAGTTCTTTGGTTACTTTTAATTTGCTTTATTAGAACTTTAGATTCCTATTTGTTTCATTTCATCATAATCATAATTATAGTAAAAAGTGAGTGTTGCCAGTTCAAAATATTGTTAATGCATTGATCCAGCTATTACGTTCATATTAGCAAATCAATTAATTTGGATGAAAAAACGTTAAAACGAATACTCCTCTCTTACATAATATAAAGAAAAAATTGGCCAACCAAAATTTATTTGAACCAAATACATCAATTTTTTTGGTATTAAAGAGGGCCTAAACCCCAAGAAAAAAACGAAACTAGAACTAAAAACAACGAGGAAAGAAACTCTTGTTAACTAAATTTTTGTTTATATTATGTAACGGATGAGAGATATTACTTGGAGGATTCTGTTCTTTTCCATCAATAGAGAGCACATTGCCTACCCTACTTCCTTCTAATTATAAACTTCATGATGCAACACACATTAGATTTCTAGTCAGACAGCACCATTATAAAAGTTTGATGCAATTAATGATTTCCCCACAACCTCAACAAATTGATCACTATTTGAGTGCAGCAGTGCTATTATTAGTTACATGTAGATAAATAAATAACACACCAAACTATAGCACCCCATGTGTAATCTTACATCATGCCTCACTCAAAGGTTGCAGCATATGCATATGTCCCTCCTATGCATATATATCAAGTTTAATTTGTTAGACAGACAATGAATTAACACATTATCCAAATGTTTTTTTTTATTTTTAATTCTAATTCTCTCACCTTCTCCATTATACTTAGGCCTAACTTGATCAACATTAATGTTTTCATTAATATATCATTCATTCCACCCAATAACTCTCGGATGAAATGATTCATATATCTTCATGTTTAATTGTAGTCCCGAGTTTAATTCAAATTTTGGAAATACAAAGAATGCTAAATCTCTTTTTGCGAGAGCAGTCAGAACTCATTGTGCCTTTATCCGACTCATGCGTGGAATTAGTTTGTGCAATTGTGCACAGAAGATGGTGGACTTACAACAACAACAACAACAACAAAAATGCATTCCCACATGATGTATTTATTAATCTACTAAATTGAAGGTTTTAAGTCGTAACTGTTATAGTCGTGTTGCAATTTTTAATATGGGAAATGTTGTTTATCGCGAGGGTAGTTCATGAAACTGCCCACGAATGACGTGGGTGGTGTTATGCGTGTTTTCATTTAAATTATTTTTCCATGCAGCAGAGCCCCGTGTTATATTCGGTCATGGATTTGCTGGCACGCTCGTGGGTGCTTTTAGCAAAAATTCTTCGCCGTAAATAGCAGTGCTCTTTTAATATTATAGAGAATCGTAGTCAAATACAATAGATCCGGCTTAAACAAAAGTCCATGATGTCACCGTTGAGATCATGATGGCGAACCTTTTTCTAAAACGTTTGCACATGTATGCAATATTCAAAGTGAAAATCACTTAAACTATTATCACAATACTATATAAGAAATTTTGATCAATGATAATAACAAATATATATATGTAGAACTTACTTACACGCAATGGATACTTGGTTAGTTGAGGACACAGTGAAAGTTTAAATTTTTGATTCAAAACTGAGTACTATATTAGACTCCCTTTTGTATCAACTACGTTGTCTGAGTCATATAAAGAAGAAAACGAAAGAGCAATTCATGGGGACCACGAATAGTGTTAAATCTACAAAGGCTAACTATCCATTTGAAAGACTTAGGTAGAGAGAGAGAGAGAGAGAGAGAGAGAGAGAGAGAGAGAGAGAGAGAGAGGTCAATGCAAATAATTTCCATTTTAAAATACTAGAAGCCTCATTTTCTTTCATATTTATTTAGCAAACTAACTTTTTCTTTTGAACCATACACTTTCTAGGTACGCAAAATACAATATGAAATTGGAAATTTTCCCTCTATCATGTGCATATTGTCCACAAATAACTGGTTAGGAGGGACAAGCTTTTCTTTCCTATTTATGGGGATTGGAATTTGATGACATCCACCAATATTAAACTCTAGGAACAATGTCATTTGAGGATTTTTTTTGGTCGACTTTTGTAAAAAGAAATAGTATATGATAAATGTGATGATTTTTTTATTGCTTCAATGTTTAGGATTTGTTGGGAGGGTTACCCAATTATATGTCCTTCTAATGCTATAACAAAGACACAATGACATTATGATAAGGGACCACAGAAAGAGGCAAGAGATATATCATTGGGTATGGGTGCTTCAATTCGGTCCATTCAACTTTGAATCTGTAGTATTAATTTGTGTGCTAGTGGAGTATAATAAATTTCTTTGATGATAGGAGATTATTTATTTCTCTGATGATAGAAGTTTGTTTATTTTTCTGGCATAGTATTCTATGGCACAATGATCAATAAAATTGTCTACTCTCTAGTCCCTTCTTCAACCTAGGCTAAAAACAAGAAGCACAACGATTAGTAACATGGTATTTGGTTTAGGCTAGAAGAACCATTCGTAGTACTATATGGCTTGATTCTACTTTGGCCTCAACTACCTACCAATAAAATGTATTTTAAATGAGTAAAATGTGAAATTGTAAGAGTTGATTAAAAAATTAATGATTGATCGATATTGTATTAAAATGCACGAAGAATTATGCTTAATTTAAATCTTAAGCGTTGATTTGCTTTTTAGTCTGCCATGGCTTGTCGCTCGATTGAGATTTGGGATTCAAGAATATTACCTGTGTAACAGATTCCCTTGATGTTGTCAACACAATTCAAAGTGATGGTAATCTTACTTATCACCCTCATGCTACTATTCTAATGTGTATTTGATGCCTGCTAGCTCTTTATTGGTGTGTATCTATTCTAAAACACATCCTTAACTTGGCAACTGACCTAGTGTTCAATCAATAGACTAGATAATGCAGATTAAAGCTGCAATCACAAAAAAAAAAATTAGATAAGCAAAGCTACTGGTTGTTGATTATTCCTATCCTCGACTTTGTATTCTCCTTTCAAAGGATGTCATGCTAGTGTGTGACATAAACTGAAATACTTACATCCTCTATCCCGTGTTTGGAAGTTGGAACCATATTTTCACTTAGTCAGCATATTTTCAATGTGACAAAGCACATAAAGGTAGCAGCAAACTTCTTACGTTAAACTTTCTTGAAAAGAAGGGAATTAGTATTCAAGTTTTTGATTTAGTTTCGATAGCTGGCCAAATATTTTATATTTTCCAACAGGATACATGTCACAAGCAATCACAATGAGCATAAGTATTTTACAGGTTGTTCTTTGAATGATCATAACATATAAGAACTACCAAAACCAAGCACAAACTAGTGGTGCATTATATTGCACAGGCAGTCTATTGAGACAATATATTAGAGAACAGTATAATGCATGGGGAAAAGAAATATGGTTTCTAAAATAAAGGGGAAGACAATAAAAATTAAGCATTTAATGTTCACCATTTCTTGCTGAACACTAGGAATCTCATTCACTCCAACTCAACTCAATGCAACACTAGTAATACCTTACACCCTATTACTTACGAGCATATGTAAGCTGAACTATTGAATCAATCCTATACAAAACCTGCAAAATCTAAATTAAACAATACAACAACATAGATGTGCTAAGAAAAGTGCAAAGCAATGAGCAACACATGTATCATGTCAGCTACATATCTAACTGTATTGGACAGATTCATCAGAATCATCAGATGTTACATCGGACTCTTCTTCCTGCTCTTCAATTTCATCAACTTCATCAATTTCATCAATTTTGAGTGATCTACGGGCAGACATCTTATTCATGGCAACAGTTTTGCTTACTCTCTGCGAACGACTTCTTATGGTTTGATGGGTGGTAGGAGCCACAGAAACAGGAGAAAATTCTTTATCACTATCAGAACTATCTGCCTCAATCCTTACCCTTCTCCTAGGACGTGTGGGTTTGGTTGGCTGCACACAAGGTGTTTGTGGTATTTCAACAGAACCATCCAATTCCAGGTTGAAGTCAATTTCCAGTTTCCCTTCAACAAATAAGGTAAGAAAATAATAATGTTAGCAGTAATAAAGGTTGAAAAAAAAAAAGGCTAGTAGAACTGCATAACACAATGCCCTTAGTTTTTTTCTTGGTATGATGGTCGAACTCGCAGTGCCAGGACCTAACACACACACACAAATGAGAAAACCAAGGATCGACGCCCGGGGGGATCGAACCCGACAACCGGGTGTTCATAAACGGCATTTATACTGCTGTGACAAATCAGCCTCGGACACAATGCCCTTAGTTTGATAAGATATTCAACAGGCAAACAATGAATATGAATGATATCACCACATCAAAGATTAAGATCAATATTGACTTGCTAATACTGCCCTACTTTTTCAGTTGGCATTAGTAAAATCTTGCAATTGCATCAAAAAAGGTGAAAGGGAAAAGTAGGTAAACTGAACAGCCGATCTTTCATGTTACAGATTCCCACATCATAATAATGAATAAAACAGTCATATTGAGTCCAAAACCAGATCACCATTTGAAGCTTTGGTCAGATTGCAAAAGAAAAGAGACAAAGCCTGGGCCTTTTAACACATATCTTAGAAGAAATAAATAAAGAATTACCCAAAACGAGATTAACTTCATCTTGCAACAATTCTTGATCTGGTTGCCTATCAACTGTCATGAGATGTTCTGCCATGCGTTTCAATTCTTTAACAAGATCCTTCTCTGAAGATACATATTCTACGATACGACATAAAAGCTTCCTCATAATTTTTATCGGCTCTTGTTCTGATAACCGAAACGAAGCATGACAAGTGTTTTACATAATGCAGATACATATGCCTTTTCAGCAGCTGTCTTCTTCGAGGGAAACCTTGTCACCTTAAGTAGAGAGTAAGAAGCAAAAAAGAAAAAGAACAAAAGAAAACTGATTAAATTTTGAGCTGTACATTATTTTCACCCAACCATGATGTGAAATTCATGTAGTATGCCATTTCTTTTTCTTCACTACGTAATTTTAAACAATTTAGGCTATTTTGTCCAAGTGACATCTACCAGGTTTAAGCATTAATAGTGGCTGAAAGTTGCATGTCAAGCTTCAATGAGCATAATTAAAACTAACACACACTATGCATATTTCCAATTTTCCATATATATCATAGACATGATAATTTCTTGCAGCTAACGTAAGAGCTTCGTTTTGAAGCTGCAAAGTTCATTAAGGCGGATGAATTTCCAAGGTTTGGCCAAAAAAACTTCATAATTAATTTTAAGACAATGCATCCAATTCAGCACCTACAGATAATTTTCTATTATACTATAATAGAACAATTAGATGCAGTTTCTATATCAATATTAACGTCAGAAAAGGCATTCCGTGGTCAATTTAGTAGGATACACTTACTGAGCACATTCTAAAAAAAACATCATAAAGTCCCCATCAAAAACAGGCTTTCCGTGTTCAATTTAGTAGGATACAGCCAGAGCTGCTTAAAATAAGTTATTTCCTTTGAATTATTTAACAAATAAAGACTTTCCGCAGCCTTAACAGAATAATATCCTCTTTTGATCCATGACAACAATCACAAAACAGAAAAATAGGCAAATAATAAATAAGCTTGGGAACATAGGAAATAAAACAGAATTCTATGGACTGCTCCTACCAAATCATACTAAGGTGTAAGTATATAAGTTAGGTGAGATAGAGGAGCAAATTATGGCATATCTTTAACAAAACCTCTAAATTTGTGGAACATAGTTACCTCTATGGCTATGCGTAGTGCAAGCCCCTCCTCACTGCACTCAAATGGAAGCTCAGCATTGTTATCTATAACTTGGGGCTCTTCTGTATTAGATTTTTCACCCTCTGGTTGAGTCTCACTAATGAATAATGGAATCTGCACCATCTGCAACATAAAGCGTGAAGCTTGAACAGCACGCTTACGCAACTGAGACACCAAAAAACGGGAGAACCCCCAGAATTGCCAAAAATTCCTGGCCACATTGAACGCATAACCGAATGAAAGCTTTTGATATGCACCTCTGTAATTATAGAAATAAAAACATCAAGGCATTAGATATGGCTTTCAAATAAGTAATTATGAATGATGGATAATGCAAGACATAGAAATAATAACATCAGCAATGCTTGCCTTATGATTGGTCGAGAGACACGGGTAGTGCTCAAAGAAAACAGATAAGCATTGCTTCAACCTGGCCGGCAAAGGAACATTCAATCTAAATTAGCTATCTGTACAGGGGTAGAATAGTATGATTGAAAAACACGAGGAAAAATAGATGAACAGTTACTACCTGTACAGGTTTTCCGACACATCGCTGAAGAACAAGTAAATGAGCTTAGATAAAATCACGGGATGCAAAGAGGCCGGTATGCTAGGATAATACTCACTTAGGAGAAGAATTTTCGCAAACCCCTCCCCAAGTACAGCATAAATGCATTCATCTTCATTGCTAGTTAAAGGGCTAGCCCAGTCATCATTTTCAAAGCCACCGTATAAGAGATCAAGCGTTCCAGCATTTGCATTTGAATCCCCTTCTGGATCAGAGAAGTTCACAGGACAAAAACTTTTCTTGTCACAGTTTAATTGGCATGAAATATTGTGCTGTAAAACCCTGTCAACTTCCTGAGGACCATGCCACATCACAAGATCAATTAATGCTTTACAGGCCTCTACACTAACTATATATGGCCCTTTAATATATGAAATCCTCAGCTGTTTCAAAAGTTCGGCACTGGGTTTCCTCTCCAAAAGCCCAAAGAGGCCAAGACATCTGACGGCAATTCTTTGCACGTCTAAGTGGGCTTGTTTCGCCTGTGCATTTCATTGTCCACGACAGTAAATAGTTAGTAACCAATACCCCTAAACAAAGTCTACCAGTAAAAACTGATTTGCTCTCAGCCGAAGTTATAAATAGCAAGACATTGTCCAACAGAATCAATAAGGCATACATGAAATGTATATATTATGGAGTATGTGTATTTAGCTCATATGTCATTTTGTAGTTTTTTGTAATTCACTAATCTTCATATCAACAGTTTGTATTATCCTCACGTTCATTCAGCCATTTAATTTAATCAATGAATGAGCAATTCTGTGACAACTTTTCAACATTGGATATATGTAGATTTATTTTTGTAGCATATTTATAGAAAACACAACAAGCCTAACATATTTTTCTAAATTTGTATAGTCTAATGCTTGCAAAAGATCAGTCCAAATCCTGAACAAAGTTTTGGTAATGCAAGAATTATTTCCTACTTTTGTAAATTAGAAAACACAACAAGCCTAACATATTTTTTTCAATTTAAATAACTAGAGCATTTAAAAGGTTTATAAATATATTGGAAAAAACAATGAGATTTTCAACAGTTTGTTACCCCAGGAAGAAGTAAAGATTGGAGTAGTTCGTCTGGTTCTATTGCCTTGCCCTGAAGAAAGCGCATTGATACTGCATTTTTCAGTAAAAGACCGGTAAGAGAAAGGGTGTGTATCCACTGTACATAATCTGCTGTTCTCTCCCTACAAGGTTGAGCTAGCCCTTCTATGATTGAAAGCAAAACTTCTTCAAATTCACCAGTAGCAGCATGGACTTTCCTTGCCAGTCTGGCTATGGCTTCAGCCCAATCATAGTCGCCGCTAAAACTTAAGCCATCTCCAATGACAACAACATTCCCTTCATTATCAACCTCATGGTCGGGAGGCTTGTTCATCAGCTCCTGCAGAAATGCGCTGGCAACCTTTCTATTTGAAGAATCAGAAAAATCAAACATAGCGCCAAGCAAAAGCAGCTGTCGGCATGCAAAGCGATGGTTTGATCCTGCAGATTCGACTCCACAACTTAACTATGTAAAATGCATTACAGAGTTGGGTGTATCAGCATCATCCAAATAAACTTATACTTACCAGCATCGATATGAGCTCTGACCAACTCTATGTAATCATCAACTGTAGCGGGAAGAATTCTTTCCAGAAGATCATTTTTATCTGATGCTTCTGCCGCATATACTTCTGCTTCAGTGCCCATTGTGGCTGCAGCATCAGAGCCTTTGGCCTATTTGGGCACAAACAAATGATAATCCTTAGTAAGTTGGGCGGGGGAGGGGGGAATTTAGCCCTATTAATTGTACTTGAATAATTATATTCCATGAATTAGTTTAGTAGACAGAGATAAAACAAGAAAGCCAAAATATTGACTCACAAAAAGCATTCTGATATTTGATATCACAATGTCATAACAGCATATTTTAGCTACCAATAACATGCATCTGTATGCTAGCAAAACCATAAACGCAAAGAGCCCAATTAACGCAAATGTTGGCAACTTGTTTGTTTCTCTTTTGAAAAATAAGAAACATTGCCAGAAATGTATAAAAAAAATACAATGATACCAACTGATAAAGATCTTATGTAAGAAAATATGCACATTGGAGGAGGGTAAACACATATTAATGATATTCTAACTTGAGGAAATTCATGATGCTAGCCTGTGCAGATTAATAGTAACACCAGTAACTTTCAAAAGAACAGCTAATCAATTTTAAGGCCATTACTATGTGCTTAAACTAATGACAACGCAAGCTAGTTACTTTACAAAAATATTCACTAAATTCGTTATGGGAATAGGAAAAGATGGATTCTCAATCTGAATATGTATATGTGATAAACAAAGTGAAACGGATATATTCCTTTTGACTCACATGTGCCTCTGACTGCAAATGCTTGCAGACAGTTCTCCAATAAAGCGCAGCCTCTGCTTCCATCAGCAAAATGCTTGGTGGACAAGGAACTGAGTCCCCTACAATTAATATGAGAAAGTATAAAGTATGCTACACAACACCCAGCCAGAAAAATCCAAACCTCAACCCACCAACTGAAAAGTAATGGCCAAGTTCTTGTCATGACATTCAAGAAACTAAATTTAAGGAGGCGAGAAAGTAGCTAAAGGTGTACAAGTACATGATAGTGCAGGGCACGGCCTCAATCACTATAAATCTGTGACCCAAATTATCATTCCCATATATCTCTTTGCAAAACATTTGAACTCGTGCTTATAAAATACTCAGATATTATATAGGTGTATGTATTTTTGGTATATATAGGTATATAGGTATGTGTATATGAGTTGGGATCCATTGACACACACGTGTCAAAAAAAAATAACGTGAACTTATGAGAGAGCGAAAGAGGGGGTATGTGTGAGTCGTGTATTTATTTAGCAACATAATCATCATATCATATCATCATATTCATAATAAACAAAATACAATATATATCAGCCTAGATTTTAAATTAAATTCGTTTCTGGAAGATTTGATTACGCAAGATGTAACAACAATGAAAGGTGAAAAACAAAAATAATAATAATAATAATAATAATAATAATAATAATATTTAAAAAGCTTGTCTAACCATCTGCTGTGTCACCATTTGATGGTGCATACTGCTGGATACTAGCACCATTTTTCAGCTTTACTAAACCAGCTTTTAGAAGTGCCTCCATGACAGACTCGCTCACTGATTCATAGGTTTCAACATCAAGATACTTCAAAAGCTCTAAAGGATCACCATTACAGCACTTTATAAGCCATTCATCTTTCAATAGTTTAAAACATTCCTTTGAGACAGCAACAGACCGGTCAGCAAGTCCTCTCTGAAGAATAATTGTCCTGAGCTTAATGCTACAGAAACAGGGCAAAAACAAAGAGCGAAGGTGACAAAAAGGCACTTAAACAAACTAATATTGACGTTAAAGAAGATTGCTAACGTAATAGTAGGATATCCACCCTGGTGCATTTGTAGGATTCTATGACACTACATAATTTATAATACAAATAACAATTTATTGCTATCATGTCAAAAGATGAAAGGTCCCAGAAGAGGCATACAGAGGACAAGGAAAGCAATATGCATTTTGTTATAATAGAAGAAACAAGGAAAGCAATATGCATTTTATTATGATAGAAGAAAAGATCGAGATCCTCTGCATTGAAGTCGCCGCTTATTTATTATTAGGAAGTAAAATACAAACCTTAACCACGAATGAGAAAATCAATGGAGTGATTATCACATTTCCCTGAGTTACTATCCAATACTATGTTCTGTACTTAGAAAAATGTATATCATTCATTACTTTGTTTTAGTAACAGTAGACAATTGGCACTTTATTTACACTCTAAAGTGAACCCTTGCAAATTAGAAGATCTAAATTTTAGGAGTAGAAACTTAAAATGGTACAATGTGGGAAGAAATAGAATTACTATTCTTTTACGATACTGCACTTTACCTCAAGCTTTGAAGAGGAAATTTATTAGCAAGAACAAAGTATGCTGCTTTGCGAACAGATTCACTCACATCCAAGGTACAATCAATGATGACCTGAGAGGTTGCACTAGAAGGAGGCAAAGACACCACAATCATTTTTCGAACGTCCTGCACATTTTTCCAAGTTTAATAATGGGAATACTAGGTCTCTGCATATGCATATAGCATTAAGATGTACCACTACTCCTAAAATGTTTCATGCAGATATTATCCATGATTCATTATGAGCCAGTGCAGTACATAAAATACAAACTCATCCATGATTCATTATGAGCCACTGCAGTACATAAAATACAAACTCAGTAACAGACTGAAAAGGAAAAAAGAAATTCAATTATGCATACTAGCTCATGGTTTTGGTAAAAAATAGTATCTATTTTTTAATAAACCGGATATTAAAATTGTAAGTATCTAAATAACCATTAACAACACCGACACTCCGGTTGAAGACATGTCCGGTGTCCGACATTGTTTGTATTGTGTCGGATAGCAACACAGACACTGACATTTCAATTACTTGTATTCTTCAATATTTTTCAAATTAAAACCGGTGTCTGCATGTCCGTGTCTGTGTTTGTCTAGTGTGTGTGTGTGTCGGTGCTTCGTAAGTACATAAGAAGCCTCTAAAATAATAATGTCGTCAACTTCATGTCACAATGCAATAGAAGGCTACGCTAGTATGAAAATATAACAAACAACAGAACTTGCTACTTTCACCTCAAACCCTCAAATGAACTTGCATCTAATACAGCTGATACATGACATGGAAAAAGCAAAAGAAAAAATCATTCACTTGATCCAATGGGGGCGCTTACCGCATTTTGTTCCAAGGGAAGCATCTCAAGGAATAAATCAAGGATATCACTGTTCACAGGGTCATGCACAAAACGCGAAAGCGCCCTAACTGCAAAAGTACGAACCACAGGGATCTTGTCCTGTACCCTAACCTTCATGCACTCTATCACCTCATCCCATACATCATTGCTCACTTCTGCATCATCTGGCAGCCGCGATATTATCTACAAATCAACCAATTTCTATCAAATCAAAACCTAAATAAATTAATCAAAGTAGCAAATAGCCTTAAATATCATAATTAATCATAATTAAGTTTTCAAATTAAAACAATGAATAGCACAACAACTGGATACACTAAGAATAGCTCAATTTTTGTCACTATACTGAGGTATCTGCAATTGCGCTCAATGAATTTAAAATTATTCCGCAAATAAACCTAAAAACGTTGATAAAGTTGAATTTAGTTTAACTCGTTACCTCGGAAACAATCTGGCAGGCTCTATACCTAGCAGTTTTATCGGCTGCAGCAGCAGCGACGAGAAGGAAGTTGAGGAAGTTATCAAGAAACTCATCGGAAATGACGGTGTCAGCAGGATGGCGAGCGGCAGCAAAGGCAGAGACGAAGGAAACGATGCGTTCGGCGGAGGCAGGGCGTCTCTGGAAGTGGAAAAGAGGAATTAGGGCTTTGGAGAAAGCGGAGAAGAAGTGCGACGGGGAAGGGAATTTGGATCGGAGGAGAGATAGTTCCTTCAATTTTCGGTTGTGTGTGGCGTATGAGGTTCGAGCCTCATCGAGAATCGCAACGATTTTCTGTGCCAATTGGTTCTCTTGTTCTGCTTCGTTGTCCTCCATGAATGGTGAAGGTGAAGATGAAGGGGAACGAGTTAGTTCCAAAAAGAAAGTGAAATTGAGGTTCAATCGTTCTGTTTTGGTTTTTGAATTTGAGCGGGATTTAGAGTTCTGATGTTTTTTGCTCCTCAATTATTACGGGCTAGTAGATCTTAGTAGTACTTTGGATTTAACTTTTTCCACTACCCTCCAACTCAAAACACACCCCATAAGAGTGTGAAAAGACCAAAAAGCCAGCTAAAACGTGTTTTTTTCAAGAAATTTCACGTGTTCGAACACGGGCCTTCGAACGCGTTCGAACAGAGTCGTTCGAGTGTGTTAAATATTGAGACACACCCTATTGTGCGTAATTTCACCTGTTCGAATGGGGTCACTCGAATCTGTTCGCATAACCTTGTTCGAACACCCTATTGTATTCTGTTCGTATGATGTTAACCGAAGCAACAATAATAGACCATCACACCACATTCACCAATTTTTTTGCGTTCATATGCAGGTGTTCGAACCGTCATTAAACACGTCCTCCACAACGTTCAACGCGAGGTTATTTTGGGAATAAAATTTGGTAAGGGGTGTGTTTGAGTAGGAGGGGGAGTGGGAGTGGGGAAAGTAAAACCCTAATACTTTTCCATCGATTTTGAATAACCACTGAAATAATGAATGCTTTCGGCACCCCTTTTTCTCCAACTACACACCTCTTCACTCTACTTTTTCCAAAATGCCTCTATTTCAACCCCTTTCTTTCTCACTTCCCATTCCCCAGCTCTTCTAGAAACCCCTCTTTCCAAACGAAGGAAGACATAATGCATAAGGGGAAGGACTCCATTTTCTATAATGCTCCGACACTTTTTTGATCTGAGCAAGTTCTCCATCAACATTGCTCAATGGTCGTTGTGACCATCAATTTTCAGTATCGCTGGTAGCACATAGTTGTTGTTGTTGCTCGCATTTTATGCCATTATCGAAGAACTTTCTCACACAATCCTGTTTGACAAAAGTTCTCACAAACACTCGATTTTCTTGCGTATTAGGTCCCTTATGGAGCTCTGGTACCAGCTGTTAGGAATAGAAATAAATTGTGAAATTCTGATTGTATTGAATTGTTCAATGTCAACTTATACAAAAGGAGATCAAATCGATTTCAACAAACAAAACTAATAGAAACCATTTTCTACAGAATTGCCAACTAATGAACTTAACAACCATACTAAATGAAATGGACTATAGGCTATTATAATCAGAGTAGTGACAAACAGGCCCAAATACAATGGACCAACACAATAGATCCATCAACATTGACTTTATATACACACATTTCAGATAGACACAAAACCAAGGCTTTCCTAGCTTCTACCTTCTCATCATTCACTAAAAACTGCAGCCACTCCTTGTTCCCTAGCTCTGCTAGGGTTTGGTTGCGCTGGCGGCGCTATGCTTCCTAGCCAATCTCATCTCGTTCTGGCTCCTCTCAAGGATTGCTTCGCGGTCTCTCAAGCTTCGAGCACCTCCATCCTCCGTTCACTGATTTGCTCCACGGCGACGTTGTCCGCCACCAGCTTGCGAGTCTGTTGCTCTCCATTATCCTCTCTCTACCCACTCATCCTCCCAACTGTCGGATCCAACCTCTTTCTCCCTTTCTGATTTAGTTTCCTCTCGCCTCCCTCCCCCTGAGCCACCAGACACCATTGTCCCTTCAGATCTGGTACTAAAACCCCTTCCTTGGCTTCTGTTGGGATATTGGCAAGTGTACCAAATCGTTTAAGTAATAAAACCGGTAAGAACCATATATCGTCCTCAAGGATCGAATTCAATTACTAATTACGTTAACAACCACTAATATGAACCAAATTGAAATAGGTTTCGATTGATATGGTTGAGCTATGAAGCTCGAAGGTAAAGCAATAAAATATATATTTTTTTAGTTTTTAATAAGAGAAACGAAGAACTCGTTGAAAAAGATACGATGTAGAAAACGCTAGGGATGAATGCCTTCCGATTTCACACTATTGTCACTGATTTATTTTCAAAAGATAATCTCTCTCTCATTTGCTATCGAATCCACAATTCTAACCAAGCCCTAATCCCTTAAGTGAATAGTCCTTTGTTGATTCAGGAAAGCCCTAATTCCTTAGGCGCATCTACTAACAACAAGCATTAACAACGAGGATTCGCAACATACATCAATTCATAGATTATTCCTAAGCTACAAATTGAAGGAATTGAAATTCAAACATTCCAATAATAAAATTCCCATTTGATCATTGAATAAAGATTTGTTCTATAATTTTCCAATCATAGAAATGTTAAGTAATCAAATTAAATTCACAAATTAAGAGAGAAACATTAAGAACATTAACATAAACCAAAGAACAATAGTTGTACATCAAAATTCATCCATCCCTAACATTAGGGTTTAGTTACACATGATAAAAGGAGAGGAAAGAGGAGAATTACAAGTTGAAGATGAAGATGAACGCATTAGAATCCTCAATTCTTGTTCCCAAGTCTTGATTCTCCAGCCGCCGTGAGATGGAATGAGTTCCCTCTCGTGCTAGGGTTTCCAATTCGTCAAAAACTACTCGAAAATGCGTCTCACTCGTGTTTTAACGCTGCGATTACGGTATTTGGTATTTGATCTGGCGCTCTCGGTGCCACTTACGCGCCACTCTGCGCTGCTCGCAACTCGCTGCGCGCGCGCCACTTACGCGCTACTCTGCGTGCCATTTGGCTGATTCCTCCCTGACATTGCACCATTGAGTCTATTTGCCTGCACTGCTTTTTTCTTCAATTCCACCTAGTCCCTGGGCATAAAAACACAACAAAACCCAACATAAACACTGCATAGCAAATCGATTTCTAATAGCACAAATTGTTATCTTTCATCACAATCTCCACTTAAAAACTCCTTCTAAAACATTAAAATTCATCATGTGATGCGGATTCATCACAACCCCAAACTTAAACATTTGTTTGTCCTCAAGCAAAGACAAGACAAACATCAGATAACATGCAATCGAGTAGGAATCCCTTACTTAACACAAACATCAAAGAAACGAGTTGAGCATCAACTCTCAGACTGGTCACTCAATTGCAAACCGACATGTGGTACTTTCACTAGCACATTCTTGCTCAATAGTGCGTGTGTGACACTTACTCAGTTGGAACATAGCTAGTTTCAAAATGCATTTAACTAAGACTAAAGGGCTTCCTTCCGAGAATGCCAAAGATGTTTCAAAACACAAGGTAGACTAACAATTCTTGCTCCGAATGGGGGTAAGCATGACAAAGGGCTTTGATTTAGCAATTCAGAACTCTAGGACAGTGCACTTATTCAAACTGGAGTACTACTTGACTTAGAACTTACAAACTGATAACAACTCGACATTTTGCTGCATTGCCCTTATACTTTGAATTCTCTTTTTTTTTTTCAAGCACTTTTGCTTTTCCACTTTTTTCTTTGATGACTGGGCAATGGCAGCAATTACAAAAATTTAAAAACTGGTGCTTTATAACTTAGCACCATACACAACACATTGACTTTAACTGACTTCTACTATGTGCACTTGTCCTAATCCCATCCTTACATGATGTGCCTTAGTATAACTTAGAGAACCCCAAACTTAGTTTCTTATGCTACCCTACATTTTTAGTAAAAATTTGGCAATTCCCATGGTCCACCAAACAGCTAGTTTTAGCTACAATCATCTCTATGATCACTAAGTTATACCTGAGTTTATGTTTTGAGTGTGGAAGCAAGAGTGCCCTAGTTCATTCACCACAGGGGTACTATTCGCTCAATTCCCACCAATTCATCACTAAGTTTGCTCAACTAGACTCTCTCTTTTTATATATAAAAGGAAATTCACTACATGATTGCATATTATCCATGACACGGACACTGACAATAGGCCCTCCCCCCACTTAAAACATTGCAGTGTCCTCACTGATTAATTTAGGGGAAGGCCTATTTACAAAAAACCAAAGCAAAACAAAAATAAAATCACATAACGGCAACTAACTAAAAGAAACATCAAAGTACACAATCAAATAATGCAAGATAAGGGAAGGAGAGAAAATAACCATAGCGGTGAGTAGACTACTCGACCGCGTCCAGAGTCCGGCGGAGGTGGCTGCAAGATGTCAGCATCTGGATCCAACTGTCCTCCACTGCGCAACGTGCACATTGCTCAGTATAAGGCTCTCATTCCAAACTTGTGCTCCATCGCCATTCTATTCTCGAGTCCGCCAAATCTGTTCTTGGTTTGGTGTCATGCGCTCCTGGTTAGCTGCCAGCACATCCATTCTTGCCTACAAGTGTGTAAATGTGTCCTAGATGCACCCTAAAGTACTAATCAAATAAAAATAATGCGAGAAAATAAAATAAAATCAAAGAAGGTAAAATTAAAAGGCGTGGGATAGAAAATTGGGTTGCCTCCCAATAAGCGCTTCTTTAACGTCACTAGCTTGATTGCAATTCCTCTGTCAAGGTGGAATATATGACACGAAGAACACATCATCCTTCTTCTTCCGTTTGTGAGGTAGGAAATTCATGAACTTGAGGTACAATTTCATATGCTTCCATATCCTCTCAAGGTGAAGGATGATGAACAAGGCATAGAAGGAGTCTAAATATCGATCAAGCTCTTCACTCCCATCTTCCTTGCTTCTCAAAAGATGAGAGGGAAAATGATTTGTTGGGTGATTTCTTGTTGGATTTCCATACCTTCCCAAGATTGAGAGTTTTTAGCTTCATTCCGCATAAAGAGGATCCCCGTTCAATTCTTATATTTTTCTCATCTTTCTTTTTCTCCCATGATTCTTCTATTATTGAGCCCTTTTCTTCTTGTTCTGATTTTTGAATAAGTGGTTGTTCATCTACTAACCAGTCATCTGCTAACCAGGGATATGATTTGTCAATAACTATCGACTCTGGCTCCTCAAGAATTTTAGGTTGGACTGACCAAGGATAAGACTCATCAATGAGTACCCATTCAGTTCACAAGAGCAATACACAAGATATTTCCCACAAAGATCACAATCGGAGTATGTCTCACAATCACCATTTAAATGTGGTCCTCCATAACAACAACAATGAACCCAGCGGTAGTGTAGACTCCATGACTCACAAAGTATTCACGGCTTTCATAGAATCAAGGAGTAAAAGTGGTAAAAGGATAAAAAAATATATGCATAAAGTGAAAAGAAACAACAAAACTAAAAACAAATTAAAGTATATGCGGGTTCAAATTAGTTGTTGCCTTGAATTTACTAGTAATTGTAACTTCGATCCCAAAAGCGGCGCTAAAAACTTGTTGAGATATTGGCAAGTGTACCAAATCGTTCAAGTAATAAAACCGGTAAGAACCGGATATCGTCCTCAAGGATCAAATTCAATTACTAATTACGTTAACAACCACTAATATGAACCAAATTGAAATAGGTTTTGATTGATATGGTTGAGCTATGAAGCTCGAAGGTAAAGCAATAATTTTTATTTTTTTTAGTTTTTAATAAGAGAAACGAAAAACTCGTTGAAAAATATACGATGTAGAAAACGCTAGGGATGAATGCCTTCCGATTTCACACTATTGTCACTGATTTATTTTCAAAAGATAATCTCTCTCTCTCATTTGCTATCGAATCCACAATTCTAACCAAGCCCTAATCCCTTAAGTGAATAGTCCTTTGTTGATTTAGGAAAGCCCTAATTCCTTAGGCGCATCTACTAACAACAAGCATTAACAACAAACATCCCATTTGATCATTGAATAAAGATTTGTTCTATAATTTTCCAATCATAGAAATGTTAAGCACTGAAATTCAATTCACAAATTAAGAGAGAAAACATTAAGAACATTAACATAAACCAGCAACAATAGTTGTACATCAAAATTCATTCATCCCTAACATTAGGGTTTAGTTACACATGATAAAAGGAGAGGAAAGAGGAGAATTACAAGTTGAAGATGAAGATGAACGCATTAGAATCCTCAATTCTTGTTCCCAAGTCTTGATTCTTCAGCCGTCGTGAGATGGAATGAGTTCCCTCTCGTGCTAGGGTTTCCAATTCGTCAAAAACTACTCGAAAACGCGTCTCACTCGTGTTTTAACGCGTATTCTGGTATTTGGCTGTTTTACATTCTGTAATAGTTTGCATTAGGGTTTGATTATCTGTTTTAATTAAGTGAGTTCAATAGGACCTAGTATATGCTTATTGTTATCTTTAGAGTTTAGCTATACACGATGTATTTGTCCTGAGAGAGGACCTGTGAGTGTTTCCTGTGTAAACTTGTTGTTTACTTGTATAATGTTTCTACAGCTTTGCTGATATCAAAGAAATATTGTATGATTGAAAAAGTAGTATAAAAGATATCATATCCACATGGATTAACTAATAAGTACCAAACTAGTCGAGATTTATTATTATTTAGACGAACGAATATTTGAGTTATATGAAACAAATAAAAAGAAATAAAAAAACAATAATAAAGTGCAAGAATTAATTCAGTTGAGAGAAGCCTAGAGTCACGGTTTCACTTACAAGCTTTGATTCCCCTATGTTTAATTCTACCTGAATTCATTTGTTTTAATTCAATTATCAATCCCTTTACTAAAACTACTATTTGTTTGGTCATTCGTGATTAGCAAGCCCATTTAAAGACAAAAGCTTATTTCTTTGGAATATTTAAGTAGATGAAAAGGAAAATAAAGCGAAGCCACACGCTACCCTAGGAAGAGTGAGAAGAGAGTCTTTGCAACGTGAATTGGAAGAGAAAAGCAATTGTTTTCCACGCCTCTTTTTAATCAAAAATGATATTTGGACATAGTTTTTAGACAAAAATTGACATAAATGTTTACAACACCAATTAATCAAGTTTTTAGAATATTAGCCAACCTGTTTTTCTGATTTTGAGGCGTTGTTAAAAATTTGGTTAATTGATCGATTAGCTAATAGTCTAAAAAACTTGGTTAATTGGTGTTGTAAGTTGGTTTTATCGATTTTTGCTTCTAAAAAATCTATGTCTATATAACATTGTTGTTTTTAATTGGTTGCAGCTTCCTTCCTTTTATATATATAATTTATTTGAGTGACATTAAGTTGAGTTTTTATTATTTTTCGTATTTTCTTTCTTTCTGCAAAACAAAGAGCAAATTAAGTTAGTAACTTATACAATTGATAATAATTCTTTTAAAAAGTGATTCAAAAATATACTAAAAATACACTAAATTGGAGTTTATTAATAATAACAAAGACATTTTTTATTAGAGATAACAAAAGTCATTTGATGCTTAAATTCTACACGATCTATATGCGCTGGCGCCAACATAGATGTGTGTGTGGTGTGAGTGTGAGTGATGAGAGATGCCGTTCTAGTTCTATGTTCATACTTCATATGGCTTCAATCTCAAGTTTGCTCCCATAATAAAATATTGAGAGGCGATATATATATCTTGGCTGAATTATTTTCCTATCTAGAAAAACATTAATGTGGAACTAGAACTAGAATATTGAACTAAGCATAAAGGGTCGATTTTAGAAAGGTAAAGCCAAATATTGAAAGGAATTAATTGTTGACTAAATTGGCATGCCATGCCAATATGCCATTGGATAATTGCAGACAAGGAAAGCTACATTTCGTGCCAAATAAGCTACATTTTGTTGCTTGAGTGTACTGTTTTTGTCTTTTCTCATCTTCACTCTCGTCACCCAACCCATAGAAAACTAGACTAGACTAGATATATGATTAATTTATATGTGTGTCTACAATACATTGTTACTGCCATGTCAAGTTATAAACAAGCCTCTATTATATTATACAACTTTGAAATAATCCATTGTCATTCGTCAGAATTTATAGGGATGTACATAATAAGAGAGTTTGTTATTAGATAACTTATATGTGTTTGATGGACGGTAGTAATTAACATGCCCCATTTTCTGCACTTTTTATTTTAATAAGCTTTATAAGATTCTTAAGCAATTTTTAAGAATTGGACTAATTGAATCATGATCTAGTTGAATTAGTCGTAACGAGATTGAACTGTATAATCGAATCAAGGTGAATTTGAAAAGTTTTTATTTTTTTATTTTTATTACTTTTTCCTAAATTATGATAATCTGTATTTACTTAGTCACCTAGTTCAATCGCGATTGAAACGAATGAACCGATTAAACCATAATCTGAAAGACGTCGCACCAATTACTTTTCAAGTATAGCTTCTTTCCTATATAGATGAAATGGTAAATGAACATACATAGATTAAGCACACACTGCCACACCAGAGAGTTCGAACCTATGAGGCTATATATGTCCTATGTTAGTAAAATTGTCAATGCAACCAACAAAAGACTTTTTCGTATAGTTTAAAACATTGTTCTCAAGCAATTACGTTTTGACTACTAATCTACATTATTTAGTTGATAATTAAACAATATGGTATGAATAAAAAAACATTTAACAGTCTCATTTTTTTTTGGTATAAACCGATTATCAATGAATGATATTCAGTACAATTGTTTTTAACTAATTAAAGAACCGTTTTTTAATTAAATTAATTATTGAATTAAAATAGAAATGCAATGAATGGTATTTCACCTTTCCATAAAAAAAATCAAAAATGCTATTTTGACAAAAAAAATTTGACAGATCGATAAGTTACCAACCTACAACACCAATTAACTAAGTTTTTTAGATTATTAGCCAACCTGCTTTTTCACAGTTTTCGAGGCGTGGATTAAAAACTTGGTTAATTGATCACTTGGCTAATAATCTAAAAAATTTGATTAATTGGTATTGTAGGCCGCAGAATTTGTCGATTTGTCAATTTTTTTTTTGTACAAATAGCATTGTCGTAAAAAAATTGCAAATTGCAATGGACGATAATAATAGTGCAAGGAGGCTTGACTATAAAACCCCCCACATTGGCATCTACCTCTGTTCACGTCGTCTCCGTGTTGAATTGAATCTCCGGATTCAAAAATCAAACAGAAAGAGAGATTTTCGTTACCAACCAAAGAGATTCTTTCTCGCTTCAAAGATGGCGCTACTTTCCGATCTCATCAACCTTAACCTCTCCGAATCCACCGAGAAGATCATCGCCGAATACATATGGTTAGTCTCTCTCCTCACACACTCTAGTCTTTTATTTGTTCCGTACCGTTACAAAAAAACGCAGCAATATCGCATGATTCTTCGTTTCTTCATGTGTGCATGAACTTACGTGTACGATGATGTTTTATTCACTGATTCTCATCGTGTGGTTTATTTTTGTTTGATCCATCACTATGCTAGTTCACTACAGTAGATTCATCGCTGTTTTTTTACATTCCTTGAAACAAGAGAGATCGTTTTCTCCTTTGATTTCCCTTTTTTGTTTTGTTATTTGTTTTTTTCTTCATTTTTGTGTTGTGTTATCTATTGTGCATAAATCGATGATGGTTTACTTTCCTTTGACTCTGTCTTTTGGTGATTAACCTTAGTTTTAGTACTGATTTACGCTCAAGATTACTTTGCTTGTTTGTTTGTAATCAACTGGAAAAAGGAAGAGCCTTTTTCCCTTGTCTTTTGTTTATTGCTTGCCATGTGTTTGCTTTATAGTCAAACACAATCCATTAACAAATTAATCACTATACTAACTCTCAATCAACATTAAATTCATGTACCTAACATTTTTACCTCAAAATTTCTCCTTTTGATTAATTCTAACGCTTTTATTTTCATTATGAAAGGATCGGTGGATCGGGTATGGACCTGAGGAGCAAAGCAAGGGTAATTTACTTCTTAAAGCAAACCTAAAAAGCCAAAAAAAGTGTATTTATTTTGCTTTTTATTTAATTATTATTGGAAATTTAAAATGATTTTGGGATACAGACCCTCCCAGGACCAGTCAGTGACCCTTCAAAGCTGCCTAAGTGGAATTATGATGGTTCTAGCACAGGTCAAGCTCCTGGAGAAGATAGTGAAGTGATTTTATAGTATGCTTTTTTTTAACTCCATTTTAATTTTCCTTTAATCTATAAAAATTAGTCAAATTTTGTTTTTCATTTTCTTGGAGTTTTTGACCTTTACTTAATTGGTATTTGATTGATTCAATACAGTCCACAAGCCATTTTCAAGGATCCATTCAGAAGGGTAACAATATCTTGGTAATTTTGTTAATCTTTTTTGTCTACTGAACATTTGAACCATTAATATTCAATATCACTTGGCCTTTTTTAATTTTAATTTTTAATTCATATCAGGTTATGTGTGATGCATACACCCCTGCTGGAGAACCCATTCCCACTAACAAAAGACATAATGCTGCCAAGATTTTCAGCCATCCTGATGTTGTTGCTGAAGAACCATGGTATAATTTGTTGCTATTTTGCTGAATGATTGTAAATGAGTGAATTCAGTCCTCAGAGTTATTGAGGTCCGACAAATTAGTCTCTGAAATTAACAAAATTTTAAAATGATTCCTAAAATTGAAAATCCTCAACCATGTGACTCTCTGTCGTATAATTTTAGAGACTAAATTGACTTACTTAAAATAACTGAGTTGGTCGAGAATTTTCATTTTCAAGGACTATTTTAAAATATTAGTAAGTTCAGGGACTATTGTGGTGATTCATATTGTGTTAATTTTCTGCCCTTTTTTCCAGATTAACAACTGTTGTGTGATTTGTTCTTAGGTATGGTATTGAGCAGGAATACACCTTATTGAAGAAAGAGGTCCACTGGCCTCTTGGGTGGCCTGTTGGTGGTTTTCCTGGACCACAGGTGAAAAATCACTTTCATTAGTGTTTTTACTTTTCAAGCTAGTTGCTTTACACAATTACATACACATACAAATTCATTTGTGCATTTCACACACACACACACACACACACCAAATACATCAGTTATTCAATAACTGAAAGCGCAAAATTTTCTTATAAATAGGACCAGGAGGAGTATATGGCATATTAATCAGTGAACAATATAGCATATCATAAATTATACCCAATTTAAACTTGACTGTAATTTTTTTAACATTCATGTTTTTTTTGTTTTGGCTTACATGTGTTCAAATTTTACTTGTTCATCAGGGACCATACTATTGTGGTATTGGTGCTGACAAGGCTTTTGGCCGTGACATTGTTGATTCACATTACAAAGCCTGTCTTTTTGCCGGCATCAACATCAGTGGAATCAATGGAGAAGTGATGCCTGGTCAGGTAAATTACAAAACTTCATCTACTTATTTTCATACTTATCATTGTTTACGATGCCTTCAAGACTAAGTCCTCATCGGTGTATCACCCAAATTGTCTACCAGATATAATATAAAACGTTATGAGTGGTTGGGATTGTAACCAAGCATGAAGTCTCAACAATTCATAACACTTTATATTAACTCTTACAGTCCTTTTGACCAATACACCGGTTAATGACTTCGTTGATCCCTCACCTTCTTAATAACGTAATTTTTATTGCACAAACATTTTAAACTAAATTAAGTCTATGCTTTGTTGTTTTTATAGTTTTATTATTTTGGGTGTAATTGTTTATTGTTGATTGTATGTAGTGGGAATACCAAGTTGGTCCCGCAGTTGGTATCTCAGCTGGTGATGAGTTGTGGGTTTCTCGTTACATTTTGGAGGTAGGTGTACACACCACATGCCTAATCATACTCTCACCAACACCTCTTTTGACTTTTTGAATGGAAGTTGAAATTCCCTTTCCAACTAACTTTCTTTGATTCTGTTCATACAGAGGATCACTGAGATTGCTGGTGTAGTGCTTTCTTTTGACCCCAAGCCAATTCCGGTTAGTACTTTAGACAATTTTACACACACGCGCACGTGCACACACACTTATATACAAGTTGAGTTGGTGTTGATTCTTGTCATTTGGGTTGTTGCAAAACCAGGGTGATTGGAATGGTGCTGGTGCTCACACAAATTATAGGTAAATCTTTTGTTACTTAAAACAAAAAAGACCAGGTTAAAACCTTTGAACAAGTGCATAGTATTAATAATAATAACTATTTTACAGCACCAAGTCTATGAGAAATGATGGTGGCTATGAAATCATCAAGAAAGCAATTGAGAAGTTGGGTAAGAAGCACAGTGAGCACATTGCTGCTTATGGTGAAGGTAACGAGCGTCGTTTGACAGGGAAACATGAGACAGCTGACATCAACACCTTCTTATGGGTAAGCAAAAAAACACATTGTTCCCTTTTTTTTTTTCTTTTTTTTTGAGATTACATTGTTCCCTTTTTAAACTTGTTTCTTTTGACATTGTTTTTTGAATCTAATAATTATGCAGTCTGTGTAAAAAAGTTTTACACATTAACTCTATTTTTTACTCACTGTTGACATAATTTGTGTAATTTGACTGTGTAGGGAGTTGCAAACCGTGGTGCTTCTATTAGAGTTGGGAGAGACACAGAGAAAGCAGGGAAAGGTTATTTTGAAGACAGGAGGCCAGCATCTAACATGGACCCATATGTGGTTACTTCCATGATTGCAAACACAACCATTCTCTGGAAACCATAAGTTACCAACCACTTCTACTAGCAAAACACATGTCTTTCAAAGTCATTGTTGGTTCCCTTTCTGATGAAGTAGGAGCAGTTTCGTTTTTCTCATTAGGATTTCTTTGGTCATTTGTTTTTGTTTTGTCTTTTCTAGGACTTTGCTTTGGTCTTTGTTATGGCTTGTTCCTTGTTTGTTGGTACCTACCAATCACCGAGGCTGGTTGACTGGTTCATTGCTTCACATTTACTTCCCTTGTTTATCGATCATCACGTGTCACCATAATAATGTAATGGTTATCAGTAAAAAAATGTTTCTCAAGTATAATTATTACTTAATTACTTAATAAAAATTATATGAAAATTATTACTTAATTACTTAATGTCTCCACTACGGTGTATTTCTCTTTGGTATATGTATGAGTGAGTGATTCTAGAGTATCTCTGGGGGAATTGGTACAAGTTTCTTAAAGCGCCCACAACAAGGTGTATATAGGGTACTTAAAAAGATTGGGGGTTTCTTAAAAATTGCTCGAAAGATTTTGGCTTCCTAATATGACTGTGAAATTTGGTTATGCACCGTGTAACTTCTTCAGCTTTGTCCTTGATTTGGAATGGTAAGCGTCTTCCTTACTTTTCTGCCATTAGAGGTCTTTGGCAAGGGGATCTCTATCCACATATATTTTTGTTATGTGCATGTAGAAGCTGTCACATGTCATTTTGTCTGCTGTATAGAATGGTCGTTGGAAACCAATGAAGATCACTAGCAATGGTCCGACACTTTCTCACCTTTTCTTTGCAGACGTCGTATTCCTTTTCTCTAAGGCAATAATATCTTAGGCTAAATTAGTGGCTGACTCCTTTGCTGCGTTTGCTCAAGCTTCGGGACTGAATGTGAATGTGGCCAAGTCTAGATCTCTGTTTTCTAAAGCGGTCCCTAGGACCAAACATGATCGGGTTGTGACTATTATAGGTATCAGAAGTACCACATCTTGTGATAAGTACTTGGGTTTCCTTATGTTTCATGGTAGAGTCAAAAGTATGGATTTTCATTTATTGTGGAAAAGATCCAAACTAGGATGGCCTCTTGGAAAAATAAGCTTCTCAATTGTTTTGCATCAGTATCAAGGATAAAGTATATCCAGAGATAGTTGGTAGGTAATGAGGTTTTGATCAATGTAGAGTTACGTCAGGAGTTGATGTTCCGAAATTTGAGAGGTGGGGTGTCTGCACAAACACTCCGATCGCTAAAGTCGAGAGTGATGGAGTTAATGCCAATCGTTAGTATTTAATGCGTGCACTCCTTCTTATGATAAATGTGGTATTTATAGGCTTTGGAGGCATTCAATTGTGTTGATCTGGTCCGATTCGTTGTGGAGGTGCAATCTGGGCCATTTGATGAGTAGATATGGGCTTGGGTGTTGAAGGCCCAATCGGTTTAGGTTTGAAGGAGTGGGGGTGTGAATAGTAGGCGTGTGATTTCTCCATAACAGTTGCCCCCCAAGTCGGTTTGGCATGTTAGGTTAAACTAGACTTGAAATATGCGTAAAATAAATCGTTTAAGTGAGATTTATAAAAAATAGTCGTGTTCGGATTTCCTTCCAGACAAGAGGATCCCCCCGTTCAATTCTTATTTTTTTCTCATCTTTCTTTTTCTCCCATGATTCTTCTATTATTGAGCCATTTTCTTCTTGTTCTGATTTTTGAATAAGTGGTTGTTCATCTGCTAACCAGTCATCTGCTAACCAGGGATATGATTTGTCAATAACTATCGACTCTGGCTCCTCAAGAATTTTAGGTTGGGCCAACCAAGGATAAGACTCATCAATGAGTACTCATTCTGGTTCACAAGAGCAATACACAAGATCTTTCCCACAAAGATCACAATCGGAGTATGTCTCACAATCACCATTTAAATGTGGTCCTCCATAACAACAAACAACTGGCGGCAGAGTGTAGACTCCATGACTCACAAAGTATTCACCTGGCTTTCATAGAATCAAGGGAGTAAAAGTGGTAAAAGGATAAAAAAAAAATATATGCATAAAGTGAAAAGAAACAACAAAACTAAAAACAAATTAAAGTATGTACGGGTTCAAATTAGTTGTTGCCTTGAATTTACTAGTAATTGTAACTTCGATCCTAAGAATGGCGCTAAAAACTTGTTGAGATATTGGCAAGTGTACCAAATCGTTCAAGTAATAAACCTGGTAAGAACCAGGATATCGTCCTCAAGGATCGAATTCAATTACTAATTACGTTAACAACCACTAATATGAACCAAATTGAAATAGGTTTCGATTGATATGGTTGAGCTATGAAGCTCGAAGGTAAAGCAATAATTTTTATTTTTTTTAGTTTTTAATAAGAGAAACGAAAAACTCGTTGAAAAATATACGATGTAGAAAGCGCTAGGGATGAATGCCTTCCGATTTCACACTATTGTCACCGATTTATTTTCAAAAGATAATCTCTCTCTCTCATTTGCTATCGAATCCACAATTCTAACCAAGCCCTAATCCCTTAAGTGAATAGTCATTTGTTGATTTAGGAAAGCCCTAATTCCTTAGGCGCATCTACTAACAACAAGCATTAACAACAAGCATCCCATTTGATCATTGAATAAAGATTTGTTCTATAATTTTCCAATCATAGAAATGTTAAGCACTGAAATTCAATTCACAAATTAAGAGAGAAAACATTAAGAACATTAACATAAACCAGCAACAATAGTTGTACATCAAAATTCATTCATCCCTAACATTAGGGTTTAGTTACACATGATAAAAGGAGAGGAAAGAGGAGAATTACAAGTTGAAGATGAAGATGAACGCATTAGAATCCTCAATTCTTGTTCCCAAGTCTTGATTCTTCAAACCGCCGTGAGATGGAATGAGTTCCTCTCGTGCTAGGGTTTCCAATTCGTCAAAAACTACTCAAAACGCTGCCTCACTCGTGTTTTAACGCGTGATACGGTATTTGGCGTTGCCTTTGGCGCCCCGGCGCCGCCACTTACGCGCGCTGCTTCTGCGCGCTGCTCCCGCCAACCCGCGCGCGCGCAACGCGCGCGCGCACACCACTTTACGCCCTTCTGCGTGCCATTTGGCTGATTCCTCCCTGACATTGCACCATTGAGTCCATTTGCCTGCACTGCTTTTTTCTTCAATTCCACCTAGTCCCTGGGCATAAAAACACAACAAAACCCAGCATAAACACTACATATCAAATCGATTTCTAATAGCAGAAATTGTTATCTTTCATCACAATCTCCACTTAAAAACTCCTTCTAAAACATTAAAATTCATCATGTGATGCGGGTTCATCAGCTTCTATGGTACAATTTTCCCTATTCATTGTCACTCACTGTTACCACTGAATTTGGTTGTGTTGTCACTGCATCTTATTCCCACCTCATCTTTCTGGCCTTCTGTTTATGTCCATTTGAACTCTGGACTTTCCGTCTTTCCCCCCATTCCAACTTCGTGGTTCTTTTGACATTCTTGGTGTTGTCTCTGCTCTGCTCAATGGTGGTTGTTGGATTACAGTGTGATTTGGACCGTGTTATGGTTTCGGACTTGCTGTGAAGTTTTGGCTGTTTTACATTCTGTAATAGTTTGCATTAGGGTTTGATTATCTGTTTTAATTAAGTGAGTTCAATAGGACCTAGTATATGCTTATTGTTATCTTTAGAGTTTAGCTATACGATGTATTTGTCCCACGAGGACACCGTGAGTGTTTCTGTGTAAACTTGTTGTTTACTTGTATAATGTTTCTACTGACAGCTTTGCTGATATCAAAGAAATATTGTATGATTGAAAAAGTAGTATAAAAGATATCATATCCACATGGATTAACTAATAAGTACCAAACTAGTCGAGATTTATTATTATTTAGACGAACGAATATTTGAGTTGTAACAGAAACAAATAAAAAGAAATAAAAAAAAACAATAATAAAGTGCAAGAATTAATTCAGTTGAGAGAAGCCTAGAGTCACGGTTTCACTTACAAGCTTTGATTCCCCTATGTTTAATTCTACCTGAATTCATTTGTTTTAATTCAATTATCAATCCCTTTACTAAAACTACTATTTGTTTGGTCATTCGTGATTAGCAAGCCCATTTAAAGACAAAAGCTTATTTGCTGGAATATTTAAGTAGATGAAAAGGAAAATAAAGCGAAGCCACACGCTACCCTAGGAAGAGTGAGAAGAGAGTGCTGCAACGTGAATTGGAAGAGAAAAGCAATTGTTTTCCACGCCTCTTTTTTAATCAAAAATGATATTTGGACATAGTTTTTAGACAAAAATTGACATAAATCAACTTACAACACCAATTAATCAAGTTTTTTAGAATATTAGCCAACCTGTTTTTTTACAGTTTTCGAGGCGTTGTTAAAAAATTTGGTTAATTGATCAGTTGGCTAATAGTCTAAAAAACTTGGTTAATTGGTGTTGTAAGTTGGTTTTTGTCGATTTTTGTCTAAAAATCTATGTCTATATAACATTGTTGTTTTTTAATTGGTTGCAGCTTCCTTCCTTTTATATATATAATTTATTTGAGTGACATTAAGTTGAGTTTTTATTATTTTTCGTATTTTCTTTCTTTCTGCAAAACAAAGAGCAAATTAAGTTAGTAACTTATACAATTGATAATAATTGCTCTAAAAGTGATTCAAAAATATACTAAAAATACACTAAATTGGAGTTTATTAATAATAACAAAGACATTTTTTATTAGAGATAACAAAAGTCATTTGATGCTTAAATTCTACACGATCTATATGCGCTGGCGCCAACATAGATGTGTGTGTGGTGTGAGTGTGAGTGATGAGAGATGCCGTTCTAGTTCTATGTTCATACTTCATATGGCTTCAATCTCAAGTTTGCTCCCATAATAAAATATTGAGAGGCGATATATATATCTTGGCTGAATTATTTTCCTATCTAGAAAAACATTAATGTGGAACTAGAACTAGAATATTGAACTAAGCATAAAGGGTCGATTTTAGAAAGGTAAAGCCAAATATTGAAAGGAATTAATTGTTGACTAAATTGGCATGCCATGCCAATATGCCATTGGATAATTGCAGACAAGGAAAGCTACATTTCGTGCCAAATAAGCTACATTTTGTTGCTTGAGTGTACTGTTTTTGTCTTTTCTCATCTTCACTCTCGTCACCCAACCCATAGAAAACTAGACTAGACTAGATATATGATTAATTTATATGTGTGTCTACAATACATTGTTACTGCCATGTCAAGTTATAAACAAGCCTCTATTATATTATACAACTTTGAAATAATCCATTGTCATTCGTCAGAATTTATAGGGATGTACATAATAAGAGAGTTTGTTATTAGATAACTTATATGTGTTTGATGGACGGTAGTAATTAACATGCCCCATTTTCTGCACTTTTTATTTTAATAAGCTTTATAAGATTCTTAAGCAATTTTTTAAGAATTGGACTAATTGAATCGCAGTCTAGTTGAATTGGTCAGAACAGGATTGAACTGTACAATCGAATCAAGGTGAATTTGAAAAGTTTTTTATTTTTTTATTTTTTATTACTTTTTCCTAAATTATGATACTGTATTTACTAGTCACTTAGTTCAATCGCAGTTGAAACGAATGAACCGATTAAACCATAATCTGAAAGACGTCGCACCAATTACTTTTCAAGTATAGCTTCTTTCCCCATATAGATGAAATGGTAAATGAACATACATAGATTAGCACACGGCCACACCCGAGTTCGAACCTATGAGGCTATATATGTCCTATGTTAGTAAAATTGTCAATGCAACCAACAAAAGACTTTTTCGTATAGTTTAAAACATTGTTCTCAAGCAATTACGTTTTGACTACTAATCTACATTATTTAGTTGATAATTAAATAAATATGTGATGTTAGGACTAGAAGCAGCATTTACATTATTATTAAATAATTTAACAAGGTCGTATATATGTTGTTATTGTCAAACAATAATGTGAGCTCATTAGCAACGGAAGAGCCTACATAAAATATGAGCTAGCAATAAAATAGATGTCCTTTCAAGGCAACCAAACAACATTTCACCTCACAATGCTAGGATGACATGTTATAGGTCTCTTTTGATTAACTACCGGTATCAATTCAAATCTAAATCGAGAATGTATAACAATTCAAACTTTCAAAGAATTAGTCTTTACAGTTGTGCATTTACTCAGAAATTTTAAAAAAAGTTCTCTAAGACAAATCACCCAATAATGTTAACATAATTTTAAAACAATTAACTTCAATCAACTTGGTTCACAAATCGATGAACCTAGAAACCGACTCCAAAGCGGGAAAGATAGATGGCAATAACAATAAGAACAAAGGATTCCCACAAAGAGGATGTAAGGGAAAGGCGAAAAAATCGAGCTTTCCCCATAAATGATGGTCAAGCGGCCAAGGGACCTTCATCCATGAACCTAGATGCCATAAATCGAAGAAACACAACCAAAATGAAAGAGGTCAAGGCTCCAAGGCACAATGGCTTCTAGAGGTGAGACAAATCTATAAAAAGGAGGAATGATTGGAGAGAAACAGGCTATGAAGCGAATCTGGAGGTTTTGGAGGAGGGTAGGTGCTTCGGTGATTTTGGTGGGTGAAGAAGATGGATTTGATGGGTGTGGAAGGGGACCAGTGGCGAAGAGGTTGTCACCAGGAGCATCATCAGCTAGGCAAGAGCCGCAGAGGGCTTGAGAGAAGAGAGACTCGTGGAGAGGGGATTCCAGCTTGAAAGTAGATGAATTGAAAGAGACATATTGAATAGTGAATAAGAAATGAGTCTCGCTAAAACCTTTTGGTGTAAACCCTCTTTAGGAAAAATCATCTAAAAGGAAAAAGAGTAACCCCCCAGTTATCATTAAAAAAGAGAAAAAAAAAAAGAGTATGAACAGAAGAGAACCAATGGGGGACTAGAGAAATACCTTTGGCATGAAACTAAAGTCATAAAAAATGATAATACGGAAGACCTAACCTATCACGATTAAAGTTCTCTAAAACAAAATTAGGAAGTAAATCCCACCAGTTGAAACAAAGACTAATAAATCCATAATTTGCTAGCTTGTCTACACAATATTTTCCTTCTCGATAGATGTGAGAAATAATGAAATTTATCTTAATGGTTATGGATATGCAATTGTGCCATCTATTTCTGAGTCTCCACGAAACCAAACCAAAGACTTATAAGCTGCCACCAGAAGAGTAGAATCACATTTTATCCAAATTTTACGCCACTCCACTCTCGACAGAATTTCAATTGATTTCATATGATCAAATCCCCGCTCAAAAAGAGGTACCAATACCCACATAGTCCAAGAAGCAACCCTTGATTGCCCCACTCGAGTCACAGAACATACCACCATAAGCCACAGGGCCATGATTACCCCGTGAAACTCCAATTGAGTTGCATTTAACCCACCCACCACGAAGCTTGTGCCAAAGGCTCCAATAATGGACATAGCCTTTTGGAGGGTGACCAATCACATAGAAAAACTTTTAAGAAACGAAACTCGTCAATGAAGTTTGAATTAACCCTATAGAAATATGATCGGATAAAGAGACAACAACAAAGATAAGATGAAGACCTCTCTCTTGAAGGGATAAAAACATTATTAAAGCGAGTATGTTTCTGTCATACCAAATAGACCAGACAATGTGAGCAATGTAGTAGAAGACCATATCATAAATTTCTATATGGGATACTCTACTAATCAATAGATAGGTTAAGTAGACCACAAACCAACGCCATACGCTTTCTCATTGAATTTCTATACGATTACACTATACACTATACTATACAAATAGCAAAAAAAACAACAATGTTATTTAGGCATAGGTTTTTAGACAAAATCGACAAAACCAACTCACAACACCAATTAACCAAGTTTTTAAATTATTAACCAAGTTTTTAAACAACGCTATAAAGCTAATGAAAAAAGCAGGTTGGTAATAATCAAAAAACTTGGTTAATTGATGTTGTGAGTTGGTTTTGTCGATTTTTATCTAAAAACCTATGTCTAAATAACATATTGCAAAAAATGATTCCAGTTAAGTAATTCTAGTTGCTAGCTTAATCCATATGCAACAACTTTCTCTTTAACTTTTGACAATACTTGAGACGTACAACTTCATCAATTGGATCTTTCTTGCTACGAGTCGTAGGATTAAGGATACTTAAAAAGAGTAACCAAGAATGAAGATAAGTGACGATTGAATGATGTAGCAAAAAATCATTCACAAGCTTCAACGTAAAATATATTTTAAACAAAAAACAATTTTCAAATTTAAGAAGTCAAGTACTTATAAAAAAAATCAACTTGATTACACGAATCAATTACAAGATATCCCAAATTGCATACTTCACGAATGGGTAACATATCTAAAAACAAAAAAGTCGTACTAATATCGTTTTGTTTTCTCTAATAATAAAGCATAAATATAGGAAATCAAAATCACAACTCGTACGTAGATGCGTGAGCTGATGAATAATTTATAATTTATTTATTTTACTAATTTAAAATATGATCAGTTGTTATATATAGAATTGTTCACTTATTTTATTTGCTTACCTTCAAGGCAGACACTTTAAAAACTACACTATGTTTGTAAGGCTTCAAGCCTTTTTCTTTGTTTTGGTCTGTGTTTTTTTAGCATTTGTAAAAAAAAAGTTTTTTTTTGAAGCAAACAAAAAAAAAGTTAACTAATAAAGTTTCACTTCAGTGACAATTTTTTTATTATTGATGAATTTTTAAACTACATCCAACGGTTAATTTTAGTAGGTTCACCGGTGAAAGATTTAATTTGCTTTTTCACCCTAGAATCACCCGTTTTTTTCTTATATAATAAAATGAGAAAAGTATTATAGTTTACATTAAATTAATTTCTATTAATTTAACTCATTGTTCAAAATTAAAACTTTAAAGTGTTTATTATATTTTTTAAATTTATTTAGCAATGAAATTTGTATGGTGTAAGTAGTACTCGATATTTATATATAATGAAATTAAAGTATAATAATTTTCATAATTCAATATATATATATATATATATATATATATATATATATATATATATATATATATATATAGTTTATATCTGGGTATTTTTATAATGCGAAACAATTATGAGAACCTGTTAAAACATTTAATTTTTTTGAACCTGTTAAAACATTTAATTAAATATAGAATTTATTCGCAGGTGTATTAGCAAATACGAGGATCGCCATCAAGACAATTGGACCTATGGGCAAAGCCCATCTCGATCGGCCCATACACGCCGCTTGGAGCGCAATTTTCGCCGGCGAAAATCTCGCTAATGATCGGACCTCGCGGTATATATACGCCATTCGCATATGGCATCAGACGTTCTCTAACCTTGTCTATTATCTGCCGAAAGCGACTCTCACTAGATCGTCGAGTGTCTTTGCGAGTCTGCACCCGGTGCTTTCTGCAGCGTGAAGCGGGGCCTGGTCCTTTCACTCATTCAACGACCTACCATTCAATTCTAATTACAACTACTTCAACCGTTGGTCGAAGTGCGATCAAGAATTATCTCTAGAATATGATATAAAATATACGAAAGCGATAATTCTTTTTTTTCATGGATACAGAAAGCAATAATTCTTCTAGAAAGGAAATATTGTTTTGCTTTCTGTCAAAGAAAAACAGGATTTTTTTTGTAAATAAAAGGAAATACTTTTCTAATCTTCAATCGAAATTTCCACACATGTCAATTTCTTCTCGAGTAATATTCTTTACAAACAACTTTAAGATTCAAACACTTTAACACTACATCTAGATTACTTTATTTCCCACTAACTACAGTATAATTTATTAAATGCATAATAAAAAGATTCTTAAATCTTAAAGTCAAGGCTAAGTTGGTGTAATGAATAATGACGTGGCAGGAAGGACAAATGGAAGGGGAACACATCAGCATGATCACATGGGTAGCAGGGTCAGCAAAGAGAAAGGAAAAGGCATTCCCGTTGGGACCACTACGTGTGAAGGAATCCAGTGCTATAATTCCAGTATCGACTTTATTCTTGTTTTTAAGCGGCAATTCCCTTAGCCCATGATGTCAGTTGTGATGTGCATGTATGACACATGTATGTTGGTAAAAAATATCCGATAAGCGCATTTGTAATTTAAACAAAAATCGGGGACAATTAAGAACCCCAATATTATCACACACTTTACACCTCTTTCTCTCTTGTCTCTCCATCATACACTCTCCTTATCTCTCTCTTCTTCTCTATCAATCCACTGCAACCTTCCTCTTCTCTAACACCACCAGTTATTGAGAATATGGGACTTCTCAAATCTCATTTTCGAAGATCATCTCATTTTTCTTCTCCAGTTATTGAAATTAAGAGCTAACTAAAAGGTAGAAGAACCTGATAAAAAAAGATCACTGGTAAAAAACAAACTAAAAGGTAGAAGAAGATGAGACCCTAGAAATTGGGGGTCTGATTTGAGGAAAGGTAGAAGAAGATGAACAACACTCCATAACTCAGATTCAAGCAACAACAACATTCCTAAACCAAAAACCGGATGTAGTAAACTAAGTTTGATTACGATTTGTTATCTTCTCCGAATTCGTTTTCTTCTTCTAATTCGTTTTTTTCTGCTTCGATTTGCTTCTACGATTCGTCTAAATGCGCTTACGATTTGTTTTCCTCTACGTCGATTTTACTCTGGTTCGTCTTTTACGCTTAGATTCGTTTTCCTCTGTTGTTGTCGAAAAAGCGATGGTTCATGAATGAATGAAAGCGTGATTGTTGTTCATTTTAGAGTGCGGACGAAGCGATTGTTGTTCAACGCTATTTAGTATTTTTTTAGTTTGTTGTTGTGAGTGTGAGAAGAAGAAGAAGAAGATGAGAGGTTGAAGAAGAATGAGAAGCGATTGTTGTGTTGTGTTTTGTTTTAATTTCAATTTCAATATGTTAGTAATTAATTAATAATAATAATAATAATAATATAGTTTATTTAATTTTTTTAATTATTATAAATTATATATATGTGATCTGAGGCTATGAGGAGTAGATCAGAAACTTTAATGAAGGCTTTACGAGTGAAAGAGGTATGGATCTGTGGGTAAGAGAGAGGAGGGGCAAATGGGCGCCGTGAGGGACCGTGATGGTATGAGGTGAGCGGTTGTGAGGGACCAATATGGATTAGAGGAAAAAATAAATGTTTTGAGAGAGACATGAAGAGGTAAGAGAGATTACAGATGCAATAGGTAAATGAACAAGCAATTGAGAGGGATGAATGGTCTGTTCTGTGTGTTGTGAGAGATAGACGTGAGATTGATTGATGAAAAAAGAGTGAAGAAGTGAATGTTCTAGAGACAATAGAATGAGAGATAAAAGCTGAAATAAAAAAGACAAACTAAGAGAGATGAGAGCACAAATTAGGCAATGGAAAAAAAATTAGGCCCAACTAGAGTACATAAATAAATCAATATTTTTTAATAATTTAATTAAAATAAATAAATTCATTTTAAATTTGAAGATTAATTAAATTCGGAGTAAAAAAAATATAAACAAGTAGTTGTTCCTTAAAACAACTACTATTGGAGTAAAAATCACTCGAGTCAACTATAAATTGCGTAAATGCTATGGGCCAGTTTGACCCCACAAATTTCAATTTATTTCACCCATTTTGTTACTCTCCACTAAAGATGCTCTTAGTCTCTAAAATTTACAATGTATCAACTTAGTGTATGACTTTTACTACAGTGTTCCAATTTAGTCATTTTTGGAAAAATAAAAAGGACTAAGTTGATATATATTAAATGTTAGAGAATAAATTGAACTGTTGTAAAATTTCACATATCAATTTAGCTAACAACTCTATTTTAATACAACTATCTAACTTATTTCTCATTCTATATGTGTCTTCTAATGACCACCAAAACTTTTATTCCTTCTCAGTCTCACTCACTAATATAGTTGTCACTCCTCCGAACAATTTTTTAGTTTTCCATCGCACATACCATATACATATTTACAATATTCATGCTTATCCATTGTGAATTCTACCTACAATCAAATAAACAACAATTCGGTATGATACAACCCGTGCATCGCACGTGAGCGTGAGGATAGTACATTCAATCCGGAATGGATACATCTAAAAGCCTACCTACTTTACAAGTAATCCACCCGCTATAAATATATTTAACTGTGCTTTCAATACATTTTAGAGTATCAATCTCCCCACGAAATAAAACATTATTCCTTGCCAACCAGACACATCATGTCACACAAAGCCGCATGAGCTTTTGGACACGCCTAGACTTCATCCCACCAAGGGCTATTGTTGCCTTTTCGTCTTATTTATATGTGTTGCGTATTTTTATGCCCCCTTATAAAATGTTGATGTTTTTCCGAAACTACGTCTGTAGATCTGTTAATCACCTCCCCGTGCATAGCACGGGCGTGTGTCCTAGTATATGGAAAGAGAAGAATCAATTGTGGGTGTGAAGTTTGTTATGATCTCATTCATTCTCTTCTAGTCTCTCTCTCTCTCTCTCTGTACTCTTACTTCACGTTCTGCATTTCATTTCCCTTTCTATTAGCTTGTAATGTACTGAATATTACTACTTGAATCAGTACTGTTCCATTAATTAATACAAGCTATCCTTTCTTCACGTCATTGTTATTACTTGATTGTGCTTCCTTTACAGTTGGCTAACCATGTCTGACTGAATCTTCTTTGTGACCTGACCCTAAAAAAAAGTCATTTGAAGACATTGGATGGGCAAGAACTTTGTGACACGTTTTGAGGCAAATTAGTCCGTAGACTATTATTCTTATGCAAATGTGTGGTTATTGAAAATCAGAAACCAATTCACCATTTGCAAAGATAGAAGGAGGGAGAGGGACAGGGACAGTCATGAAGGAGAATGTGATGATACCCATTTTTTTTGGATGTGTCTGATTTCTATATACATTTCCTTTTTCGATTTTTGAATGTTCATTGCTATTTGGTGTTTATGTTTTACAAGAATGAGCACTATATCCCTTTCTTTTGTTTTTTAAAAAAAAAGAATGAACAACCACGGATCTCAAGCTATTCAATTTTTAGTAGTATGTTGTAAAGACTAATATGACGTATTCATATATTTGACAGGGACTAATTTACCCAATTTATATATTTGTTAGGGACTAATAAGGCTTCTTTAAGTATTTGCAAGGGACTAAATTGGTCTGTTGAATCACTCAAATTTATTTCACAGCCAAAAAAAAATTGAGTATCTTGAGATACATGACTACTCCTTTTTGTAAAACATAAACACCAAACAACAATGAACAAGATTCAAAATGCAAAAAAGAAAATGCAAAAAGAAATCATACACATATATGGATCCAAGAGAAAAAATGGGTTTCATCTTCTCTTGCAATGGTTGTTTTGTTCCCTCTCTCTCCTTTTGCGTTTGCAAATCATTTCAATTCTCACTACAATCATGATTAAACAATTAAATTCAAACTCAATTCCCCACGTCTCTTAATCTTCCACTCAATTGGAACTCTTTGATACCCTTTTTCATTCACCCTAAATGCCTCTTAATCTTCCCAACGGTTCAATGCTCAATGTTTCGATTTTCACGCACTCAATTGAATGCACAATGATGCCCTTTTCCATTCACCCTAAACGCCTCTTAATCTTCCCAACGGTTGAATGCTCAATGTTTCGATTTTCATGTACTCAATTGAATGTGCAATGATTCCCTTTTCCCTTCACCCTAAATGCCTCTTAATTCACTCAACGGTTCAATGCTCAATGTTTCGATTTGCATTCCCTAAATTGAATGCGCATGGAGTGCCTTTCCTCTTAACCTTCCACGCCCCTTAATCTTTCATTGGTTCAATGCTCTAAGTTCATGAACTAATCATTCTTAATGTTACACGCCTGTTAATATTTCGCATGGTTTAATGTTGAAATTTTCGAACTTGATGTCATCAATTGAATGCGAATGGATGCGTGAAACCAATGACAAAATTGAAACTTCCAACGAGAAAAAAGTTAAGTTGCAATGAGAAGCGAAAAGATCACAATTAAATCTTACATTGGAATTGTATAAGGTTGTTCGACAATAAATACAATGTGACAGACAATTATATTGACAAAATTTTAATTGACCATATTTTAAAAGATGATATAAATATTAGCAGCCCTCGATAACAATGATTGTTATTAAAGATTGTAATGTAATGGAAAGCGAAATAACCACAATTAAAGTTTGTATTGGAAATTGTATAGGGTTGTTCTACAATTAATGCAATTGTGTCTTTTTAGTTTTTCAATAATGTGTAATAGGAGGAATTAAATGAAATGAAATTTGGAAGTAGAGCTGCAATAAAGTTTGCTTTGGAAGTAGAAAGTGGAATAGTTGCAATTTAATTTTGCAATGGAAAGCGAAATGTATGTGATTAAAGCATGCATTGGGAATAATATAGGGTATTGAAGTTTGCATATAAAAAAAATTAAAGGGTATTGAGAATCAGTAAAAGTGAAATCGTTGCAATTTATTTTGCATTGGGAATCAAAGTGTAAATAATTAAAGTGTGCATTGGGGATGACATAGGTTAGTTCTGCAATAATTGCAAGTGTGACAAACTATCATTATGGGGAAAATTAAAATGACCAAAGTACCATTTGTTCTAGCGGACCTTTTTCACTTAAATGACTATTTTTTGGCGGACTTCACATTCTACTTTTACATATAAAAGATTCTAAGTGTTCTCAACTATTTCTGTGACTAGGAATAATCAAGAACACAAGATCAGTATGAACAATCTCGTGTGAATAGTAAAATTGATCAACCCATTTATTAGTCTCTCAGGGCGACTAATATAGTAATACAATCATTGATGACTAATTATGAGACAACCGTTACATAATAATGACTACTGTTACATAATAAAGTGTCAGTTACATAATAAGATATCAGTTGTTAAGCTGACCGAGTATTCTAGAAGAGTCGGGCCTTATGAGACCATGCCGAGTATTCCAGCCTTTCCGGTCGTGCGATGTAATGTTCTTTGCCCAGTTCGGTTGATGCCGCGCTCAATCCCTCAAGTGTTGCCTTGTGACCGTGACATTAACACAATGCTCGGCCCGGTTGTGAACACTAAGCTATTCTAAATTCATTAAATTAATTTTCTAAATACTAATAGAATAGAATAGAAAATGATAAGCGAGGTTCTCATTTGCAAAAAGTAGCGGATAACGGATAAACTAGCTTATAACATTAGGTGATAGCGGATAAGCTATCGGATTGAATTTAAAGTGTTTGGTAAAATTAGCAGTTGAACTAACTTATAAATATAAAATTACATAAATAGACATTTGTAATTAATGTTTAAATATGAGAGAAAATATTTGTTTAATGGAGGATAAATGAGGAATTTAATTAAAGTAGCAAGGGTAAAAGGAGAGAAAAAATGAAACGTTGTAGTTTATAAGCTCAAACGCTACTTCAATAACGTTTAAAAAAACACTATAAAGCTCTTGAAAAATGCTACTCCCTCCGTCCCATTTTATATGACTTTCTAGACAAAAAAATTTCCCATAATATCATGACTTTTTAGAATACCAATAAAATATCAATTTTCTTTTAGGTCATATACCATTCATTATTTAATATATCTTTTCTTACAATTCTACTTTTTATGTTTTCAATGTCATTAATGAAGGATAATTTGGTAAACTAACTCACAATCTCTCTTTCTCATACAAAATTAACTACTTTTATTAATTTCTGTACCACAACCTTAAACGACATATAATATGGGACAGATGGAGTATATAATGGGTGTTTCAATAATCAAGAATGGGATGTGAGCAGCGTTATCAAACCCTGACCGACCCGGTCAGTCGGACCGTGACCCGTGCCTGAGTTAGGTTCGGTTCACACGTTGGATCGGACATGCAGTTGATCCGCGTTGGCCCGTGATGACGTCATCAACCCGTGCGTTTGACCCAGTCCAACTCGAGTCAACCCGACCTTGACTCGATCAAATCTACTTGTTGACCGAAAATTATTTAGCAAAATGGCTTGCTTGGGTGTTGGAACCCAGTACTTGGTGTCTAAGATGCAAGTTGTAACTTGTAACCAATTGAGCTGCTTGAAGTGTTGCTACATTGACAGCATATATTATACTTAAGTCATTCATTTTTTCTCTTTTTTGTTAAAAAACCCTTTTAATCTATTAATTATATTTATTTATTATTTACTTTTATACTTACATACATGTGTTATTATATATGTATTACGCATATATCTTATTTAATATCTAATAATTTGTATCATATTCCATAAATTTTAGATTCTATAATATTATTGAGTATGAATAATTATTCATTTTAAAATTTATATCAATATTCATTTAATTCATATTGAAAATTGAAAAAATTGACATACAATATTAGATATTTCAACAGTTTTTAGTACGTCACGAGTCATGCGGGTCAACTAGTGACTCTTCGATCCGACCATTGACCCAATAACCCAATGACTTGTTCGGGTCGATCACCGATTCGGTTTTAATAACATTGAGTGTGAGTGGGGTTATGGGGTTGACCCAGAAGGAGGACTCCGCATTGTAAACAGAGGAGTAGATGAGAATCTCGAGAACAAGTGGGTCCCTCTCTAAGAACAAGGTATCCAATATCCATGATCGAAGCATGGTGGACTACTTATTGCTCTTGACACGTGTCGGTAAAAACCCTGGGGCGCAATAGCACGAGTATCCATCCGTCCTTCGCCGTACAATCACGTGGGGTAGTATCCCTAAACCTCAAACCCCGAAATCTTTTACAGTACATTTACAGAATGAAATGAATCACACAACAACACGCTATTCACAGCTACCACCTTCATCTTCCATTGGCCACTTCCCTCTGCCTGCAGCATCGCCTTCACTCGGAGCAGATTCCATAGATTGGGTCTTAAAAGTCAACAAAGATACCGGCACTTGGTTCATGGTTACCCGCTGAACCAGTAACAAATAGGGATGGAGTGATGGACCCACTCTTCACCTTCTTTTTCCAAACAAGCCCAAGCACGGCCAATTATGCCAATTATTTCTATTTTTTTTTCATCAGTGAACAAATCCACATAAAATTTTTAGTATAAAAAACAAATCCTTATGACGTCATTGTTATGCAAAAAAAATGTTATTAATATTTGTATGCAAAAAAATGTTATTAATTTAGTCAATTTTTTATGTATTGTATTAATGTTATAATAAAAATCATTAATATTGTTCACTTTCAAACTTCAAAAATCTATTCTTGTCAAAAAAACTTCAAAAATCTATTGGGTGGAATTAGCAAAAAAAAAGTTATTGGGTGGCAAGTCCTTCTCATTTTTTGTAATAATATTTTTTTTGACCAAACTTTTTTGTAATAATATTTAAAAATCCAACTTATGAAATCTCATTTTTGATCTTAAACTTTGACGGATATTAGTCATTCGTTAAAAGTATTGTGACACTATTCTCAAAAAAAAAAAAAAAAAAGATTGTGACACTCTGTGGAACAATATGGTATGAAAAAAACATTTAATGATCTCATTTTTTTGGTATAAACCGATTATCAATGAATGATATTCGAGTACAATTGTTTTTAACTAATTAAAGAACCGTTTTTAATTAAATTAATTATTGAATTAAAATAGAAATGCAATGAATGGTATTTCACCTTTCCATAAAAAAAATCAAAAATGCTTATTTTGACAAAAAAAATTGTGATCGATAAATTCTGCACTCTACAACATAATTAACTAAGTTTTTAGATTATTAACCAACCCGCTTTTTCACGGTTTTAGGCGTGGATTAAAAGCTTGGTTAATTGATCACTTTTATTAATAATCTAAAAATTTGATTAATTGGTATTGTAGGTTGGTAAATCATCGATTTAATCAATTTTTTTGTACAAATAGCATTGTCGTAAAAATTGCAAATTGCAATGGACGATAATAATAGTGCAAGGAGGCTTGACTATAAAACCCCACATTGGCATCTACCTCTGTTCACGTCGTCTCCGTGTTGAATTGAATCTCCGGATTCAAAATCAAACAGAAAGAGAGATTTTCGTTACCAACCAAAGAGATTCTTTCTCGCTTCAAAGATGGCGCTACTTTCCGATCTCATCAACCTTAACCTCTCCGAATCCACCGAGAAGATCATCGCCGAATACATATGGTTAGTCTCTCTCCTCACACACTCTAGTCTTTTATTTGTTCCGTACCGTTACAAAAAAACGCAGCAATATCGCATGATTCTTCGTTTCTTCATGTGTGCATGAACTTACGTGTACGATGATGTTTTATTCACTGATTCTCATCGTGTGGTTTATTTTTGTTTGATCCATCACTATGCTAGTTCACTACAGTAGATTCATCGCTGTTTTTTTTTACATTCCTTGAAACAAGAGAGATCGTTTTCTCCTTTGATTTCCCTTTTTTGTTTTGTTATTTGTTTTTTTCTTCATTTTTGTGTTGTGTTATCTATTGTGCATAAATCGATGATGGTTTACTTTCCTTTGACTCTGTCTTTTGGTGATTAACCTTAGTTTTAGTACTGATTTACGCTCAAGATTACTTTGCTTGTTTGTTTGTAATCAACTGGAAAAAGGAAGAGCCTTTTTCCCTTGTCTTTTTGTTTATTGCTTGCCATGTGTTTGCTTTATAGTCAAACACAATCCATTAACCCAAATTAATCACTATACTAACTCTCAATCAACATTAAATTCATGTACCTAACATTTTTACCTCAAAATTTCTCCTTTTGATTAATTCTAACGCTTTTATTTTCATTATGAAAGGATCGGTGGATCGGGTATGGACCTGAGGAGCAAAGCAAGGGTAATTTACTTCTTAAAGCAAACCTAAAAAGCCAAAAAAAGTGTATTTATTTTGCTTTTTATTTAATTATTATTGGAAATTTAAAATGATTTTGGGATACAGACCCTCCCAGGACCAGTCAGTGACCCTTCAAAGCTGCCTAAGTGGAATTATGATGGTTCTAGCACAGGTCAAGCTCCTGGAGAAGATAGTGAAGTGATTTTATAGTATGCTTTTTTTTAACTCCATTTTAATTTTCCTTTAATCTATAAAAATTAGTCAAATTTTGTTTTTCATTTTCTTGGAGTTTTTGACCTTTACTTAATTGGTATTTGATTGATTCAATACAGTCCACAAGCCATTTTCAAGGATCCATTCAGAAGGGGTAACAATATCCTGGTAATTTTGTTGTTAATCTTTTTTTGTCTACTGAACATTTGAACCATTAATATTCAATATCACTTGGCCTTTTTTTAATTTTAATTTTTTAATTCATATCAGGTTATGTGTGATGCATACACCCCTGCTGGAGAACCCATTCCCACTAACAAAAGACATAATGCTGCCAAGATTTTCAGCCATCCTGATGTTGTTGCTGAAGAACCATGGTATAATTTGTTGCTACTTTGCTGAATGATTGTAAATGAGTGAATTCAGTTCTCAGAGTTATTGAGGTCCGACAATTTAGTCTCTGAAATTAACAAAATTTTAAAATGATTCCTAAAATTGAAAATCCTCAACCATGTGACTCTCTGTCGTATAATTTTAGAGACTAAATTGACTTACTTAAAATAACTGATTTGGGCGAGAATTTTCATTTTCAAGGACTATTTTAAAATATTAGTAAGTTCAGGGACTATTGTGGTGATTCATATTGTGTTAATTTTCTGTCCTTTTTTCCAGATTAACAACTGTTGTGTGATTTGTTCTTAGGTATGGTATTGAGCAGGAATACACCTTATTGAAGAAAGAGGTCCACTGGCCTCTTGGGTGGCCTGTTGGTGGTTTTCCTGGACCACAGGTGAAAAATCACTTTCATTAGTGTTTTTACTTTTCAAGCTAGTTGCTTTACACAATTACATACACATACAAATTCATTTGTGCATTTCACACACACACCACCAAATCATCGGTTATTGATGAGCTGAAAGCTGCAAAATTTTCTTATAAATAGGGAATGAGAGAGTATATGGCATATTAATCAGTGAAGAATATAGCATATCATAAATTATACCCAATTTAAACTTGACTGTAATTTTTTTTAACATTCATGTTTTTTTTTGTTTTGGCTTACATGTGTTCTAATTTTACTTGTTCATCAGGGACCTTACTATTGTGGTATTGGTGCTGACAAGGCTTTTGGCCGTGACATTGTTGATTCACATTACAAAGCCTGTCTTTTTGCCGGCATTAACATCAGTGGAATCAATGGAGAAGTGATGCCTGGTCAGGTAAATTACAAAACTTCATCTACTTATTTTCATACTTATCATTGTTTACGATGCCTTCAAGACTAAGTCCCTCATCGGTGTATCACTCAAATTGTCTACCAGATATAATATAAAACGTTATGAGTGGTTGGGATTGTAACCAGCATGAAGTCTCAACAATTCATAACACTTTATATTAACTCTTACAGTCCTTTTGACCAATACACCGGTTAATGACTTCGTTGATCCCTCACCTTAATAACGTAATTTTTATTGCACAAACATATTTTAAACTAAATTAAGTCTATGCTTTGTTGTTTTTATAATTTTATTATTTTGGGTGTAATTGTTTATTGTTGATTGTATGTAGTGGGAATACCAAGTTGGTCCCGCAGTTGGTATCTCAGCTGGTGATGAGTTGTGGGTTTCTCGTTACATTTTGGAGGTAGGTGTACACACCACATGCCTAATCATATTCTCACCAACACCTCTTTTGACTTTTTGAATGGAAGTTGAAATTCCCTTTCCAACTAACTTTCTTTGATTCTGTTCATACAGAGGATCACTGAGATTGCTGGTGTAGTGCTTTCTTTTGACCCCAAGCCAATTCCGGTTAGTACTTTAGACAATTTTACACGCACGCGCACGTGCACACACACTTATATACAAGTTGAATTGGTGTTGATTCTTGTAATTTGGGTTGTTGCAAAACCAGGGTGATTGGAATGGTGCTGGTGCTCACACAAATTATAGGTAAATCTTTGTTACTTAAAACAAAAAAGACCAAGTTAAAACCTTTGAACAAGTGCATAGTATTAATAATAATAACTATGTTGCAGCACCAAGTCTATGAGAAATGATGGTGGCTATGAAATCATCAAGAAAGCAATTGAGAAGTTGGGTAAGAAGCACAGTGAGCACATTGCTGCTTATGGTGAAGGTAACGAGCGTCGTTTGACAGGGAAACATGAGACAGCTGACATCAACACCTTCTTATGGGTAAGCAAAAAAAAACACATTGTTCCCTTTTTAAACTTGTTTCTTTTGACATTGTTTTTTGAATCTAATAATTATGCAGTCTGTGTAAAAAAGTTTTACACATTAACTCTATTTTTTACTCACTGTTGACATAATTTGTGTAATTTGACTGTGTAGGGAGTTGCAAACCGTGGTGCTTCTATTAGAGTTGGGAGAGACACAGAGAAAGCAGGGAAAGGTTATTTTGAAGACAGGAGGCCAGCATCTAACATGGACCCATATGTGGTTACTTCCATGATTGCAAACACAACCATTCTCTGGAAACCATAAGTTACCAACCACTTCTACTAGCAAAACACATGTCTTTCAAAGTCATTGTTGGTTCCCTTTCTGATGAAGTAGGGAGCAGTTTCGTTTTTCTCATTAGGATTTCTTGGTCATTTGTTTTTGTTTTGTCTTTTCTAGGACTTTGCTTTGGTCTTTGTTATGTGGCTTGTTCCTTGTTTGTTGGTACCTACCAATCACCGAGGCTGGTTGACTGGTTCATTGCTTCACATTTACTTCCCTTGTTTATCGATCATCACGAGTCACCATAATAATGTAATGGTTATCAGTAAAAAAATGTTTCTCAAGTATAATTATTACTTAATTACTTAATAAAAATTATATGAAATTTGACGTGTTCAAGATGATGGATGGAATGTCTCCACTACGGTGTATTTCTCTTTGGTATATGTATGAGTGAGTGATTCTAGAGTATCTCTGGGGGATTTGGTACAAGTTTCTTAAAGCGTCCACAACAAGGTGTATATAGGGTACTTAAATTGCTTAAAAAGATTGGGGGTTTCTTAAAAATTGCTTGAAAGATTTTGGCTTCCTAATATGACTGTGAAATTGGTTATGCACCGTGTAACTTCTTCAGCTTTGTCCTTGATTTGGAATGGTAAGCGTCTTCCTTACTTTTCTGCCATTAGAGGTCTTTGGCAAGGGGATCTCTATCCACATATATTTTTGTTATGTGCATGTAGAAGCTGTCACATGTCATTTTGTCTGCTGTATAGAATGGTCGTTGGAAACCAATGAAGATCACTAGCAATGGTCCGACACTTTCTCACCTTTTCTTTGCAGACGTCGTCCTCCTTTTCTCTAAGGCAATAATATCTTAGGCTAAATTAGTGGCTGACTCCTTTGCTGCGTTTGCTCAAGCTTCGGGACTGAATGTGAATGTGGCCAAGTCTAGATCTCTGTTTTCTAAAGCGGTCCCTAGGACCAAACATGATCGGGTTGTGACTATTATAGGTATCAGAAGTACCACATCTTGTGATAAGTACTTGGGTTTCCTTATGTTTCATGGTAGAGTCAAAAGTATGGATTTTCATTTATTGTGGAAAAGATCCAAACTAGGATGGCCTCTTGGAAAAATAAGCTTCTCAATAAAGCAGGAAGACCCACCAAATCAGTTTTAAACGCCATTCTCGTCTATTATATACAAACTTCTTAGTTGCCTCAAACTACTTGTGATCATACTGATAGATTAACCCAAAACTTCATTTGGAGAGATGGGCAGGATCATGGTATCAATATTCTTGGTTGGGATAAAATCACTAGGAAAAAAGCAGAAGGTGGTCTCAGTGTTAGAAGAGGCCGTGAGGCAAACATGACAATGCTTGGCAAATTGATATGGGAGGTACACACAAATTCAGATAAACTTTGGGTCCAGTTGATTAATAGCAAACATTTGGGAAGTGACACTATTCTCCAAATGAAGAAGAAGAATAATTGATCGTATATATGGAATTCTATTTTGAAAGCCTGAACCATTCTGCAAAAGGTTTTGAATTCGAGTAGGGCATGACCAATCTTCGATGTGGTACTCCAATTGGACTGGTTTTTCGCCCATTAGCCAAGCTAGTACCTTTTATTGACATTCATGACTCACAGTTGTGCATCGCAGATGTCCTTCATGACAACAATTGGAATCTGGACCATCTTTATACTTCTCTACCACATAATGTCCTAGAGCACATTAACAACCTTCATATAAGTATCAACCAGGCAGTGGCAGATGCGATCATTTAGAAGAGGAACATTGATGGACTATATATGGCTAATGCAAGGTACAAATGGCTCCTCAATAGAACTCTTCCTCCAGTTTCAAATCACGCAGTATCTTGGTCTTGGATTTGGTCAATTCCTGAGTTTGAGAAGGTTAGATTCCTCATATGGCTTGCGTGTCATAATGCAATCTCTACAGCTTCTCTGTTGCACTATAGATGTATGATGAATGCTTCTAATTGCCAAAGGCGTAGTTATCATGATGAGACATTTCTTCATTGTCTCAGGGTCTGCCCGGTCGCTCATTCCACGTGGTCTGGACTCGAGTTCCAAGATTTAGATTTTTTCAATTTGGAAGCACATGTAGATTGGTTTAAATATGCTATCCAGAGACCAAATCCTCATCTATTTCTTGTTGGAGGGTGGTGGTTGTGGAGGGATCGTAACTCCACTTGCATTACTAAAGAGAAAATTCCTAATCATGCTCTTAGAATGGCCATCAGTAACTTTGCAAAGCTCATAAAGGACAACTTCAAAATGACATTGAAGAAACAACACTTGCCCCGGATTGTGACTTGGAACCCTTCCAGTGATCAAAGGATTATTTTTAATGTAGATGGTAGTAGCATTGACAACCTGGGGAATTCAAGCTACATTAGTTTACTAAGACGAGCAAATGGAGAATGGCTAGGAGGATTTGCAGGTTCAATTGGGGTTTCTAATAACCTTCATGCAGAGTTATTGGCATTGTATCATGGTCTTTCTTTTGCTCGGACTAAGGGGTTTAGGCCCTTGGTCTGTTATACAAATACGCATAACACTATTCAACCAGTATCAGAAGATCTAAATAACTGGAATAGGTATGCTTCTGTCATTCAATCCATAAAAGATCTGCTGCGACACAATTGGGATGTAAGGCTTTCTCATACTCTTTGGGAAGGTAATACTTGTGCAGACTTTTTAACAAAAGCTATAGCGGCTGGCGTTCTTCGTTGGACAAAGTTTGTGTCCCCTCCCGCCGATCTTACTTTTCTTCTGCTGGCTGATGCTTCTGGAGTAGAGTTTTTAAGAATTTAGTTTCCGTCTTTTTTCTTTTTTCTAATTATCTACTTGTACAAAAAAAAATCATACGTCATTGTAATAGTCATTTAAGATTATATAGATTTAGAGTCTGTTTGGTTGTTCAATGGAGGGGAGAGGAAAGGGAGAGGGAAGAGATTTTAAACATATTTTCTGTGTGGTCCTTTTATTGCTTTTTTCACCTTTGAAATATATATATATATATATATATATATATATATATATTTGTGGGAAAAAGATATTTAAATCTAATTTTAAATAAGTATTCTCCCCTCCCACTTTTGTTGGGGGAGTTAAAATTGGTTCAGGAGAGATTTGCTCCCTTCCTTTTCTCTTATTTCCTCTTCAAAAAATCTAACTAGATAACTCAAGTTTGTAATAAATCTCTCCCTTCACTTATTGATTCCATTCTTAACGGTATTCCTCTACGCATGTTTTGCTTTTACAATACTCCTAAAATTGTTTTACAAGAAATTATTAAGATCTAGAGATGTTTTTTTATGTAGGGTAATTAAGAGGGGTGTTGTATATGTTGGGTAGCTTGAGACGAATCTTGTAGACCCAAAAAGAAAGATGGTTTGAGAGTGAAAAATTTAAAAGTGTAGCATTATGTGTTATACACAATAACAATATTTTTTTAATTTGAATAGACCGAGGGACTAATCATCCTATTTTGAAAATGGGAGAAACTTACCGATGTGTTACTAAAAATATTTTTGGAGACTAATTTCCCAAAAAAAGTTACTAAGAACCAATTTAGGCCTTTGGTCTACTATTATTTTTTACGCCAATAATAGTGTAGATCAATATGTTTTTGGTACGTAAATAGAGCGATCACTATCACTAGAAACTTACGCACACAACACAATGTTGCATTCGGCAGTTGAGCTAGGCTGATCAATAAACCCAAAAGATTGTTTATAAGAAAAAAAAAAGAAAATGTTAAACACCATAAACCCACACCAAACTCTCGGAACTGTACCGCGACAGCCTCTCGCCGGAAGAGATGTCTCTGCGCATGACAGCCGCAAATTTGCTCAAAAAATTTCGCGTTCCTGCTTACCATGCCTCCTCTGCCTCAACAATAACCACAAATGCATTGCCCAGTACATTTTCCGGTACGAACCATACTCTCGCTGTGATTTCCTGACTCCTTTTACATTCTCTACTTAGTTGCGTCTTTTGAGTATTTTTTGGCAATGAAGGCTGAGGTTAATTACTAGGAAAAAATTTATAACAAATCAAAATGGGAACTTTGGTTTATTGTATCTGTGCTGGTGTATACTACTCTAAAAGGGGGATTCCTTCTTTTATGTCCAATTTGATTTTGCTATTTTTTCTGGAATTGAGAACAGAACAGAAAATTATTAGTTTAGTTTTAAGGAAGGATTATTTAACACTTCTAAAGTGAGTTGCTGGCTTAGAGGATATAAAATAAATAATAATCTCAATAGTTGATTTGGTGCTATGTGTACATGCATAACAAATCATAGAGATGGTGTGTGTAGTATTAAAAGTTTATTTTCTCATCAATGGTTGGGATTTGAGATTTCTTATTTTACTCTTTAAAGTGAAGTGCTCAATTTAGAGGAAGCTAAATCCATTAAGGAAAGGAACTTTTTTTTTGAAGTTGAAATTTTACCTGTTTACAGGTTTTGCTTTCTTTTTTCAGCTTTCCTGCAAAACAAAGATGATATTCACTTATTCTTACTTTCTTTTTATTTTATGTTGTTCCAGGTAAAAAACTTTCCAATTGGTATCAAACTGGAGCATATGGTTGGAGATTTAATCTGAGGGATCCCTGTCTATGGATTCTTATATCTGGACATGTAGGTATGCTTCTATAACTAGAAGATATATTGTATAATTTGTATTGTTGTTTTCAATGATGCCATCCCTATGATTTGTGATGATTAGTCTACATTATGTTCATATATATATATATATATATATATATTTTGCTGCAATAAAAAACAATTTTATATTCTATATGGAGAGAGCTCTTCCAAGTTCCAACTTCTAAGTGAGATGTTGATTGCAAAGTTGAAACTTGTCATTTTTGAATGGAGACCAAAGAAAGAATTGCTGCTCAGCTTGTAAATGTTAATCCACTCCCCTCTATTGTTTTTTCTTTTCGCCCATCACATTTCACACTTTCACTGGCTTCTAGTTCATATCCTTATAGAATAATATCCAGAAGTCTGATTCACCTTCGTTTCTTATATAGTCAAAGAAAAGCTGTTACTTCAACAGCTTAAGTTTCTAGATGCTGGTCCCCAGATAGGTTTCATCTCTAGCACGCTTCTCATGCGAAGGACTTCAGTATTGAAGCATGGATAAAGCAATGGCCTACGGTCCACCCTTATTAAAATTTCGTTTAATTAAGATAGCAGTGACTATGAGGATTGAAATCTTGAGAAAAAGACAACTTGATACTGTGTAAAGGAATCGATTAACCATTTTATTTTTTGAAGATGTTAGGTGCAACATTGTTTATTTTGTTTTGTTTTTAACATCTATAACATGCCTCTTTCTTTCCACACTGTTTAAACTTAGAGGCATTGGTGATCATTGGTGTTTAACTTTTACAGCTTCTTGCTTCTCACGATGTACTATGGAAACTAGCTAGTGTTTACCTACAGCTGAATTGATCAAACAGTGGTTATTAAATTAGTTTCTTCCTGTCACCACTTCCTTCGATCAACCGTATCTCAGTGCAAGACTTGGCATAGTTGCCCGTCGCCCCATTGAATATTTTCTTTGGTCTCCTTGAGTTTCCGAATCTGACATCTAGAAATATTGAATATAAATTTTTTTAGGTTTTTGTTGCCCCTGTTATCCTCAAATCTTTGCCGTATATTACATAGTAGGTCCTAAGTCCAGAGAAAAGAATAGTGCCATGTTAGGTAGTTGACAGCCTAGACCAGACAGGATATTTTATTGCTAGGTCCTATATTATTGAATGCTGCACTGGATAAGTGGAAAGACTAGACGAAATAGGATTAGGAATGATAGCATTAGCGAGAGAGTTGAAGACTTGAAGTGGCTCCTATTTCAGAAAAGATGGTGGAATCTTGACTTAAGTGGTTTGAGCATGTGTAGGGGAGACCTGAAGTGTAGATTATGTAATAAGGAGAGCAGATCAGGTGGAGGGCCATAAAAAACTCTAGGTAAAACGATTAAGAAAGATTTATAGGCCGATGGTTTTGATATAGACATGATTTATGGTAAAACATTATGGCGTTGTTTGATCCATGAAGCCAACCCCACCTAGTGGGATAAGGCTCGGTTGTTGTTGTTTTTGTTAGGTAGTTGACAGGTTGGCAGCATCGTGAAACCTTGTTGAATTTATATGAAATGGATTAGTTTAGACACAAGAATGATACTAGTTGCCTCTGTTTTCCTTTATTGTCTATTACTTTTTTGGGTTTTTGGTTTAGCTTGATTCACCTCTCTTTGAGATCCTTTTTTAATCAAAATAAGTTTGGTTCACTAAGAATCAGGGGTTGAAAGGTTCAAGGATTAGTTTTTAATGAGATATCCTAAGTAAAATTTCCTTCTGTTATAATTTTTTCAAAAAAGAATACACACTTTGATAATTTATAATAATGTGTTATTTTCATCGACCCATCTACTGGATTATAAGATAACTCATTCAAATTTAAGATGAATTGAATACTAAGAAGTACAAAATCAAAAAAAATTAGATGAAGAAAAAAATCTACAATTTTTGTTTCCCTTTATTTTGAAAATCACGTACACTTAGCCTGTGATATGGGATTTAATACAATGGTTGTTTTTTTGGAAACTACATCCAATGTAAACCTATTTAATGGTGTAGTAGTCAATAACAATATTGAAAGTTGATTAAACAATATTCTCAAATATTTTAAATTGATTACTCTAACTTGTTTTGTAGTTGTGACTATGGGGATTACTGCCAACATTGCATTTGCAGATGATGTAAAGACTGAAGCATCTTCTGATAATAACCCTGGGGATGACCTAATTGGACTACAAAAAATTGAGGATGGCTCTGTAGCATCAAATATACATACGGCAAAATGGAGAGTCTTCACTGATAAAGCAAGAGAATTCTTTGTACAGGCATGCAGTTTCTTCGTGTTGCTTTGTTTTAAATATCTATTCAGTTTTATTATATACACCGCCTTGTGGAAAAAAGATGTTGATTATGTATTACTTGTCCATGTTCCTCTAGGGAAAACTAGATGAAGCCGAAACACTTTTCCTTTCTGCCATACAAGAAGCTAAAGAAGGTTTTGGCGAGCAAGATCCGCATGTTGCGTCTTCATGCAACAATCTGGTTATTTTACCTTCACTTGATAATTGTTTGTTTCTTAATTGTTTTATGAACTGTACAATAAATCCTAGAGATTTCCTTTTGGAGACTCTTATATTCTAATATGAAATGAAATGAGAGTGAAGGATTCATATGACTCGAACAAAGCTTTCCAACCTCTCTGCATGCATATCAGAGATGTTACTCTCCATTTAAGCAATCACCAGAGGGCTTCATAGAGGCCATAAACACAATATTCTAGTTCTTGGAGAAACTTATCGTGTTGATGCCTTTCAATTTTTTCTTAATTATATTTATTATTCTAGATTTCTAGTTCTTTGATGACTTTGGACGATTTTATCTTAACTATTTTTATTCTTCTACTTCCTTACATTCTTCCCTGAGATTTATTGAATCATTTCTGAAGTTTTTGAATTTTGGTTATGAAACATTTGTACATTAATCATAATTCTTAAAAAGGGAAGAATGACATGGTCTGCATACCAAGACTACATTTGATACGCAGCTTACAATGGTTACACAGCTTACAATGGTTGAACCTCATAATTTGAAAACAATGATGGTAGAAGTGCAATAAAATTTCAGCTTCTTGCAACATTATTTGTCTTGTGTGCGTGTTTAAGCATTCTGATTGTTTTACCTTTGTACTAAATGACTTTTTATTATTGTTGAAGCATTCTGATTGGTTGATTATGCATGACACGATCCTTTCCCTCACAAGTCACAACAAACTGCCGAAACTGCTTTTGAGAGTCAATGTGAAATTTGCACCTATTGTTTAAGTTAATTGAGAAAGTAAATTACTTCGTTTATGCACAACTCAAATTTCTATTATTGTCATTTCAGGCAGAGTTTTACAGGATCAGAAAGGCATTTGACAAAGCAGAACCATTGTATTTGGAAGCTATCAACATTTTAGAGAAATCTTTTGGTCCTGATGATATAAGGTAGGGTGCAAGTGCATTGAAAACATCATAAATGACGCTTAAACTACTTTTTTGTTACTAAGAACCATAAATCATCCATAAACTAAATGAATGGAATTGATTATATGCAAGGGTCAGGTTCAGGGACAGATCTATGTTGGGGTCATTGGAGGCAATCTAGAATTTCAATAAACTAAATATTGTGCATGTATTATTATATATTGGTTGCTTCAATATATTATGGGTATTTCTCCCACTACTTCATAATGTATGAGTACTGGCCCCACTAATTAAAATTTCTGGATCCGTCACTGGTTAGGTTTAATGCCCATGAAATAAAGGAACATAAAAGATGAATTGGTGATTTAAGGTTTGCATGGATCAGGATTTTGGGAAAATAGAATTCTGAAAAGGAGGAATGGACAAATATTTACTATAAGGCTTAGCACAACTGGTTCTTAAGCTGAATATTTTCCGTTACCCGGGTTTGAACCCAAGATCTCCACTTTGCGTGTGTGAGTTTACGGTAGTACTTGACACTCCGTCTGCAGACCAAAAAGATTCTATTGAGTTAACAAAAACACTGCATCAGGCTTCCCGAAACAGGTCTCGAAATATGTTATTCCGATTACGAGCTTAGTTGATACATGGGATTACCATCTATCTTATTGATTGATAATGCAAAAAGTCTTACACTGGAAGTGTGGATTAAATAAAATTTGTCAAATGAAATTAATTTTTCCTCTTTTCTCTCTAATACAACAGATTAAAATCTAAAGCCTACATATATATGTTTCATGATGTATTTTATATATAGTGCCCTTGATATTGATACAATGAAGTTCATCTGGCCTGAAGGCTTCATTTGAAATTGGGATCATGCAGGGTTGGGGCTGCTGCTCACAACCTTGGGCAGTTCTACCTTGGGCGGAGGATGTTTGAAAAAGCTCGTGTTAGCTATGAGGTAATTTGTTGAAAAACCCACAGGTTAGTGCATTTTTAGGGACACAGTAATCTGGTTACATAGTAGTACTTTCTCAAGGATAACACCGTTGCCCTTATTAATTACATATGTCTTTGTTAATAGTTATATATATATATATGTATGTATGTATGTATATATAGTCATAAGATACACGGTTTCAAAGTTTCCCTAATTATTGTAATCACATAGTCACCCTATTTACAACAATTTTAACATGACTAAATGCTTGGTGATAAAGAGCCAGCAAGAAACAAAGCTTAGGTTTGTGATGCTAAGAATGTACAATGGATGTGATCACACAAGACAAGATAGAATTATGATTGAATGTATTAGGAGAAATTTGGGGTAGCACTTAAACTTGTAAAAAATGATAGTCTCGTTTTTGGTGGTTTAGGCATGTGGATGGAGAAGACCCGTAGAAGTACAAGTAAGAAAGGTAGGCTAGATGGAGGACACCCCAATAGTCAGAACTCAGAAGTAGAGTACAAGTACAACCAAGAAAAACTATTAGTCAAACCATCAGGGAAGATTTGGATTTAAATGGGGTATGATTTCAGATAAAGGATTTTAGGGCTGTTTGATCCTTGTGGCAACCCCATCTAGTGTGTGGGAGAAGCGCGTAGTTGTTGTTGTGGATATCTATGCCCATTTACTCAGTATATTTTGCATTATTATGTTAGTAGAACCAAATTTCTTCAATTTGGGATTTTTTTTTTTTGAAAAGGCAAAATTATTTATTTATTGATTTTGAGCGGTAAAGGTACTCAAAAACCCTTTACAACCGAGCAAAAACAACCTTAGAGAGGACATAAATTAAAACACAATCGCCTCCAAATAGTATTATGGCCACCCCCTAATCAACAAGAAGCAGACACATAATATAACTCCCATATCTTGGAGAGACGGTACACAAGGTCAACACACCATTCATAGAAAAGGCAGTAGTTAGCCTTGGGCTTAGCCAACAACCGTTTCCATGAACACAATATAATTACAAAGAAGGACTCAAAGAGGTCTAGGACTTTGTTTGAGAAGATACACCCATTTTTAGTTTCCCAATTAGTCCAGAGAACTTTATGCCAAATCATAATCAAGCCTTTCCTATTACGAGTTGGAAACACACCACTATAGCAGATAGAGAATAGGGTAGGAAGGTCTGATGGTAGCATCACAGTCACTCCTAACCACCGAAACACCAAATTCCATAACCTGGTGGTGAAATCACGCCTCCCAAAGTTGATGTGTTTGTGTTGACATTTATGATCATCCCCCATCCCCATTATACAGAATCTTTTTGTGGAATTAATGCGGTTTTATAGTGCTGTTAGTCTATTCCTTTGAATTCCTTCAGTTATACTGACACCACCTTTTCTCCTTTTATTTTTGTTTTTGCTTTTAACAGCGCGCCTTGAAGGTATGGACCTATTATGCTCAAGCTGACAGTTATTTTCCTCTTTATACTATAACCTCTTTATAATTCATTAGCATATCTTAACATCATTTCTTTGTTTGATGATTGAGGCCATTTGTTGTCTTAATTTTGATGACTTTATCAGATAAAAAGGCGTGTTCTGGGATATGTCCATTCAGAATGTTCAGATACAATGTATCATCTCGGAGTGGTATTTGTTTGTCTCTTCACTGTACACTTTTTAACTCATGTTTGTCCTGTTTAGTAAAGCAGTTTGATGCTCACTTTTAGTTGAAATAGAATCTAGATTTTTAGGTGGTGATGTTGAGGTATGAAACAAATAGTGTTTGGTTTATTTTCTATTTTCATTTTCAAATGATATATGTTTTCAGTAATAGTTATGAAAAGACCACCTTGTTTTCACTTTTCTAAAGTACTTGCAAAGGGAGTACTGAAAACAAACACAATCTTGTTTTTACAATTTCCTTCACATTTTGGGAACGAGAAACAAAATGAAAAGAAGTTGACATTTTGTAATTACAAACACCCACACATCAATTGGAAATGAAAACAAAAAACAAACCGAATGCCACCCTTAAAAAGTCATTGTGATGATCACTTTATTGACTGCTTCTGGATCAGTCAATTCTTAAAACTCACTAGAATCGTTTATAACTGTTGCATTTAAAAGTTATGACCTATTATATGTGTTTATTTTGGTGTTGGCACACATTCCAATGCTTTCAAACATGATAGCTAGAGCTGCTAGTAGTGGGTGAAGTCGGCATTTGGGGGTGCGCCGATGCCAAAACAAACATGTATTTTATCTTAGTTTGTTAAATCATGATTGATAAAACAAAAACAACTTGTAATTCAAATTTTTCACAAAATAAATTAATGCATCTAGTAGGACCTAAAAGCAAAAAACGCCACATTTTGATCTTATCTCGAAAAATTAAAACGAATTTAAGATAGTCGTCTTGAATAATGATGATGACTTGAGTTTTGAAGTATTTTGGAGTTTATACATGATATATTAATTCATGTTTATTTTGAGACTATCTTAAGTTAGGATTAAAAACATTTGTTTTTTGTTGATGACTTGAGTTTTGAAGTATTTTGGAGTTTATGTATGATATATTAAATCATGTTGTTTTGCTTATGCTATTTATTTTTTACTAAATTTGTCATATTTTTATTGTTCATATAACTTACGGTACACGATACAGTACAATACATGATACAAAAAATGGCCGAACGATACACGATACGTATCCTGATTTAACTACCATGATAGACTCTCATACCATCATAGATTTTGGGTCTAACTCAACTCCACAAAACCAGCTTATAAGGTGAGGGGTCGTCATTCTTTATAAACTCCTTGAGGCCTTACCTCTATTCAATGGGAGGGAGACTAGGGGTTTCCCGCATATCTGTTATGGTCAATTTTCTTGGAATTTCCAGTGTGTTAAACGAGCATGCCAACGAATTTGGTTGCTGCTAGAATCTGTCTTGCACCTCGGCGTGTTGAGATGTGATAGACTTGGTGATATCTCAGACACTATTTATCAAGAGCTCTTCTCTGTTAGTGCAGAATCATGAGATTTGGCCATGCGATCTTGATTTTGTAGCAATGCTTCCTGCTTTTGAGATCTGTAGTCAACATTGACAATCCTCGACTCAACAACCTCTAAATTCTGGGATGCAAAGAAAGAGCTAGAGTTCCCAAGTCGGAAAACAAACTTTAGGTTCCTACGATTCACAGAATACAATACTTATACTTTCTCTCCTCCAGTCTTCTCTCCATATAACTACCTCACCATCTTTCTCTAAAATAACCCATCATTTAGTCTGCCTGTTTGTTACTCCCTCCTGATGGAATCGAACAGCCAATTGCTCGGTGCCTTAAAACTTTGGGCCTTCAAGTATAGACCAGAAATGATTTTTCCATTGTGGACTTTCATCGGGCTCTATCAGCTTGGGCTCTTGAATTTTTCTAGGGATTTTGCTCCAAATGTAATTGCCTCGTTGGTGATCACCCCCCACACCCCCTCCTATTTATTTTTCTACTCTTGTCAAGAATTTTTGGAATTTTGGCTCAACTGGTCTTAAGCTGGTGATTTGTGTTCAGGTGTTGTATCTTCAAGGAAAAGAAAGGGATGCTGTGGATGCTATTAGTGGCTCTATAAAGATCCTAGAGGTATGTGGTGTGTTTTTATCTTGCTTAAATACTGATAGATTTAGAGAGTTCTAACTAACTCTAATTCAGAGAATTTCATATTCTGTTTTTCATTGATTGGAAGTGAGTACAAGGTTCTATTTATACAAGAGATGTTGGCCTTTAATATTCTATTGATTTAACTATTGGCCTTTCATATCATATGAAATAAGTGCCAACCTTTCATATTCCACTTATCTATTAATATTCTACATATTTCATATTCCACTTATCTATTAATATTCTACTTATCCATTACTCCCCACAAGCTCAAGTGAGAAAGTGAACAAAACTTGAAACATTGAGCTTGTCACGTAGATCGAGAATAACGCACTTTTTGGGGTTTTGTGAGAATATCTCGCAGTTCGAGCCTCTCGCTTTGGGACATGACAAACAATCGGACTTTCCGAGAACCTTCTCCCTTACAAAGAACAAGTCCACTCCATATGTTTAGTTCAGAGTGCAAGATAGGATTATGACTCATTCAGCAAACAAAGACTGGTTATCACAGAAGATAACAGTGTAGAATGAGGCACTTTCATTTCATGTAGCAAGGATTGAACCCATAAAAGTTACGAGGCGCAAGTGCAAGACTCTCGTATTTTGCCTCAAAGACTAGATTTAGCAACAAGTGTTTGTTTCTTAGACCACCATGATATTAGGTTAGGCCCAAGATATATGCAAGCACCACTTGTAGACCTTTATCATCATCAATATCACTTGCCCAATCTGCATCACACAGCAGCGCAGAGAAGGAACAGAGGCAAAGCAGCGGGGCGTAGAACAAGACCAAGATCTAAGGACCCCTTTAGATACTCTCGGAATTCTCTTGACAAAGAACCCAATGAGTGTCACGTGAGTCAGTGATGTAAATCGCAAGCTTTGTTGACAAAGATAGCCAATTTTGTGTCGAGTAATGGTAGCATATTGAAGTGCTCCAACTATGAGCGATAGAGGATGGATCACCATATAATCAGCACCATGTTTTGAGAGTTTAAGCTTGGCGGGAAGTGGTGTAGATATTCCTTTTGCATTGTCCATGCCAACTCTAGATAGTATTTCTTTGAGGTACTTTGTTTGAGTAAGAAGAAGACAACCACCATTAAGTAGCTTTCACCTCAATACCAAGAAAATAATCAAGAGCCTCAAACCTGTTTGAGAGCAAATACTGATAGTGAGCCCATCGATAACAGATTGCACAACAATAGAGAGAAGAGCAAAGTGATGATGATATCATCAACATAGACAAAGAGTATATATCGTGCAGACCATTGTGAGCATAAACCAATAGTGAGGAATCACATTTGCTAAAGCAACAAAGCCAAAACTAATTAGAGTTTTAGTGAGCCGTTCATACCAAGCCCCAGGTGCTTGTTTGAGACCATAAAGAGCCTTATGCAACTTGCATACCAAGGACTTGTCACCAATCTCAAATCCTTGTGGTTGAGACATGTACACCTCTTCCTCAAGAAAACCATTCAAGAATGCATTGTTAATGTCGATTTGTTTAAGAGACCACTTGTGAGTTAGAAGCAAGAGTTAAGATGATTCGACGATGGTGGCTTTATTACGAGAGCAAATGTTTCGAATAATCTGCGGCCTTCTCTTTGGTTGAATCCCTTAGCTACCAATCTAGCTTTGTACTTATTAATGGTACCATCCGAATTCTCTTTGATCCGAAAAATCCACTTCACGCCCACGCCTTTTCTACCAAACAGAAGTGGAACAAGGCTCCAAGTACCATTTTGTATTAGAGCATCATACTCACTCTGCATAGCTTGTTTCCATTTTGGGGCGTGACAAAGCTTGATTCACCGAATTAGGCTCGGTTGTGGTTAAGAGAAGTGTAGGGTGAATACGGGGCTGAACAATGCCATTTTTGGACCTAGTGATCATAGGATGGGTGTTGGTAGGTAGAGGTGGCAGAGGGGCAGCAGGTGACTGTGGTGCAGAAGGTATGGAGGGTGCAGGGGAATCTGGATTTATAGTGGAAGAGGCTGTTGAGGGCAGAGATGTAGTATATGGTGAGTTGGGTGGGTTAGAGAGAGGAGAGGTTCTTTGGAGGATTAGGGAATGTTGTTGGTTGAGCAATATTGAAGGGAACAACACCAAGGGTTGCAAAGTTCATGCTGTGGCGGGTTGTTTTGTAAGTTTAGTAGGGAATAGATTAGGATAGGGAAAAGCATTCTCATTGAATATAACATCCTTGGAGACAAACAACCTTCCTGTGGCATCAAGGCACTTGTAACCCTTGTGGTTTGCTGAATATCCCAAGAAAATACACTCTGCAGAGCGGAATTGAAACTTTTGATTGTGATAGGGCCTAAGTAAAGGAAAACAAGAGCAACCAAAGACCTTAAGAAAGCTAAAATCAGGAGGTTTTTGATAAAGGGTAGTATAAGGAATGGAATGTTTTTGGTGAGGAGATGGAAGCCTATTTATAAGGTAAACAGAGGTATGGAAAGAGTGATCCCAAAAGGATAGAGGCAAGGAGGCTTGCGATAATAGAGAGAGACCCATGTCAACAATGTGTCTATGTTTTCTCTCTATTACTCCATTTTGATGGTGAGTGTGAGGGCAAATTAGACGATGGACCACTCCTATAGAAGCAAGATATTGACTGAAAGGGCGAAATTCTCCCCCCCAATCAGATTGGACAGCTTTTATCTTACAATTAAATTGGTTTTCAACAAGTTTTTGAAACTGTGTGAAGATAGAAAGAGCATCAGATTTGACTTTAAGAAAATAAATCCAGGTATAACGGCTAAAGGCATCTACAAAGGAGATATAATATTTGTAACCCATGGAGGACACCATAGGTGCAGGCCCCCATAGATCACGAATATTAACTCGAGGGATGAGAGTACACATGTAGTAGAGGTTGAGAGGCAATTTGTGATGTTTACCCACGCAACAAGCAACACAAAAGTCAATCTTATTTTTATTGATAATAGGTTTGTTACACATAGAGAGCACACTATTTAGTACATGAATGTTTGGATGACTCAAAGCGGTTATGCCAAAGAGTACTAGTGGAGGATATGTGTATAGGAGCAGTAAACGAAACATTGGCTTCGAGGTATGACTTGAGGAATGATTGACTTGACAAAGGAGTGCTGCATCGCAGAGGAAGGTCTGGGATATGGTAGAGTCCATCGAGGCGCTTTGCCACAAAGAAGAGTTGCTCCATCATCCACGGGATTTAGCAAAACAATGAGAGGGTGAAATTGGAAAAAGACATTGTTATCGATTGAAACGTTTAATGCTAAGTAAATTTTTGGTTAGTTGAGGAACGTATAAAATATTTTTAAAATGGAAGTATACGTTTGGGATCAAAAGGGAAGGGATGATTCAGAGCTAATAGAGTGAATCTTCAAACCTTGTCCATTACCAAGGAAGACATGATCCCGACGAGAGTAGTGTAAGCGATGGCGGGGGTTGGGAGGTATACGGACATATGGTGAGAAGCGGTGTATCACCAATCGATTGCTAGCGAAGAAATGCCGGGAGCGAAATTTGAACAAAGAAATGCTCGAGGAACCATTGGTTGAAAGAGAGCCTGTTGAGGCACCACAGCTTGCCGAGGCCACATAGTAGCTTGAGCAAGTAGGTGGTGCTGCAGCAGCAGCACTAGGATACTGCTGCATGCGAAGTAGTATTAGTTGTAGGAGGAACATAGCCAGGGCGCACATATTGATAGGGATTGCCAAAATTAGGGACCATTGCAGGAGCATCAAACTGAGGTGTGTATCTGTGATAGCAAACAGAAGCATTGTGGCCAAACCTAGAGCAAACTTGACATTGGACCTTGTTGCGACCACGTCCACGACCACCACTACCAAATCTGCCACCTCTACCACCCACGAAAATTACCTCACAGATGCGAGTGAATTGAGCACGTGGTATAATATCAGCAAAGAATAACAGCAGGTGTTATCAATAGATTTAGGCTGAGATTCAGTCTTAGAAATTGCCTGTGACTGATTCAAGGAAGCAACAGCAGTAGCAACATCAGTTTGCTTGGCAATTCTACTCTCATGTGCAAGTAATAGTGCCTCAAGTTCCTCAAATTCAAACCACTCAGATTTTGTGGACAAAAGGGTAGTAATAGATTCATATTCTACAGGCAAGCCTTGAAGAACAACATCATACTGTTCTTGCAAAGAAATAGTCTCGCCAATAGAGAGTAATGCATCAGTAATCGTTTTAAGGCGCGCGAAGAATTCAGTTATGGAACGTTCACCTTTCTTCGTGTTATGCATTGCGCCGCACGGCCGCGTGCGTGCTTGGCGCTTTTGTCTTTGCGTGCGATCGCCGATGATGAATTTTTCCCAATTTGGGCGTGTAGCGACATCCGATTACCTTGGCGAGAATGAAGGTGATAATGAGGATGAAGCCACGCTTAGCAAAGACAATCGATCCTGCAGGTTCCCATTCAACATATGCAGGATTCTCAATGTCGACAAGACGATCGGCGATCGATCAAGTAACGCGCGTCGGAACTTACGGAGAAACGCAAAAAAAGCGATGAAGTTTATGCAAGACGCAGAGAACCGGTTCCACACCGTTGGAGCGTAGAGGAAGATTATCACCGGTTAACTTCTCGAAACTTGATATTGAAAAGATTTGAGCGGTTTGAGTGACGGCAGATTCGTAGATGACGCACGCCATTGATGAAAAAGTAGAAGAAAGGTTGAAGATGATTGCGAAATCGAAGAAGACGATCAGGAACGACGGCCACGGTGGTGGCGAGATGGAAGTCGTTTCTGGCTTACCGATACCATGATAGATTTAGAGAGTTCTAACTAACTCTAATTCCAGAGAATTTCATATTATTCGCTTTTCATTGATTGGAAGTGAGTACAAGGTTCTATTTATACAAGAGATGTTGGCCTTTAATATTCTATTGATTTAACTATTGGCCTTTCATATCATATGAAATAAGTGCCAACCTTTCATATTCCACTTATCTATTAATATTCTACATATTTCATATTCCACTTATCTATTAATATTCTACTTATCCATTAAATACCCTCAGCAGTGGGGTTTGGTAAATTTGAATCTTCTTGTTCTTATGCCATTTTGTTTCTGTGCAGGAAGGAGGTCAAGGGGAGTCAGCTGTATGCATTAGAAGACTTCGGTACCTCTCGCAGGTGTTTTTTAAATCTTTTTTACCCTGAAATTTTCTTTGATAAATAGTGATTTGTACTAGAGGAATAACAGGATTTCTTTTAACTGTTGATAAGGATAAAATATTACCCTTCTATTTTATTTATCTTGATTTTGTACCAACTGCCAAATGGCCGAGCCATAGTGGGCATGATGGGAACAGATACCTATGCCATCTAGGTAGAAAAAGGCACCTAAGACCTAAATAATACAACCCAAGTATATTTGAGACATGAGAGGTAAACTAGTTGTATATATGTGCTTAGATACAAAACTAATTATTATATAAATAAAAACCATTGTTGGAGTTTCACCCAACAACTTCAACTTTGGGAAGAGTTGGTTCTTTTCGGTGTATAAGAGGCTCGTTTACTGATTGCTTGGGAGTTCGATCTCCCCCAAGTTCTTAATAGTTTGATCAAGAGTATCAGCTCAAGGTAAACAGAGTTTGTGCCTGGTCCACCCCTCCAAGTGGTCTGGTGACTCTGGTCCAACATTTCTGATTATTATTTTTTGAGTCCTTTGTTAATGATATTAAGTTATTGCTATGTTTTTTTAGATATATTTGAAATCTCATCGTCTTGCTGAAGCTGAGATGGTCCAGAGAAAGATCCTGCTTATTATGGAGATGTCAAAGGTTCTTACTATGAGCTTCTTTATCCTCTACTACTTTCAAATTGACTTTCTTCGTTAATGCTGATGCATGCATTGTTTAGAAATTTTTATATATAGTGAGTGAGTGGAAGTAACTTCTGATTAATTATGGAAACCTCAATTCTATACTGGTTTAAATTCTTCATTCAAGTGAATTGATGGTTGCTTCTTATTTGTTAATTTTCCGTATCCGATAATGAGGTTCATTTGTCTTGGTTTTGGGAGTGTTTCTTTTTCTGATTGCATTGGTGCAATGACCAGGACTGTGGATAGAATGGTTGAACATGTTGTTTTCTTATCTTTTTTACCCATGATAGCATGCTTTTTCTATTCTTGCTAAATAACAACGACAGTCCTAAGTTTTTCTTACATATATTGACATATTTTTTCCTTTAGCATTTTAAAGTTGTCTATTGAATTTACATTATTGTAATTATAGAAATGTGGACTTTAATTTTAGAACACCTCAGGAGTTGGTTTCTTAGAAAACAATCATTATTTGATAATTTGTGGAATTACTATACTTGACAATCATGCAAAGTATTATGACTAGCAACTAGTGACAGATGGGTTCTAGAATGTCCCATGGCAGACAATTTGTAATCTCTTAGATTTGATACTTTCTGTCTTTTCTTTTAAAATTAAATTGTGAGAATCTTGCTGAATGAAATAAGAAAATGTTGCAAGAACAGTTATATTATATCTCATAATATGTTGTTCTCGTCAAACCATAATGCAATTTGTGTAATACAGGGATGTAATTCCTTGGACACAGTTATTGCAGCTGAATCCTTGGCCCTGACCCTACAATTATGTGGCAATACCAAAGATTCAAAAGAGCTTCTTCAAAGGTTACTACAATATTATTAATTTATCTGAACTTTGGAAAGTTGCTGACTTTATGCTAATGAAATCATATTTCCCTTTTTACCCCTGCAGATGTCTTGATACCCGGAAAGCCTTACTTCCTGATGATCATATTCAGGTTTATTAATTCATGATTGTTTTCTAAGAAACCAACATGATAATATTGTTCTTATAGCATCTATGCTAATTCGTGCAATGAATATGCTGTTGATGCTTTATACAACAAAGTAGAGATAAAATCATGAGTTTTTCTTTCTTTACCCATTGTCAGATTGGTGCAACCCTACTTCATCTAGCTAGAGTGGCAATGCTTGATTGCAACGAACACAAAAAATTGGATGTTTCTAGAGCTAAAGCTGAGCTTGATGTGGCAAAGGATCATTTGAATAGTTCCACAAGGTTTCTATTAGTTTGACGTGACTAACTATTTTATAACCACCATTACATATCCAATAACAATGTTTAATTGTCAATGAAAATAAAATATAGAGTATGATTTACCCCTTTTTTGAATGTTTTACTCTTTTTTCATCTCAGGATTGCACGTCAATGTTTAGATAAATTATTGAAACAAAAAGACAAGGTGAAGAAAAACAGTGTGTTTGGAAATTCTAGAAAGGAAAAGGAAGCCCAAGCAGCACTAGTAATACTGGTTGGTTTTATTTCCCCAATCTTATTACTCTACTGTTATGCATGTGATTATCAAAATAGAATTGTGATCTGCATTGTTCTGTAAATAAAATTGATTTGTTTATTAAAATAGAAATGTAAATTCTACAGTTGCAATCACTCAGTACTCTGTCATCAGTGGAGTTGACTAAGCAAGAATTGCTGGAGATTCAGGTTAGATTATAATAAGCCTTGATGGTAGTGCAACCAAATTCAATTCCCAAAATTGCATGAGAAAGTTTTCTAAATTCATATTTCTACTTGGTCTAATTATTGTTTTTTTTTCTTTTTGCAATGCAGGAAAGGAATATTAACCTGGAGGCTCAGGAGGCACTTCTTCAATGCATTTCTGCTTACAAGGAGGTAAAAATTAACTATTTACCTACTAATTTTTCTTGAGAGTAGAACTCTCTTGGATTGTAAAGATCATATAGGTGATTTTTTTATATTCGGAAATATAGTCAAAACTTGGAAAAACATATGCATCACTCGAAATTGTTAGGTTAGATATCATCACCCGGATTTGAATCTGAGACCTCGCAGTTGTGTGTGTGAGTTTCAGGTGGCACTTGTCACTCCGTCAACAGACCAAGTAAAAGAACATATGCATCTTTCATGCATGTATTTCACTTTCACCTGGCATTTTGAAAGTTTGTCACTGCTGTACTATTCTTTTGCAGTTTGTAGATGGGAAGTCAATTGCTGAATCCCCTGAGATAAAGAATGAGTATGATTCATGTTTAAAGTGCGCTCAAAGCTTGCTTGGGGATAAACTTGATGAAGCGCTAAGCAATCAAAAGGGTTTCCAAAGGCCAAATCAAACATCAAGAAGAGGATTTTTTACTTAAAACTTCTTTTTAGTGTTATTTTAAGGTGAAACTTCTACTCAAAAAGGAAATAAATAAACCACAGTCAATAGGGAGCACAGTTGCAGCTGGTTGGCGTCAGAAAGAAATGTACATCTGACCAAAGCCTTAGCAATTGATGTGGAATTTTATCATCAACATTCTTATTAATACTAAACCATGCTTTGTGTGATTATTTTTGATGCTTTTTTTTTTTTATCGTATTATTGGTGTGCAGTCGTCACTGGTTTTCCGGTACTATATACACCGGAGAAACTTGTTGGCCACGTGTACCCGACCAGTACATGTGGTTCTCTTTTCCCAATAGAGTTTTTGTCACACTGGTGATGCATTTCAAAACAACTCAGATTGGAGTGGTTCGTAGGTGTTGGCTGAATGCTTTTTAGTAGAATAAGAGTTCATTTACATGTGAAGGGTAAGGCTATCAGTTCTTTGTGATGCAACCAACATTTTTGAAAAAGAATAACCCTCTCCTACAAAGGACAAGTCACAAAAATACATAGCATAAACAAACGAATTCTACATGCCTCAAACCACCACTTATCTTTAAGTTCCCTATGGACCACTATCCCCATCTCCACACTAAATGAAGTTATTAAATTTTGACACACAAACTTCTCAACCTACTTTGCATGCATCATATATATTGCATTGAGTGAAACTCAATTATTTAGCACACATTCAAATTTATAGTTATCTCATCTCATCATGTCACCAAAGTTCTTCTCTCTGAGCTATGTCATCAATAAAAGGAAGCCTCAACCACAAGAAACAGTAGATGAATTGGCACTTGTGAAAGCAGCTGCATGGGCATGGTACCAACATGGTTCAACCACCGAAGGAAAGACTATGAGTAAGTTTGATGTTACAAGAACTAAAAGTGTAGCTAGGCCTTCTCGTTACAAGTTAGAAGCAATGAGAATGGCTAAGGAAGCTAAAGAAAGAACCAACAATTCTTTACTAGACAATTATGAAGTACAAAGAATTTCAAGGCAATTGGATAGGCTTATAGAGTCTAGCCACAACAAAGTTATCAATGGAAACAAGTCTACAAGTAATGATGGTAAGGATAATGGTAATAGAAGGATGAATAAGAAGAGGATCATTAATAAGGGTTTTGGCCAGTAAATGGTATTATATGTGGTGGTGGGAATGATGTGGTGAATGGAAGTGCTTTGAAGGATAAGCGTGTGTACCTCTAGTTAATCTAGCAAAGTTCAGTAGTGTTTTGTGATTTTAGTTATCTGTTTTCCAACATTTTTTTTATTGGTGCGTAATATCTACCGACTTTGCCGATGATTAATCTACACCGGGGAACCTGGCTGACCAAGTATACTCGGGCTTTGCGTCGTGTGCGGTTCTCCCGATAGAGTTTTACACACCCAATATTCGGTTTCGAAACTTTAGGGTGGGATTCAAATCAATTATATCATTTCGACCAAACCTTCTTGGTAAATGAAAATTGCATGTACTTAATGCAACTATGGAGTAGTTTTGTTGATAAAAATTGAGGAGGTTAGGATATGCACATTGATAGATCCAGTTTCGTGTAGAATTATGTATATGTTTTGTGGAATATCTGGGAAATAAAAATGTTGATACAAGGAAAAGGGATTTAATGTCTAGGGTAATGGAGATGAGACACAGAAATTTAATTAAATGGGATTTAGTTGAGTGGTAGCTTGTCAAAGGGCCCTTTTGCACATGATCATGTGATATCTGGGAATAGCAACATAACCTGCTATGTAGGACATATAGTTGCAAGATATTTGTTAATCTTTATATCACATTTGGATTCAACGCAAAGTTAGAATGGCTTTAAACTGTGATTACATTTATGATTGTTATTGTATTACAATTCTTAAAACTACAAAAAAATTGCAGATACAGTGTGACTTATGTAGGTGTACATTGGTACATATATAGTTGGAATTCTGGCTGAGATACGGATAAAGATATATCCATAACCTTTATAACCGTAGTTACGATTTTGGAGCATAATTTAAGGACTTTGCTTTTCCCACACTCCCTCCTACTCAAAACACACCCCCTCACCCTACACATTTACCAAACTAACCCCTCTTACAATTGAATTCCCCCCTCTAACCCTCTCCCTCTTCTTCTCCTACCCACAACACACTCCCTCTAAAACCCCAAACCTCCCCCTCTCTCCACTCCAAAACCCACCGATCTTCACCTTCATCATTCACTCTCATTCAACTACCCAACATTGGCAACTAGCTCAAGGTAATAACCCTACCAAACTTTTTCATTTTGGTTCTATTTTGAGTTTTTTACGCCATTTTTTTCTGTAATCGCACTCAGTTCGAACAAGGTCGTTCGAACATGTTCGAATGAACGTGTTCGAACATGTTCGAATGAACGTGTTCGAACAGGTGTTAAATGGGGTGTGAGTTTGGTTGGTTCGAACACCCTCATTCGAACTCGTCGCATAAGGCCGTTCGCTCGATCGCATGATGACAAGAATCGATAAGTTGCGGCACATGCGAGTTCATGTGGGTTAAATGGAGGAAAATGGGGGAACATCTGGAGCCGTTGAGATGTCAACTGACGTCGTAGAATCCCAAGATTTTACTAGTTCGTTCAAAGCAGATACGATAAGAATGAATTAGTTGTTTTAATTTTAGCGAACTATTCAAATTATTTAACTGGCACTTAGTAATTGAATTTCAGTTATTTCCTAGTCGTGAGGAGCTGCTGACGTGGTTGTGTGCGGTTGGAAAATCTCTTGGGATAGTGATTGTTATAGGAAGATCTGACACTGGACGACGATCAGGTAAACAATACTGCATGTTGATTTGTGATAAAGCTGGATCTTACAAGACAAATGTTGAGGAAGGCACAAACACTAGAAAATGTTGTTGTCAGTTCAGACTGAAAGGAAAATTTATTAAGAAGCTTGGAGGATGGAGTTTGAGGGTTATGAATGGAACTCATAACCATGGTATGGCTACTTATCATGAAGGACGTCCGTACATTGGTAGGTTAACTTCAGAAGAGAAGGAAGTAGTGGCTAGAATGACTAGGAATCATACTCGGCCTAAAATGATCCTTAATGAACTCAAATTGATGAAGCCTGATGATAACTATACGGTTGTGAAACAAATATACAACTGTCGTCAAAGGCAACGGTCGGCTATGCGTGAGGGTAGGACTGAGCTCCAACAATTGATGTTTTATTTGCAACACGATAATTTTGTTACTGGACTCGACTTGCAAAGGGAACTACTGTTGTGAAAGACATCTTTTGGGCACATCCAGATTCCATTGAACTTCTAAACACCTTCCCGGTTGTTTTGTTGATTGATTCAACATATAAAACCAACCGGTACAGGTATCCGTTGGTTGAGATCGTTGGTGTAACCTCAACAGAGAAGACTTACGCTGCTGCATTTGCTAATGTCAATTGGGACAGGATGGATAACTTTGCATGGGTTCTTGAGAATTTGAGGGGTTTATTTAGGAGACAGGATGAAGTACCACAAGTCATACTTACTGACAGAGACACGGGTATGATGAATGCTCTGGCAGGAATATTTCCAACATCTGCAAACTTGTTGTGCCAATTTCACATTAAGAAAAATGTGAGGGCCAAAGCAAGGCTCATTGTGAAAGACCAAGCTATTGTTAATGACATTATGGGTGCATTTCAATTTGTTGTCCATGCAAAGACTACGGAAGAGTATGATTATGAGTTGGGTCTGTTTAACGACTTGGTAGGACCTTATCCCAGTTTCATATAGTATGTGAAGATCACCTGGCTAGACCCCTTCAAGGAAAAATTTATTGATGCATGGATAAATAAGCATATGCACCTTGGCAACACCACCACCAACAGAGTTGAGTCTGCACACTCTCACTTGAAGCAAATATTACGAGACAGTAGGGGAGATTTGTGTAAGTGTTGGGATGGAATGCAGACCATGCTTAGGAAACAACATTCTGACCTTAAAATGCACTTCGAGCATAGTCTGAGTAGAGTGAAAGTTCCACACTTGAAGAAGAAGATTTTTAATGAAATTAAGGGTTTAGTTTCATCTAATGCTATAGACCATATTTTGGAGGAGATGCAGCAGACTGGGTCCGTTTCACTTAACCCATCATTATGTCGATGAACGCTAAGGACCACACACGGACTACCATGTGCATGTGAGCTTTCTAGGTATGATGTACACTTATCTTGTTATTATGTCTACTAACTCGACTTGTTTTGATGGGTTGTTACTATATCAACGTCGCTTATTTTGTAGGGTTATGATGGACTGCACTCCAATTCCGTTGAGCCTGATTCACCAACATTGGCAAAGGTTGAATTTCAAAATACAGACAGAGGTAGTGAATGATGAGTTGAGTCTCGACATTGAACTTGAAGCTATCAAAAAGAGGTTTGAGGCCTCTGATCACGTCGGTAGAGTTATGATGAAGGCAAAAGCACGTGAATTAGCATTCCCAGACACGACTTCCATGTGTCCACCTCCGGATACGATCATTACAATGGGAGCACCAAAAAAAGATAAGAAAGGGAAAGTTGATTATCAACAAAGTGAGACAAGTGCTTTTGGGAGCATGTATAGATGACAAATTTGACTCCCCCAGGGTTCATCTAGTGGATGTTTTGCTCACCTCTAAACGCCCTACTCCCAAAGTAGAGCTTTAACGCCTACAACCCACACGATTCGAGTTCCACTCTACTTTGTCAACGTGTCCAAAGACCTAATCCATCACAAAGCAAAAAGAGAACTCAAGCTGACAATGCTATTACAATATCTACTCCTCCATTGTTACAGAAGCTGCTACTACTACTGTTTCAACAACTCTTAATTTGACACCAGCTCCTGCTCTTACACCAAATCCTATTGTTACAGATATGGATCTTTGCACCTATTGATGTTTTTAATACATACATAATAGGGATGCCAGAATACATGCGTTCCTATGTTGAAAAAATTGTTAATGTGGTAGGTGATGGAAATTGTGGATTCCGATTTACTGTTGCATTTCTTAGTAGGGGTAAGGAGGCTTGGCGATCGATCGAATCGATCTGATGGAGGAGCTTAACCAATACAATGACTTCTACACTCGACTGTATGGTGGTGGTAAGGTCATATTTTTGATGAAGGCGTTGTTGAGGGCAGATCATGAGAATAATATTGAAGATAATTGGATGACTACACCAGATATTGGGTATCTAATCCGTAAGAAGTACAAAGTCTTCCTGACTTGTTGGTCACCTAATTGTTGTTACACAATTTTTTCCTTTCAATGTTGCACCATCTGAAGTGCCCGACGATTCAACATCCTTTTGGTACCACAACACAAACACTTTGTACAAGTAAAGTGTCTTCTATTTAGATTCAATGTAGTTATTCCAAAACATTATATAACATTCTGCTTTTTTGTTATCTTTTTGAAGGTCTTTATGAAGCCTGAAAATCCAATGCATGTGCCGGATTTGATATGGAATACTAATAGGGCACCCATAGCAAAGGGTTGGGACTCACTTTTTATTAGCCGGATGCAAAAGTGGAAGTGTTTGATCCTACAATCACAACCCCCCATCCCCCTCCTTGTGTAGATTTAAGTAAAGATAGCGATGGTAGTCAATGCTAAGTTAGGTTTATAATTTTGGTAGACAATGTTGTATAACTCTTGACTGACATATTTTGAAATCATCCAAAAGAAAATCTATTTTCTGGTTTATTAGTTTCTATTTTGCATAACACTGGTTCGCATGCCACCATTCGAACGCCTGTTCGAACGCACCCCTTCGAACACGTTCAAATAAAGCCATTCGACACAGCAAAAACAGACCCTCACACCATAGGTTTGCAATATTCTTTAACACGCATGAGTTTATTCGAACACGTTCGAACGATATCATGCGAACAATATAAATTCGTTAACACGGATAACGTCGTTCGAACCTGTTCGCACAACGTCGTTCGAACAGTCACTTAACCCGTGCTGCACGAGCGTCCCACGCGAGGTCATTTAGGGAAAAAAATTTAAGGGGCGTGCGAAGAGTAGGAGGGGGTGTGGGAAAAACAATGTCCTAATTTAAAACCAATAATGCTACTCACGATACAAAAATAATTGTGTTAACAATGGTTCTATTGTTGTACTTTTGGGTTATTTTGGTGCATGTCGGAAAATATTTGAATCTCATTTAATGCCTCATATCATATTTATATTTCAAAAGTTATAGTAATAATAGAAGAATATGTTTACGGAGTTTCGCTTGGGCCACAATCCCAATTATGTTTGGTGAACTATCTACACTTTCTGGGTGGTAATAAATTTGGCTTATAGATGGCGAGTTAGTGACGGAAAAAATATTAGTGTTTGGAAGGAACCGTGGTTGAAGGGTCGAACGGATTCTAAGGTGCAATCCCCAATAGTAATTGGTTATGAAGACTTGAAGGTGTGTGATCTTTACAATGAAACAACAGGAAGCTGGAATATTAATCTCATTGATTCAATCTTTTCAGCCACTGAAGCAACATTGATCAAAGTCGTGCCACTTTTGAATCGTCATAGCGAAGATAGTATCACTTGGTGGAGAAGTAGAAACGTCTCTTATTCAATCCAGTCAACATATTATGGGATCATGGAGGATTTGATAGAATCTCTAGAAGAATGGTGATTGGAAGACGCTTTGGAAAATCAAAGCACCTCCAAAGGTGAAGTTGCTGTTGTGGAGGAATGCTAGAAGTGTGTTACCAACGCGTGTAAAGAAAATGGTGAATGGTGAGTCTTGTTGTCCTACGTGTTCAGGTGGTGAGAAAGATGAGCTTCACTTGTTCTTTGACTGCCCAAAGGCGATGGCAGCATGAACTCAAAGTGGCATACAAACTGAAGCACTTCAAGCAAGAGGAGAAGCAGAAATTTTTTCTGCATGTTCTTTTAAGTTGTTGTGCATGCTGCCGAGCACTAGTAGAGGAGGTATGATATGGTTTTTGGGCTCTATGTAAGACTCGAAATGATAAAATTTGGGAGAATACAAACACACTAGCAGCGACAGCTTGGAGAGGAAGGAGCCAATGAGCTTTTGTGGGATTGGGAAATTGCAAAAAACAGGTCCAATTCGGATTTGGTTGTGCAACAACAGCTTGATGCCAATCATGAGTGATGGACTAAGCCACTAGATGGGGAACTAAAATGCAATGTTTATTTTATTTGTCACATCATTTAATGAATGCCACGTAAGATTGGACACTTAAGATACCACGTCAGCAGTTAACTGCTAGCATGACGTTTACTAACTTCAATTAACGGAAGAGACCAAGAGGAAACGGGAACGGAAGATGAGGGATCAAAACGGGACAAAAAATGATAAATGACCAAAATGAAATCTTAAGCAAAGATAAAGGATCAAAAGTGTTATATTTAACATTTTTTTTTATAAACAAATGTTAGTTGTTATGTTAGAGGGAGAAAGAATTTAGTTTCCAGAATTTGAACATTGAACCCCCTACATACACTCCTCCGGTGCCATTTAACTCACTAACCGAGTTACCTTCTTGAAACCACATTGAGGAAGCAAGATGTTTTACTCTTAGTCAAGATTTGGACCGTGCCTAAGTTATTGGTTCTATTTTAGAATATTGGCTGGTGGTATATAAGTAGATATAAATTACATGCTTGTTTCTCTCACTGCTAAAAAAAATCCATTCCATAAAGATCAAAACTATTTTTACATTTTGTCAAAAAAAAAACTATTTTTATATGGTTAGTTAATTGGTATCAATAGTTTCAAAAATACTCAATTTTTCAGTTTTATGTCCCTAAGCATAAGACTCTTAATAATGGGCTACCTCAGCAGCAAGGGAATTCTTCTATTCAGATAAAACAGGTTTATGTCCCTAAACATAAGGTTCTGAATAATGAGCAACCTCAGTAGCAAGGAGACTCTTCTAATACTGAGCAACCCTCCCAATCTCATTAGCATTAAGAGAACTCTTCTAATAATGAGCAACATTCTCTGATACATCAACAACAAGGGGATTCTTCTCCGATTGAGGCTAGAGAAAATATCACACATTCTACCGATGAATCAATTATCTCAGCTTCGGTTACTGTGGATGTTGGTAAGCCCTTGACCCAGCAGATGGATGAGTTTTCTGTTCTCCAGAAGTCGGCCAGCACATTTGAGGTTAGCCGAACTGGTAGTGATTCCACTCAACCTCTCACCACCAAGCTTGATTCGCTTTTTGCCTCAGAGTTTGATCCATCCGACATGAGCATTTCGGGGAAGCATTGGGGTGATGTGTCAGACAATGTGGATGACCACATGGCCCACGAATCTGTTTCGGATAAGTCGAGTCAAGTGGTATCCACATCCCGAAAAAAGAAGAAGCATAAAAAGAGTTCGACCCAGAAAACAGCAGGGTACAACACTCACTCAAAGATTAATTGCATCTCGATTTCTTTTGATCCGATTAGAGGGTTATTGGATCTTCTATATTTTTCTAGCAGTAGCTTGGTTGGGTTTCCGTTCTCTAGATTGTTTATCTATCTCTTGTTAGTTAGATTGGTTATTTAGACTTTTTGTCAACCAGAAAAGGCTGCAGTGTTTTAGGAGCTTTATTAGAGGCTCTCTACTATTGTTTATTTTTCTCTCGATGACAAATGTTTCGTTCTAGTCCCCATTCGCTTTTTCTCTCTGTTTTTTCCTTTTTAATAAATTTGGACACTCTGCCTGTTTGTATAAAAAAATTAATTATATAGATGTGAAAATCCAAATAGAAAATATCTTAGGTGTTGTTCGTGAACCCCATGACTTGTAGTTTTACTAGTACTACCAACTAAAGCAAAGTTTGATCTGGCTCTGGCCCAACCATGTACCAACTAATTAAAGGCTAAAGTGATAGGAAGGACTAAGAAAACTCTTCAAGCAAAGCTGGCTCATGCCTAAACAGTAATAAATTAGAAACTCGAGGTTGAAAACAGGGGACCATTCTCATAAGTATATAACACCAAAAAGCACCTACTTTCATGCACCTCATGTAATTTCCCATTGACTCTCCAACAAAAATAAATAAATAAATAAAGTTATACTTATATGCTACTTGAGTGGTTAATAGATTTCATCTAAAAAAGCAATTTCGATCCAGATTTTTACTCGAACTCGGTGAAGTTTGAGTTGATCTAGTCAGTAGAACTCATTGCTGAAATCATGTTCTCCTACCCCAAGTCAGGGAGTGGTACCTGCAAACACTCTAATAACAAAGTCAGCTAAGCGAAAGTCAATAAGAGGTGTAAATGAGAATGTGTACTTGATGTGGTGGGTGAGCTGGTATCTATAGGCACTGGGTGGTGTGCCTTGACTGCTCTAGCGCATGAGTGAAGTGGTGCGCTTCACACCATTGGATCTTGGTGCACGATCTCAGTCGTTGATGGCTACAACACATTGATCTTTTAGCTGAATTCTCTCGATGCGCTACTTGGCCGTTATTGGGCTCAAATTCAGACATCGGCTTGGTTCAGTCCTAAAAAGTACCTATTTGTATTAAATCTCTAGTAATTGAACAGATTGAAATCATACTTTACATACTTTTTGTTAAATTTTGCATTAGTTCGAGTCCATTTCTTTATTCACTGAAGCCAGGTCGAAAATATCAACAACAAAAATCGTCATATATATAAACCGTTATCACTACAAACAATTTATTCATTTAATTTGACAATTATTTTTACACAGCTTGAAATAGCTTTCGATATTTATAGAGTATTTTAGTTAGGATATAAGTGGAGATGGAGGAGCCTAAATACTTAAGCTCCTTAACTATTTACTCAAATGTTTGATCATTGGCCAGTGCGTATAAAAAAATATTTGGTTAGAGAGATTAACTTTTCAAATGAATCTTAATACTTCAAGAGATTAGTCACTGCAATTACTGCATGAGATACATTGGTTCACCTAAAAAATTTGAGAGTGAGCCTAAATTTTTTCCACAAAAAAAGTACCAAAAATTTCCTTTTTCATGTCCAGTTTTATTCGTGTCCCCCTTTGAAATTTGAATTATGTCCTCGATTAATACACCTGACTTTTTCAAGTAAGACGGCAGTGTTTTTAACTTGCTTTTATCATCTTTTGTTTCTCTGTTTGTTTCTTTCTTTTCAACGGAAAATGAGATTCTAATCGGGGCGTGCAGTTTATGCCCCCAATTCCAACTGAGCTACAGCTGTAAATTCTTTTGTCTTGTCTTTCTACACTTTTGGTTTAGATTCCGTATTTCAATTTCTACATATATTCACTTTAGTCTTGATAAAAATTTGGGTTTGTTTTTTCATAACCTCACCATCTTCCCCCCGTACCCACACCACACAATATGATATCTCCAAAATACCCCATTGAAAACCATTTTTAAAAAAAAAAAAACTTAATCGTATATATATTTTTGGGACATATATACGATGTGACCATTTAACCCATCGTATATATATCCTAAAAACGTATTTACGATTGACTTTGTATCATTTAATCGTATATACGTTTTTAGAACATATATACGACGAGTTAAATGGTCACATTGTATATATGTCCCAAAAACATATATACAATGGGTTATATATGTTTTTTTTAAAAAAAAATTAACTGTTAAGATTTCACTTTCAATGTTGAGCAACAGTGTAGATTGCACCGACAAAATCAATGGTTGATAATCTTTTATCTCAACTATAAATACCCACTTCCACCCTCACTATTTTCACACCAAAATTCAACTTCCTTCTCTCACACAATACTAAAAATTTGTTAAAGAGTCAAAACTAATCTAAAAAATTATAAAAACACCACTAAAAATCTAACAAAACCAAAATAAAGCTATGCAAATTTTTTTAGATTTTTAGGAGACTATGAAAAATTAAAAAATTAATATAAAAATAGTAGACGATGAAATTTTGGATTTTGAGCTCGTAGTCCCGTAAGAAGTCCCTTCTAGGGGAGTCACGCTCGTTGATTTTTTTCGGATTTAATGATTGTGGTTTCATTACGATCGAAGTAGTTGTCTAACCGATTTTTTAGCCTAAATTATTCGTTCGACGTATATCATCGTCACGTGTTAACGAACTACACACTAAACCTATTTTCAGGGCTAAATATTCATGTCTAATTCATCTTTATTAAAAATATATAATTTTAATTTTTTAATTGATATAATCGTATATACACCCCAAATCGTATATACACCATCGTATTTACCATTTGGGGGTGTATATACGACCCCCTAATTTACACATCGTATATACACCCCCATAGACGTATATACGAGCGGCCTTCTATAACACCAATCGTATGTACGTCCTAAAACATATATACGATGGGAAAAATCTAAGGGTCGTATATATGTTCATCGAACGTATATACGATTGGTATTAATTTTTAAAAAAAATACATTTTTAAGGGTATTTTGGGGTTTCACTATTATGTGGGGGTATGAAGGAAGGGGGTGGGGGTACAAAAAAAACCCTAAAAATTTTAGTGTTCAATTTGTTCATTGAGAATAATTAATATCAATTTCAGTTTAAAACAATTACAAATAGGGATATGTTAGCCCCTCTATTAGTTGGCTTTTAATAGGAGCGTTAAAACCGAACCAATCTAATAAAAAGTCGCAAACCAATCAACCCAAATAAAAAAAATGCAAAAAAAAGGATATTTATAAAATCCATTTAGTTTTTTTTTTCAATTAATTGTGCAGTGCAGCCCGGCTTGCAGTTTTTGTTTCACAAACTAAGAACCACAAGTTAGATATTTTATAGGCTTAAAATTTTAGAGGGACGAAAAACATATTTAAGGCTATTTTATCCTATATTTCTACACTTTATAAATAAAATTAATGTAGTATTGAGATAAAAGTCGGGATAACTTAGTATTGAGATAAAAATGAAAGATAACTTAGTATTTTTAGTAGTGGATTGTTTGTATATATTGATTAAATTAATATTGATATGTAAAATATTTTTTAATTAATATTGATATTTAAGGATTTTTATTAAATTCCAAAATCCTTAAATCAATATTAGGACTTGTTGTTTTTTTCTAATATATCCAAAAGTTATTTTGAATTTTTTTAGTGGTTAAGTTGTTTATTTTAGTAGATTAGAAGATGATAGTAGAGAGATAATGTAGTAGTTTTGATAGTGGGTTGTGTGATTATGTTGATAGTAGAGATAAGTGGAAAGAGTGAGAGTGAGGGAAAAAAATAAGTTTTAAAGTGAAATAAATTAAAAGATGTTGTTAGAGTGAGACCTACTAATGATAAAAGTGTGCGAGAGAAAAAACTGAGAAAAATAATTTGAAATAACATTTTTATCTTTATAATTGAGATAAAAGTGAAAAATAATTTATTATTTTTAATATCGATTGTTTGTATATATCGATAGTAGATAGTAGATTTTTTTTAGATAGACAATTGTTAGTGGAGGTGGGGGAAATGTTAGTTTCCGGGACTTGAACCCGATATCTTCTTCTTACACTCATATAGTGCACTCTTTCATGTCCCTTAGCTCGCCAACTGAGCTACTTTAGATAAATAGACTGATGTTAGGGTTTTTTTTAAGTACATAAGTTAAAGAACATATACTACTAATAGACATAAAATATTGTTATAGTTTGACTAAAATGTGATTACTAGAGGCCAATGGAAACATGATGGCATATGCAACGCGTTGGGATTATAACATTGATCATGAGACAAAAGGTTAAACCCGAAAGGGAAATCTGCTCCACGCTTTTATGGCCAGCTGGATCCTATAAATGTTACTGCTACCAATGTGATTGTGACGTAAACTTCTTTTCCATTCAATCTTCCCGGAAAGAAAGTTAAACCTTTGCCTTTTGAGCTGTCGTGAGTTTTTTGAGATGTTTACTTTTGTTTTTTGAGATCTTATTTGTCCACACGTGGTTAAATTATTTTCTGATCATCGCGGTAAATTTTTATATTTAATAATTACACTCATTGAAAGCTGCCAAGTGTCAACTACATTTGCTCATATCGGGAATTTGATTTGGCATAAATACATAGATGTTCTTGACTTTTCTCTGAGTCGGATCGTGCCTAGTTGAGAAGTCAGTAGGGAGTCGAGTTGAACTCGTCCAATCCTGTCTCAAGCTGAAGGGGGTTACACTCTGATATCAGCGATCAGAAGTTAGTGAGTGTACCAAAATGAGAGAGATGTGTACTTGAGGACTGTAGGGTTTGTATTTATAGAGGTTCAACAAGTCTCAAGCGTCGACCCCAACATGCAGATGGGCGTACGATCTGGGTAGTTGGATCAGGAAAAATCTTAGTCGTTGATTAGCTCCACAGACGGATTGCGAAGGCAATCTCATGTATGGTGCGCTTATGGGCCGATTTGAGGCCCAATGTGGATATGGGCTTGGCCCAGCCCGAAATAATAGATATTGTAGTTTATAAAGATCCATTACTAAGGGTAGAAAAGTCAATCAATCAATCAACTATAACTTTATACAAAACAACCACTACCAAAATTACTAATCTACCCTTATTTGAAACTCACTTTTTTGAGGACAAATATGTCATTTCTAATTATTCTATTTCACTTTTTATTTTGTGTGGGTCCCACTTTCTCACATTAATAATCAATCAACTATCAACTATCATCAACTATATCTTTGATCAACTATCAACTATATCTTTAATCTTTAATTCAAACAACCACTACAAAAAATACCAAATTACTCTTATCTAAAACCAATTTTTTGAGGACAAATATCTCAATTCCCAATTATTTAATCACACTTTTTATATTTTGTGGGTCTCACTTTCTCACATCATCTCTTAACTTTTTTATCTCACATTTAAAACACATTTTTCTATTTCCTCTCTCACTCTTATCTTTCTCAATTTTCTCTCTATCTCTCTCCCCTCTATCCCCCCTATCACTCTATTCAAATATCTAATTTTATTATCCTACTTTTGAGTTACAACGGAAAAATGTTACATGTTGGTATAATTTTGTTACTGATAAAATAAATTTCATGTTATTCGCCATGGGGTTGCATTATTAATACATGATTGGCAATTACCTAACGATTAAAAATGTCAATTGAAGAAAATATTCTAAAGTTATGAAACTTTACAATACATCTACTTTAGTTTCATCTACATGTCTCATTCTTTTAAATATTCCATTTTATCGATTGATAAGTTTTATTTACTTTCCACGAGAATATTACAATTTGGAAAATTTGAAACTTTAATACAATTTTGTTTTCTAATATCTACGGAAAATATTACATATTGTGGGTAAATATTTACGGGGTAATTTTCGAAATAATTCAATTACTATTTATAACATACTAGCAGTATACCCGTGCATACGCACAGGTCTTGATTCGAACTAATTAAATTATGTTTAAGTCTATTAATAAAAATAACATGACAACACCTGTGCGTATGCACGGGTATACTGCTAGTATGTTATAAATGGGAAGATCGCGTCCACATATACAATACTAGTATACTACTACCTCCAGTCACTTTATTAGAGACAATGTAGTTTTTCGTACTTTGAATAAGTGATGTATTTGGTCGATATTATAGACCAAATACATCTGTTATTCAATGTATCAAAAATTGCATTCTCATAAAGTGAACCAGAGGTAGTATGTGGAAGGTCACCCTAATGATGTAGAAAAGTCTTACGTTGTCCGAAGGTCTGTATATGACATCACCGAGAAATGCTCTCATGTAGCATATGGTTACCATTCCTTGGCACTAAAGTATGTTTGTAATTGGTGACTTCAATATCATTTGTTTCCACATCATTTTTTCCTATGAGGTATTGTGATTACTTCCCTTCTTTGGTTATGTAAGAATGACGTGTGACCTCTGAATCGTTTACCGAGGCCCCCACAATGGCGATCGATATTTTAGATGGAATTCCGACCTCCAATGTCTTCGGGTGAGCATTAAAGGATGACCTCTATGATGAGAACTCCTCTATTTAAAAAAATTGGGAGGGAGAGCCATAAGTGTGGTTACTCGATAATCAGAGTTGTTCAGTAGTGGGGAAGTTTCTCGGAAATGAACTTAGATCTTACTCGTGTGTAGTGGCGGACCTACATATATTTGAGGGGGTTCAAGTGAACCCCCTCAAATAATAAAATTAGCACCGATACTTTAGGGAAAAATATTTTTGCATCCCCTGAAAAATATGTTTTGCACCCAAGTTCTTAGTTTTGCACCAAAGTTCCTAATTTTGCACCACTCTAATGCACCACACTCACACAATCACTCACACAATCACTCACACTCTTACTATATTTTATTTTAAAAAAGTTTTTGTCTCTCTATCTCCTTGGATCCATTCTTGTTCTTATTATCCTAATTTTGAATCTATTAGTATTATTTAGTTTGTGTTTTGTGTTAGTGCTATTTAATTTGAATTTTTTTACCAACAACAGCTGATTTGAGTGGTAACTTGGATCCCATCGCAATGTCTCAAGTTCGGATTTTGGGTGTGGCAAAAAACTCATTGGAAGAGGGCGCCAATATTGATTTTTTTAGTGCTATTTAATTTGTATTTAGGAACTAATTTGTGTTATTTAATTTGTATTGGTCTAGTGCAACACAAGTTGAACCTGATAAAGTCTTCTTTTGAAGCTGACACTAGTTTTGTCTGTTGCAACTGTACATGTAGAAATAACTTTATCTGCTATGAATATTGTGAAGAAAGGTTGCGTGATCGGATGTGGGATACATAGATGAACGATTGTTTGGTGACGTACATTGAGAGTGATGTATTCAATAAAATTGACTCTGAGCTTATTATTCAACGATTTCAGAATATGAAATCACGTAGAAGAGAATTATGAAATGTATAATTTATTTATTTAAGGCAAAATAGCATCTGAGGTCCCTTAACTTATTTTACATTTTCGCTTAGGTCCCTTAACTTTAAAAGCTAACGTTTAGGTCCCTTAACTTTTAAAAACGTTTCATCGTAGTCCCATTTAACGTTAAAAGCTAACGTTTAAGTCCCTTAACTTTTAAAAATGTTTCATCGTAGTCCCATTTAATGTTAAAAGCTAACGTTTAAGTCCCAGTTGTTGTTAGTTTAAAAACGTTAAATGGGACTACGATGACACGCTTTTAAAAGTTAAGGGACCTAAACGTTAGCTTTTAAAGTTAAGGGACCTAAGCGAAAACGGAAAATAAGTTAAAGGACCTAGATGCTATTTTGCCTTTATTTAAATATATTATAGAAATTTTTTATTATATTTTTAGTAAATTGTGTATTTAAAAAATTTGACACCCCTGACCCCGGGGTCCTGGATCCGCCACTGCTCGTGTGGGCATCCCATGGTCATGTGGGAAGGGATGTTAGTTCTAGGTTCTTTTCAGGCCGAGTTTGATATTGGGCCAAAGGAATAGGCCACTTTGTCAATACCGGATAGAGCTTCTTAAAGATACCAAAGACACCTAATACTAAAGCACATGATCTTTGGGTAGTTTTTTTTATACCCCCATATTTTCCCCTCATACCCCCACCAAATTTGAAAACCCCAAAATACCCCTTTGAAAACTATTTTTTTTTTAAAAAATAAAAATAAATCGTATATACGTTTTGAGTACGTATATACGATGGCTATTTTATGTCCAATCGTATATACGTATTCAAAACGTATATACGATGAGTTTTTTTATTTTTTTAATGATTTGTTTTAATTTATTTTACTAAAAGTCAACTAAAAATTCGTTAAATAGTCAAAACTAATCAAAAAAAATTATAAAAACACCACTAAAAATCTAACAAAACCAAAATAAGTCTATGCAAATTTTTTAAGATTTTTTGGAGACTATGAAAAATTAAAAAAATTCATAAAAAATAGTAAACGATGGAATTTGGGATTTTGAGGCCGTAGTCCCATAAGAAGTGCCTTCTAGGGGAGTCATGATTTTTGATTTTTTTCGGATTTAATGGTTGTGGTTTCATTATAATCGGAGTAGGTTGCCCGAAAACCGATTTTTTAGCCTAAATTATTCGTTCGACGTATAACATCGTCACGTGTTAACGAACTGCACATTAAATCTATTTTCAGGCCTTAATTAATTTTTATTTGACTTTAAAAAAAAATACCATATCAATCGTATATACACCTGGGGGGTGTATATACGACCCTATGTAATAATAACCCATCGTATATACACCCCCCAGGCGTATATACGATTGGCCAACCCCCACATCAATCGTATATACGCCTTGGGGGTGTATATACGATGAGTTATTACATAGGGTCGTATATACACCCCCCAGGTGTATATATGATTGGTCTTAATTTTAAAAAAAATATTTTGTCAAGGGTATTTTTGAAATTTCACTATTGTGTGTGGGGGGGGGGGGTGGTATGGGGGTACAAAAAAATAACCATGATTTTTTTCCCTTTTATTTGATGGATGCTGAACAAACATGTTCAAAATATGTTTGGCTTTTATTTTTCTCACCCCCCTCAACCTCCATCTCACCCCCATATTTCCCAAAACGGACAAAAATACCCTTACTTTTTCCCAAAAATTACATGGTTTGTTAAAAAAAAAATTTGGAATTTGAATTACTCGAAATGAGGTAATTCCGGTTCACATTTAATGAACCGAAACTACCTATTTTCGAGGTAATTCAAAATTACAATTTTTTTATTTGAAACGAATAATTTAGGCTAAAAAATCGGTTTTTGGACAACATACTACGATCGTAATGAAACCACAACCATTAGAAGCGAAAAAATCAAGAATCAAGACTCCAGTAGAAGGGACTTCTTACGGGACTACGACCTCAAAATCCCAAATTCCATCAAGCATTATTTTTTACGATTTTTTTAATTTTTCATAGTCTCCAAAAATCTAAAAAAATTTGTATAGCCTTATTTTGGTTTTGTTAGATTTTTAGTGGTGTTTTTATATTTTTTAGAGTAGTTTTGACTATTTTTAGTAGCCTTTTAGTAATAAAAATTAAAACAAATCGTATATATACGCGACCGCTCGTCTGGATTGGCCGGGATGCCACTAGATATCGCTCGTTCACCTCTTCACGTGCTTATTTTCATTCATTTTTAGACATTTTGGACCCATAGTTGTATTTGTACTCCTATTTTATGTTGGTCATTTTATATATTTTGACGTATTGTTATTAAATCGTAAATCGTTCAGTATCATATTTCCAATAAAACGCGTTTAAATCTTAAGACCAAAATATAAACTTTTAAAAATTAAAAAAATTAAAAATTTCTAATTACCTTTTTAGAGGTAATTCAAATTTTTTATTTTATGAACAGAATTACCTTTTTATAGGTAATTAGAAAGTTTTTTTTTTTGAACAGGAATTACCTTATTTTGAGGTAATTCCGAAAATTTTAATTTTTTTTTTAAAACGCAGGGGTATTATTGGCATTTTTTGAAATATGGGGGTGAGATATGGAAGGAGGGGGTTGAGAAAAATAAAAGCCAATATGTTTTTTAAAAGGATTCTCAAACCATGTTATTTAGCATGGCATGCAAAACAAATTTGTGATAGTAGTCACGGTTTAATAAGCCTCTAAAGACCAACCCATATATTAAATTTAAAAACGCATACAATCAACAAATATCCAATCCATTGCATAAGTAGATAAATTACATTACACAATATAAAAATGAGTTTGTTTGCACAACGTAAAACAAATAAAGTACAAGGAGACATAATAAGACTCACATTGAAAAAAATAATGATTCATATATTAATATTGTGATAATATACCACCTCTCTCTAATTCTCGTATATACATCAGTCTCGTTCATCATATTAGTGTACATGGTTAATTAATTATTAACTAATTACTTATATGAATGAGCCTTGACTCATAGTGCTAAAGAAGTCCCACTTCTTAGCATAAGTCCTAAACTTTCGTCGTTTACTCACGTACGTGTGACATCATGGACCGTGAGTTTTCATCATGACCATCGCTCTGATGATCACTTAACCACACAACATACGATATCTACCCTACTAAGCTACAACTGACACACGAAAGCTACGATACACCACCATGTATCAACCGTTCAAACTTTCTACTTCACCAATCTGCTACAATCAGCTTTACCGAAACCCAATCTACGATTAACCAAATCAAATTCAACCCAAAGATTTTGTTGATGAAAATTCCCAATAATATTACTAGCCGCACCTAATTTATCTGAGCTTCCAATCCCAACACAGTGGACCCCACTTCCCACGTCAGCAAGTACTCTTTCTTTAGGAATCACAACCTCCACGCCTTTCTCAAATTCAAACACCATATCTCCTATCAACCGTCCGATCTGAACAGCATCACCATCAAAACACATGTCAGTAACTCCACCGTACACGTAACCTTTCTTTAATTTTGGTCCCACAACTCTAACCACTTGTTCCCGCACTTTATTATAAGCCTCGTTAACCAAGTACGAGAATTCGGATCCGGAGTCAACCATTGTTTGACCCGACCCACCGGCGTCAGCACGGAAAGCCGCCGGTGAGATACTCAGTTTCCGACCGCCGATTCTTATCCCCTGCAACGCGACGGTGAAGGCTAAGGGGTCGAGATTTGGCATGCGTTGATGCTGAGAAAAATTCAACATTTTAACGTACTGGAACCCTTTAGAGTTCGGGTTGTTGCCTAGGTAGAACGATCCGGTTGGAGATGAACCGGGTCGGGTATTTCGGGTGGGTACACAGTAAGAGAATTTGGTGATTCTAGATTGGTGAGCGAAAGACAAGCGTCCGAGGTTCATTCCTAAAATGCCCCTGGGATCGGTGGATTCGGTGGTACAGCCAAGGATAAGAGGAGGGTAGAAACGGAACGAGAAAAAGTGAATTTCTCTCTGACTAAATTGCCCTCGGCGTAGGTTCCGTCGGCGTAGAAGTAAGAATAGTGGCAGAGGCGGTTCTGGTCACAGGAAGTAGGGAGGGTAAAATCGGGAATGCGAGGTTTGCAAAGAGGGTGAGTACAAGGGAGAGTAGAGAAAGTGGAAGAGAGTGAAGGATCAAACGACGCCGTTGGAGGAGGTTTCTTTGGTGCTTTTTTATGACATTGAATCCATGAAAGTTGGCTTCCTGTATCTAACACCATTTGTTGAACCTGTGGTGGGGTCCCAATAGGAAGGTTAACGATTAAAGCCATTGAGTATTTGAAAGAGAATTTGTAGTTATAGGAAGGTGCTTTGAGTTGTGAGTTTTTGTGTTTTGGAGCTGAAAATAGTTGAGAGGTGTAAAGCATTTTAGAAGTGGTGTTTTTGGAGAGAGGAAGTGATGTTAGTGGAAAAGAAAGTGAGAGTGAGTTTGCAATGGAGAAGAGAATAGAGAAGAAGAAGAAGAAGAGGAGAAAGATGTTGTTGGAAGGTAGTAGTGAGAGGGCCATTTTTTTAGAGAGAGAAAGTGTTTTGTGTGTTGAAGGGGTTTATTTAGGTTTGAAATGGGTTGGGTTGTATTTATTTATATAGGTAAAAAGGAGGAACAAAAGGGAATGGGGGGGAAAGAAAATAGAGGTGTTCCGAACAAAGAAAGGCCAAAAGAAGTGGACGCGTTTTCTTCGGTTGGGGGTGGGGTGGGGTGGGGTGGGGTGGATGGTATTATTATTCTTTGGTGTAAGGCAATGATACAGAGACATAGTAGATCTATCTATATATCTCTTGCCACATCTTGTGAAGCGATCATGCCGAATTAAAATTTGGAAGGTGTGTCTTAGTTAATGATTTTGAATTTCATTTATTTGATATGGGCAAATGTCGTATGATTGTGTCTCTTTCTGGACAGCCCTCCTTTATTATACACTGCATGATGTGTGGATGGATATTTGTGTACAACAGTAGAAGTAGAAGTAAAACTCACTTCTTTCATTTTTTTCCTCCTAAACAATGGGGAAAACTTTATACACAAATACTAATATTTTACCAGCTTCATGGAGGATGGTCAATTTATATAGAAGCGTAATTTCTCAAAGTCTTGATAGCAAACTTAGTGAACAACGACGACCACTACCTCCTTTCTTCCCTCGCTAGCTTATCTCTCATGTGTCATTCTTCTCAAATCGCATCGTCTTTCCCCTTCGTGGTGACCTCTATCATTTCATCGTAGTTAAAATAAAAATCAAGGCAATTAGTTGAGATGTAGAGAGAGGCATATGAACATAGAGAGAAGGGAAAAATATCGCAGGGTAGGGGGACAAGATCAGAGGAAACAGAGAAGCAAAGAAAGCAAAAGCGAAGAAGACAACAACTACCTAGATCCTAACCACTTTGGCACCGAAGACTCTGATTGAATCTGTTCAGTACCTAGGCTTCGGAGAAGCTCCTTGGCGAGGGATACTTAGTTGTCCCGAGATCATCTCGTCGCTATTTGGTACTCGGAATCCAGGCTCGAGCACGTCGAGTGGGGGGTACCTGCAAAACACTCTGACGCTCAAGTCAGAATATGTCCGAGTACATGCAGACTGACAAGATAAGTATGCAGAGGATAAAAAGAGAGAGAGAGAGAGAGAGAGAGAGAGAGAGAGAGAGAGAGAGAGGTGTAGTAAAATGAGGATCTTGCACAAGGGGAGAGGAGCGGCACTCATTTATAGAGAAAGCGAGTCGGCGCATCTCATAACCGCCTTCTTGACGGGCGATGAAGGGGCGAGAATGGGCGATGGCGACGTATCGGGCCGGGTATCGGGTCGCCAATGCTCAATGGGGTGCTGCAACCCAGGTTGGAACAGTGGCCCCCCAAGTCGGGGACGAGCGTGGAGCTCGGCCTCAGCTTAAGTTTCCTTTTCGCCTTTGCTGAGCCACGTGTCACATGGAGATTGGCATGACAGGGATGCATCGTTTGGACTGCTCGAGGAATTCTGTTGGAGGAAGTCGAACAGGCGTAATTAACAGCATGACGCCTCGCTTGAAGGCGTGAAGGATGAGCATATAAAAGGAGTGAAGGGAGAGGCTCCCATCATTTGCAATTGACGAACGCTTTCTTATAGAGAGAGAGAAGGAGCACAGAGTTTTTGAGAGAGAAAGTCTCAGGCCACCGTACGAGTTCATCTTCGTCGCGCGAGTTCAAGCTTTCGTCGTACCAAGTCTGAGTTACTCAGCGAGTTCACTTCCCTGCATACAGGATAGTTCCGAGTAACTTTATCTTACAAATACTTTTAGAGATTAGTACCTGTAGAATATCGTAGGGTAGTTGAGCCGAGGCGATCTCCTGCCGGGAAGATTTGCTTCAATTCGCCTTAGCTTGGCCCCGCTTGGCCTGAGGCCCGTGAATATCAAGTCGGAGGGGAGAGTGATGTCACAGCGTGGCTCCTATTGCAGATGGTGCAGACGAAGAGTGAAGACAGGAAAAGCTTCGTGCCGCCGGGAAAACCGATTCTCAAGAGGAGGGCAGATGGCCACCCGATGACGGCGCCGGCGGGTTCCCAATCCCTGCTCAGAACAACATACCACAATGTGTCGGCGAAGTCAAGCCTTTCAGTGCCCAAGTCAGGTTGGGAGAGACCGCCGACCCCGAGTTGTGAGGATGACAACGAAGCGACATCTCGCCTTGCTACTGCCGAGGTAGTCATGGAGAACCGTTCTAAGCGCTTCGAGGATGTTTATGACTGGGTATCGACCGAAATCTGCAAGCTTTCTGCGCGCACGAAATCAGACAAACCTGCAGAGTATTATGAAAGATATTACCTGGACTCACCCGTGGGCGAGAAATGGAGGATCACCTTGGTGCTGGGGGTTCCGGTCTGCAGCGAGCATGGCTACATTGGATATTTCTTCTATGGAGCGGCCCTTGAAGCCATGAATGTCCGGTTGCCGTTGAACTCTTTCTAACAACAAAGCCGAGATACTGAGATACGAGGCGCGCCGCCGCAGATTGATCCGAATCTTTGGGCTTCTTGAGAGGATTCGAGTTAACGATGAAGTATCTTGGAAGGAAACCGAGTGCTAGGGTATTCTTTGCCCTCTTTACTGTTATTCGAAAAATAGAGCCTTGCGCAGGGGGCATGATACGGGCACATCGGATTTAAGAACAAGCTAGACCGATCCTACTTCTTACCGGCGAACGACTCTAACCGGAACTTCAAAGAAAACTACTTTTTCGTGCAAGCGGTGAACCAGACGGCCAAGAGATCTATAGCCGAGATGGCAGGAGGAACTCTACTGAAACCTCATTTTCCGTTCAGCTGGAGCCGAGCTCATTTCTATACCAAGGGAGGACACATCATTACAAACCCCGACTATTATGTTGAGCCGAGTAGCTTAGATGAGTACGATAAAGAGTCATTCCGACTAATAGATGAGTGGGGAAAGAAATTGGCTGAGCAGACGCGAAGCTGAATTGCGGCGAGATGTTCGATGCCTTGGCTAAGTCCAAGCAGGAGTTGCATAATTACTTTGAGAAAAGTATACCTTGTATTCGTCTTTGTATTTCCTTATTTCTGGTAGACCGGGCTAACACTGATGCCAAATTTCTTTTGCTTTTCTATTTTGCAGATAAAATGGAGGATCTTGATACACTTTTTGCTGAGACCGAGCTGGATACCAACGTCGAGATACCTGCAACCGTGCCGAAGAGCACGCAGAAGAAAGAAGACGGGCAAGCCTCATCCACCCGCGCAGAACTGAAGTCCAAACCCAGCTCTTCCAATGCTACCAAGGCGGTAGAGCAGAGAAAGAAGAAAAGAAAGGGAACCGAGAGAAGCACCTCTGAGGCTGAATCTCCCACCGGCCCCCCGGGACCTGCCGAGGCCGCTCAAACCGGCACCGACGAGCCGGGACAAATCCTGACAAGAGGCTGAAAAGCGCAGTAGACCCGGCTGAGGAGGTCACACCTGCCGACTTCGTTGCAATGGCTAAGGTGGCCAGATTGGGCGCCGAGGCCTTCGAGAAAATGAGGCAAGTGGTCCTGGTCAACACACCAGTAAATCTTGCAGGTATGTACTCCGAGTCTCAAGCATATAACCACCGTTTAGCTCGCAAACTCGCTTGGGTCCGTCTTGAACTTAAACATGCTCGCCGTGAATATGTAGATCTGCTGAGGGAGAACCGGGAAATGCGGGCTGAATGCGACAAGAACGCCGGCCTGCTGAACCGGCTGATTCCTACCAAGAAGCAAGCTGCAGAAAATAAAAAGAAGGCTGCTGAGCTTGACAAAGTTTCTGAGGATCTGCAGGCTGCTCGGGAGGAACTGGCCCGAGTGCGGAAAGACGCGGAGGCTGCTGAGGCCAAGGTGGAGGAGGCAGAGAAGAAGTGCCAGGCTCTGAAGAAATCCAACGCCGAGATGGCCAAACTTGGATATACCCGATGCCTTTCCCATGTCTTGGTGCTTGACCCTGACTTTCCAGCGAACCGAGTGCACCTCACCCAACGGGTCGAGAACGACAAGATTCTGGGAAGAGACGGGGAAGTAATCTACGCTCCTCCTGAGGTTGAAGAGAAAGCAGCCGGCGGCGAGGAAGGCACTTTCGAAGCAAACCAGGAAACTCCCAAAGAGAAGCACTTTCGAAGCAAACCAGGAAACTCCCAACTTGCAATTTGTTCCTTTTTTTTTTAAACAATGAGTGGTGGCCTAGGGCATGTCCGGGGCCATCTCAGGGATGTAAGTACAATTGGGCGCCAACCCCTTTTCCTGGCTTTTTAAATACCTGCAGTTCAATTCAATTGCTAATATTCCTGAATATGAATGAATGTTTGATTGCGTACCTGCGGTCGACAGCTAAGATAGGTTCGTTGCCGCTTCGGGCAGTTAGAGAGAACCAGGAATCAGGCAAGTGTGGGAGCTTAGCCGAGAAGAGATGAGGCCAAGGCGGCCGGCAGCTAAGTGCCGTGAAGGCAGGCTCATTGCTCTTGTAAGATAGGAAGACTGTTGTGGGTCCCCTTCTCCTTCTTCTTACCGATGCCAGCTGTGTGGCGATCGACCTTTGGTACCGAGTCGCGTGGGGTTCCCGGCCTTCACTTTCATCCTACCGAGGCCGGTACCAGGTGGTCGATCGGCCTTGGTACCGAGTCCATGATAGCGCGCCACCTTCTTACCGATGTCGCGTAAGGCGGTAGGCGCCGGGGCGGAGATCACGCGAATGGGTCTCCTTCTTCGCCTCTTGATGGAACTCGCGATTCGGGCATCAAGAAGGAAGGCTGAGCACGCATAAAGCGTAGTTGGGAAGTCGTTCGACCCCCGACGAGACTCGTCAGCCCGCACCGAGAGGAAGGCCAAACTTGACGGATTCTCGGTGAAGTGAAAACTTAACAAGCCAGAGAATCGTTGAAGCCCGAAGAGGCTATCCAGGTTCGATGAGGCCGTTTCACGATGACAAAGTGAAAACTTAACGATCGAGAGAACTGTTGAGGCCGGGTTCTCTGATGACAGTGAAAACTTAACAGTCAGAGAACCGTTGGAGCCTGAAGAGCCTATTCAGCTAGAGCTCGGAAGCGAGCTGTTGAAGCCTGAAAAGGCTATTCAGCTAGAGCTCGGAAGCGAGCTGTTGAAGCCTGAAGAGGCTATTCAGCTAGAGCTCAGAAGCGAGCTGTTGAAGCTTGAAGAGGCTATTCAACTAGAGCTGTTGAAGCCTGAAGAGGCTATTCAACTAGAGCTCAGAAGCGAGTTGTTGAAGCATGAAGAGGCTATTCAGGTTCAAGGTAAGCTCGAGGCAGGATGAGTTCTGGAAAACGAATCAACCTCCCACTGTGGTTGCCATTGTTCGGTACCTAGGCTTCGGAGAAGCTCCTTGGCCAGGGATACTTAGCTGTCCCGAGATCATCTTGTCGCTATTTGGTACCCGTATTCCAGGCTCGAGTTGTAGAGATCCGAGCTCATCCACGTCGGGTGGGGGGTACCTGCAAAACACTTCGACGCTCAAGTCAGAATATGTTCGAGTACATGAAGACTGACAAGATAAGTATGCAGAGGATAAAAAGAGAGAGAGAGCTCTGAGAGAGCGGTGTAGTAAAATGAGGATTGCTTACCAAGAGAGAGGGGCGGACCTCTATTTATAGAGAAAGGAGGCGTACCATAATCGTCGGATCGGGCGGAAGGATCCTAGTCGTCGGCCTTGCTGAAGCGATGAAGAGTGGTCGAGCCACAATGGAGACCATCGGTTAATTGAAGATCTTCAGTAGCTAACGACCTTTTTTGGTGAAGGATCGCTGAAGACCCAAGGGTCACAATGTCTACACCATGGTTGAGAAGCTTCCAATTAAGTCTGAAGAGCAACGATGGTGAGTGTGAGATGGCGACAGAAAAGGGAAGGCGGGTGGGAGAGAATTTCTCTCCTCTTTCCCCTTTCCCTCTTTGCGAGAATTTCTCTCTCAGAGCCCTAATTTCCTTTTTCCCCATTCACATTTTTCTGCGCCATTTTCGTTATTACATCAAGCAATTGCACCTCCTATGCAAAAATTTAGCTTTTGAATCACATCTTGTTCTTGATTCGATTCGAAACTTGAATTGATTTCTTGAATGTGTTTTTGATTCCGTAACTAATTCGTTCCTTCTTCCTTCGTCACTCCATCTTTCTGTTTCTTGAACTTGTTTCCTTACCTTCATCAATGGCTTCACGTTCTTTGTCTTCCTCCAATTTTGATATCCAACCAGAATCTTCTATTCTTCCTAAATCATATCAATGTGACTCACTAAATCCATACCACATTCACCGAATGAAAACCCTTCGATTGTGTTGGTATCCGCTGTTCTTGAGGGTCCGAACTATCATTATTGGGCTCAGGCAATGACAATTGCTCCTGAAATGAAGAACAAATTCATATTCTTCGAAGACACCCTCAAATGACCTTAAGAGACATATCCATTGTTATACCCCAATTTTGTCCGTCTTCTTTTTTTCTTGCTAGCGGCGTGTTTCGGAGTCGCGTGATTATGGGAAATATTAGTGTAGAGTCTCAGTTACCAACCCGAACCAATCTCAATCTCCCCGTTCAATTAAATCAAGATACCTTTGTTTAAATTAAGCACGCACGCGAATGATCGATCTTTTCGCGCGTTCTTCAATTTAGTCTGCGATTTGGGTTTAGTAAAGACGCGAAACAGTCTACCAAAATTCGTTTTGTCGAGAAGTTGGCTTAAACTCAAAGCTTAAGAGTGCGATGCCGAGTTAATTTCTTTAACGCGCCCATTTCTTCTATTTTCACCCAATCGTAAGCGCAGCTTGTCAAGTCCAAGTCCGTTCTCGTATATTTGGCTTTTTTCCTATTATTATTTTTATTCTTATTTTGTTTACTTAATTTATTTAAGCACTTAATAGTTCAAAATGTCAAAATTCTATTTATTTTAATTTACAATTTAAAAATGTTTAAGAGTCAAATAAGTCCAAAATGTCAAAAAAAATGCTATTTAGTTAATTTTACAATTTTAAAGCCCTTAAGAGTCCAAAAAGTCCAAAAATACAAAAATAGTAATACAAAATATATAAAAATACACAAATCCGAAAATAACAAATTAAACAAATAAATAGGGTTCTAGTGTGATTCAAGCCGCTGCAGTCTTTGTTGGCTTGGATCAAGACACGAAAGTTATACAAAACCCAGTCAAAAATAATAAATGCCCTAACCTAATTTTTAACTATAAATAAGCAGCCAATCAGCAGTCTAAGACAAAAAGACCAAGGCAGAAAACTACTGCTAAAATCACTCAAAAATAGGATTAGAGTTTCAAATCGAAACCCTAATCCACTAAACACATTTTCGAATTTCGGTTTGAGAACAAGAAGTAGTGGCAAGGGAAGATTCAGCAATAAGCGCAAGGCAGAGTAGAGTTACGAACAAAGAAGAACAACAATTTAGCTTTCGTCTAAAAAAACAGGTTTGACTTTTATGTGCAATTAGATGCTAAAATCGTAGAGATATTTGCACTACATCACGTGTAGGTGCTGTTTAAATCCAGGTACTGTTTAAATCAGTTGCTTCCTTTAAATATGAATGAGTTTAGTTCATAAGACCCTTTTGATAAATATTAGAAACATGTTTTTATAGTCAGATGGTATAAACAGTGTGATTTAAAACATGTTTTTATCATAGGACCCTTTGATAAACCCGTTTCTTTTCACAAATGGTAAATAAACATAGTTTCTTTAGTGAATGAAAACAGAACCTGTTGAATCTCTTTTAAATTGACAGCCTTATTTGTTGACCAAGTTGTATAGGAAATATGTAGATATGTAGATCTTAAGATTTGAAATAAACAAGAACCAAATAGAAGATGATGAAGGTGGAGTAACAGAAGCAAGATTAAATAAATAGGAGCAAAGATAAAATTCAGAATCTGAGATTAATAGACAAGAAAATACATAAGCCTGTAAAAAAGAAATTGATGACAGAACCTCCCCTTTAAGCTACGGCCTTCGTACCACGGTGGTCGCCATCCCCACGCCGTCATCAAGCGACGACGTTGGCCTCTCCACCATCGCCACCAAGTGACGCTGCCACCCACGTCGCCACGTTAACCTCCGTCGCCGGAGACGGTGCGAAGTCCCTCCGTTTCTCTCCCACCATCACAGTTCACTCCTTAATCGCTGCATCTCCTCCTTCTCTCTCCTCGAATCTGCTTCTCTCTCTCCCTCCGCAAAAGCCGGCGAAATCGCGCCGAAAAAATCTCCCTCTAAGTCACGGCGCCGCAGCAGCAGCTGAAGGAAGGGAGTGGTCTTTGCGTTTTTAGGGTTCTCAGCTTTAGGTTTGGCCGTTTAAGTGCCTTTCTATCTTTTTTATTATTTTTGTTGTAATGTTATTCACACCCTCTCATTTACGCACACACCTCCCAACTTAAGCCTGGCTTTCAGATTCAGGCTTCCACATGCGAACTGGGCTTTCCTTTTTGCACCTCCAGTTAATTATGCAACCCCCTGCGACTAATAAAACCCCAATTTACTATTTTCACCCCCTGATTTATTTTTTATTTCTTTTCCAACTCAGACGTAAATAATTTTTCTCGCGAAATTAAATAAACGGCTAAGTCGGTTGTACAACCGGGTTAGTCATTATTTTAGGGCCAATGAAGTGCATCTGATTCAAGAACCACGAAAATTTAATAAATACGAATAAACTATTTTCTTCTAAAAATAAGCGGCTAAGTCGGTTGTACAACCAAAGTTAGTCATAAACCTAGACCAATGAGTGCATGCAGTTCAAGAATCCTAAAAACTTATAAGTAAATAAATAAACCACTTTTCCTAAAAATAGGGGACTAAGTCGGTTGTACAACCAAGGTTAGTCAATGTTTCTAGAACTAATGAGTCAGATAGTTCAGAGTTCTAGAATACCTATTCTAAAACCGACTCACCTCACACCAAACCAATTTCTTTCAAAAAATCATTTTCAAAAGTAGGGACTAAGCTCGGTTTGTACAATCGGGTTAGTCAGCGCCTAGGAATCAAGTTGGTCATGCATAGGTTCAAGGAATCCTAGGACCCCTACACTAAAAAAACATCAACCAACAAACCTTTTTCAGGAAGAACTACGTAGCTTTGATTCCTCCATTGCATCCGGAGGTACGTAGGAGCAAGACTCAACTCTTGTCAAGCACTAAAAATCAAAATTAAAAATAAGTCTTTTTTCTCTACAAATAAAAAGGGTAATTATTAAATAAATCTAAATTAATTAGACAATGGATGTCGTGGGGTGCTAATACCTTCCCCACACATAATGACTCCCGAGCCCTAACAATGCCTTATCCTAAACCGAAAGGGATTTTCCGAATTTGCCCTTAAACTAGAATTTCGGTGGCGGCTTCCTAAGAACCTTTCGAAGAATCCTTTCCCGGATTTTTCGGTCGCTACATCCATCATTCCGCCTATGGAAGCGATGCAACTGGCTTGTCCTGTTCTGGATTCTCCGCCCCGTCTCTACAATATCTCCAGCAACATTGTGGATCACAGAGGCTTACACAGTGTGGAAAGAACTACAAAATTGCTTCTCTCAAGGAGACTGGGTTCATAATGCACAACTTCTTTGTGATATTTTTTCTTTACGTCAATCTAATATGACGGTCACACGATACTTTAAGAAGTAGTGAATTATTTAGGACAAAATGTGTAACTTTAGTCCTATCCCTACTTACAAGTCTATAACGGTTGTTGTTGTGAGACTTCCTCAAGGATTCATACATCCAAAGACAATGACCGCATACACAGTTTTCTTCAAGGCCTCAATGAGAACTTTGTCACGGTGAAGTCGCATTACCTCTGATGTTCATGGTTCAGGTAATTTTATTTCCATATGGCTAATTGGTTCTGGAGCCTGATCACATTGCATCGTCTATACATTTCATTGTTACTTTTAAAGCTATCAAACCCGTCCCTATTTAGTTTCCCAATGGTAATTCCACTATTGCATGTTATAGTGCTAGTATTTGTCACACTTATATTCATCATTATAATGTGTTGTATATTCCAAATTTCAACAAAAAAAAATTCTTGTTGCCAAATTAAATAGTTCCCTTCTCTCATATGCCATTTTTAATTATGTTGAATGTTTCATACAGGAGAAGCAGTCTTCAAGGATGATTGGAAACGCTAATTGAATGGAATGCTCTTTCAAATGGTAGTTGATTTTAACCCTACCTCTAGCTCTGCTTCAACTATACACTGTATCACTCATGATACTTTTGTAATGCCAATTGATCTTTGGCACCACAGGTTAGGCCACCCATCCCCTAACTGTAATTCCCTTATACATAAACAACATTGTAAAATACCCAATTGTACACACACGTCTTGTGATACATGTCATTTCGCAAAATAAAAGGAATGCGCATTTCCTATTAGTTCTATTGTTTCTACTTGTTTGTTTTATATTATTCATGTTGACATTTTGGGACCATACCATGTTCCCTCTATTCTTGGAAATAGTTATTTTTTAACAAATGTTGATGATAAGTCTCGCTTAACATGGATAAAGTTGATGAAAACAAAGTGTGAAACCCATGACCACCTCACAAACTTTGTTACCCTTATCCACACAGTGTTTGGCCTAAACATTAAAACCATTAGACCTGACAATGGCCAATAATTTAACATGCCTACCTATTACCAATCCAAAGGGATCATCCATCAAGGGTCATGCACCAAAACCCCTCAACAAAATGGGGTGGTCGAACGCAAACACCAACACATCCTTAATGTAGCTTGCTCCCTCATGTTTCAATCTAAACTCACCCTCCCTTTTTGGGACTTTTCTATCTCACAAGCAGCCCATATTATCAACCTTCTACCTTCCCAAAACCTTTAAAACAACAATCCTTTCTTTCTCCTACATAAAGTTGTACCAGACCATACACACCTATGAGTCTTTAGCTCTTTGTGGTATGCTACCACTCCCACTGCCCAGAGAACCAAATTCCAATCTAGAGCTCGCAACTGCGTCCATATCGACCAAACTGATGGTGTTAAAGGCTACCTACTATGTGACTTAGACAACCATTAAATATTTTACTCAAAACATGTCTCCTTTTATGAAAACATATTTCCCTTTGCCTTACCCAGTTCTAACACACCTCTATTTGATCTCTCTCCTCATACCACCCCTTCCCAATATTATTGACCTATTACATGTCCCCCCCTAATGGATCGGTTGCCACAACCCCTATCACAAACAATACCTCCACCTCTACTCTTCCTCCAATGGAACTGTGGGTGACACTCTCACCACACACACACCTCCTGCTACTGTCTCACAACCAATGCCCTATGAGCCTTCCCCATTTGTGGCATCCATCGCCACAAGACAATCCTCCAGACCAAAAAGAGCCCCTACTTATCTTAAAGACTACTCTTACGACCCTTTTCTAGAAAGGAACAGAACCGAACACGAGTGTAATGCTAAGATGGTATAAAGTTTAGAGAAATGGTGACTAATGGATTTAAGATGCTTTCATTGGCCTTAAAGGACTATATTTATAATACAATGCTCATTAATGAGATTAAATGGACATTATGGTCGTTATGACCGTTACAATACAATGGGAGAAATATCCGGGATTCCCTTAATGACTGTGTTGACTGCCATTATGACTGATTAGTCGAGCGGTTTTAGGCGGGAAAACTGGAGCCGGTCGGTGAACTCAATAGGGGAATTTATCCCCATATCGCTGGGCAGAGATGTGGCCGAGCTCTTGTATATACCAGCCGATCCGGTTGGGAACAACTACCATTGTAACGTAATTCATTCTTGTGGCATTGACACATCACACTCATGTATTTATTATCCCTTGTCTCATTTTATTTCATATGACCATTTATCCCCCTCCCATAAACACCTTGTCTAAGTTATTTCCAGCTTCACAGAACCCACCTCCTATGCCCAAGCAACCAATCTTGATTTTTGGAAAGATGCAATGAACAAAAAAATTGAAGCTTTAGAACAAAATCAAATTTGTATTCTCACCGATTTACCACCAATTAAAAAGCCCATAGGTTGTAAATGGGTTTACAAGACCAAACTTAAAGCTGATGGTTCTCTTGAACGCCACAAAGCCCGACTAGTGGCCAAAGGTTTCACCCAAATTGAAGGTGTTGACTTCTCTGAGACATCCTCACTCGTGGTTAAAATTACAACTATTAGCATGGTGTGGCTATTGCAGTTGCCTCTCAATGGCACCTCTATCATCTTGATGTTAACAACACATTCCTACATAGGGATCTCCATGGGGAGGTATACATGTGTGTTTCCTAAGGATTTTAGACAACTCACAAGAATCAGGTATGCAATCGTTAGAAGTCCTTATATGGCTTGAAACAAGCTAGCTAGTAGGCAGTGGAATGATAAGCTAGTTTCACTCCTAAATTCCTTCAGATTTGTACGATCCGAGTCAGACTACTCTCTCATGGTCAAACAAAGTGGTATACAATCCTCACTATTCTCCTTATTTACGTGGATGATATTGTTTGGACTGGTAATGATCTCAATGAAATCAACTCTGTCAAACCATTGCTTGACAAAAAATTAAAGATTTGGGGGACTTAAAGTTTTTCCTTGATTTGGAAGTGGCTCGGTTCACCACATGTATTGTCCCCTCACAATGAAAATGTACTCTTGAATGGGCTTAATTTCTTGCAAATCAGTCTCTACACCTATGCCTCCTAGTCTTAAGCTCTCCGCTACTAGTGACACACCTCTGGATGACCCTTCTAGTTACAGATGGCTCATTGGTCGCTTGATATATCTTACCATCACCAGGCCTGACATTTACTTTGATGTCCACAAGTTTAGTCAATTCATTTCAGCACCTCGCGACAGGCCCACATGGATGCTGCTCTTCATGTACTAAGGTAAGGGGCAACCCAATTATGGTCTCTTCTTTGGTGCAATATCTGATTTGAAACTCAAAGGTTTCAGTGATTTGGACCGGATCTCATGTTGTATTTTCCTTGGCACGTCCCCGACATCATGGAAGTCAAAGGAGCAGCAGACGATCTCCAAGTCTTCATCTGAGGCTGAGTATTGTGCCCTTACTTCCACTGCTTGTGAGATCTACACATTCTTCCACAGATTCAGTTCCTATTTATTGTGACAATCGGCCTGCCATTCAAATTGCTCAAAACCCCACCTTTTAGGAACGTACCAAACACATTGAGTTAGATTGTCACCTAATTAGAGACAAAGTCCAAGCAGGTGAGTGATGCCTCCCACTTATGACTCTACTATCCAAACTGTACATGCACGACATCTACACCGGTTTGAGGGGGAGGGAGGGGGTTTAGTTATATTGTAAACCTTTGTTTTATTTGATATATGTAATTTGATTTATATCAGGATTATTTTGTAATTTACCTCTAAACACTTTGTTAGTAGTTAGACTTGTTAGTTCCTTTTTAGTTCAGTTACAACTGTGACCTTATAAATCTGTAGTTTGTACATATACCAAATTTGGAACTTGAATGAGATCACTTCTCATTTGACCAACTTACATTAACTCGGTCAAAAAAGAAGGTTGAATGACTCTTCTCATATGCACCCCCATCTAAAAGTAGAAGCATATATACTACATGGATATAGCCTATAGGACATGTCGTGAAACCCAATGACAAAGGGTGAGTAAGATTTTGTTAGTGTGATTTGGTTAGGTGCATGCAAGTGGGATGTTGTTGATGTTGTAGACTTGTAGTCAACTACAGCTGGTGCCAAGCTCGCAAAGAGGAAGAACAGAAGAAGCCGTCAATGTCATCTTCCCCATTATCATGCAGAGAGGAAAGTAGGTAGTGACATATACATAATACCATATATGTAGTCAACATTAGCAAGTACTAGTATTATTAACGATTAATATTATTAACCCCACATAATTTTCAAAAAAAAAACCCACACACAGCCATTTATATTTAGGCTCTGTTTGGCGCGTCCCATCTGTTAGTGGATAGCTTGAGACAAGTGTCTTTGACTAACGTTTAGCGTTTTTCAAGTAGCGTTTAGCGTTATTTGAAACACTACTTCAAGTAGTGTTTTTTGAAATGCTAGCGGATAACGTATAGCGTTTTACTTTTTTTTTTTTGACATTTTTACCCTTATTGTTTTTCTTAAATTACTTCACTTTCATCATTAAATATTCTATCATCCTTAAATAATTTAATCATTAATTAAATATCTTTTTTTGTCATTTTACATTTATCAGCTATTTTAACCGCTAGTTTTACCATACATAATTTGCTATCAGCTAGCTTATCTGCTAGCTCAACTGCTATCAACTATCCGCTAGCTCAATCCGGTACCCGCTAACATATCTACTATCCACTATTTTTTATCAAACAGAGCCTTATAATCGGATCCCAGTCAATCACAGGTCTAGAATAATAGTCTATATGTAATATTATTATTTTTTGACAAAAAAAACGGCTTATGTAATTATTACTATATATTTAACATTTTACCTGCTTCAAAAAAAACATTTTACCCAAAAAACGGCTTATTTCCTAAATATATTAAATTAAAATACATTTTAAGAAACCAACTCCTCAAAAAACAATGGTAATTAAAGAAATAAAATGCCAATATTATTTGAAGAACATTATTGTTTTGGTTATAATTCAATATACTAACGGATTATTTAGTTCATAATTCCATTCTTATTTGTATTTTTTAGTTAAACAATAGTGCACCTTCAATAGCGCTTCCAAAAAAGCGTTACTTAAAAGAAAATACGAAGCACCTTTGGCAGTGCTTAGTTTGAAAGCGCTACTCAAAAAAACGCGGAGCACCATAGACAGCGCTTAGTTTGAAAGTGCTACTTAAAAGAAAAACATGGAGCACCCTCAATGCTTAGTTTGAAAGTGCTGTAGCAAATTGATAAGCAGCATTGACTTTCTGGAGCGCTTATGAAGCGCTGCTGTTTTATACCGTGCCTTTAGCAGTGTATTGATATGTAGTGCTTTTAGCACTGTTAAAGGCCAAAAATAAGTGCTATTAAAGGCTTTTTATGTCGCAGTGCATGCTGTTTGAGTTGAGAGAATCTACTGTTTGGGTTATCTAAAAATTGATGAGCTAGCTTGCGACAAAACTCTTTCCGACATTTTTGTAATCCCGTAAGTATAAGTTATATAGTAGTATAAACTGTATTCCACTTACACCAAACAAAAAATATTTAGTATAAACTGTTAACATATGTGTCTATATGTTTATAAAAAACATATATGTGTATATAGTATATAGTAGCTCACAAACCATGTCTCCTAACTTGAATGCATGCGTTTGAAAATCTGCCCGACAAAAACTTGAAAATTTTGTCACCATTCTTCTTGATTTGGGAGATAATGGCTCGTAAAATGGACAAACAAATGCATTGTTTTATATGCTACATTAAACGAATCGAGTTAGGTATGCATGTACTCCATAGTAGTATATCTATCATAACTTCCGGTGAGGCTTAATGGAATTTTGTATCTAGTTCCATGGATGTCTTAATTTTATACTATGATGAAACAAAAAAGAGATCGGCTACCTTCCTACAAATTAATGAGAATATTAACATAGGCAAATTTATGCACACAATACACATAATAGTGCTCATTCTTGGTTTTATAAAATTCACAGATAAAAAATAAATATAATTTTGTACAACAGTTGGAAATACAACAACTTCGAGGAGGGTCAGAATTGATCGAACAAATATTGAAAGGGAAATAACTCCCATTTGAGAGTTCAAGGACAACAAAATTTATTGGAAAAAACTCAAGTCCCACATTGACTAGAGATATATGGTCTCAAAAGAGTTTATAAGTGGGAGACATCACTCACCTTATAAGCCGATTTTGTGGGGTTGAGTTAGGTCTAAACCACATTCTAAGAAAATTAACTTTGAATAGTTAAAGTTCCTCAAAAAATGAAGATTATGGTGTGGATGACTTTACGTTGGTGCTTACCAACAAAAATCAAATCTTAGTTCCAAATGAGTGTCTTGTAGTCTCGCTTGACCTCAATGTGATTGAGAAGCAGAAGACGTGTTCTGTATCTTCTTTTGATTACATCCGAGTCAAGTCTTGTTAGTGTGACGCGCAATTTTGGTCTGTCATCCAACCTACTATTGGGGATAACATTGACTTTAATTCCTTTGTTTTCAATATGATGTAGCAATTGTCTGCTGAACATTGGAAATTTTTCATCACAACCTTATGGTGTAGGCGCAATGATAAGTTGTGGAGAAATTATATTGCTTTTCTTCACATTGTTATTCGCTTAGGCCACAAATACTTAAAGAACTGAGAGCATGCTCAATATATGTATCAGGAATGTGTTAATAGGAGAGTCAACTGATATAAGTAATACAAACTAATTTGTCTTGGATCGCACCTGCTAGCTGTTAGATTGTTGAAATGCAACATTGATGTTGGTGTCTGTGTGTCTGATAACAAGTTCGACGTGGGGTGTTGTATAAGGGTGTCGTAGGTGTCTTAGTAAAAGCTAAATTGATATGCTTTAATGACACTCTTTCTCAAAAAGTTGCAGAAGATGTTTCTTTTCGTAGAGGGACTGAAATGATTTCGAGAGGAAGGGAAGAGACAATGGCTCTGTTTGGCAAAAAGTAGCGGATATCGGATAAGCTAGCGGATAGCGGATAAACTAGCTTATAGTGGATGAGGTAGCGGATTGAATTAAAAGTGTTTGGTAAAACTAGCGGTTGAAGTAACTTATAAGTATAAAATTACGTAAATAGACATAGGTAATTAATGCTTAAAATGGAGAGAGAAATTCATTTAATGGTAGATAAATGAGTAATTTAATTAAAGTAGTAAGGGTAAAATTAAGAGAAAAAATGAAATGCTATAAGCTATAAGCTCAAACGCTACTTCAAGTAGCGTTTCAAAAAACGCTATAAACTACTGGAAAAACGCTAAAAGTTGGTATTGCCAAACATCTACAACTAGCGGATCCGCTATAAGCTAGCGGATCGACTTTGCCAAACATAGCCAATATGCACATAAAACTGGATTGCAAACAAGTTGTAGACGCTCTTTACGAGGATAAATATCCACTTTCAGATTTTGGTATTGCTAAGTGTAAGATTTTTAACTTTATTCCAAGTTGGATTCTTACACATTATTCGAATGAGTTAATTTAAGTTGGTGTTTTTTGGTTAAAAAAACGAAAAGATAGAAGATTACTACATAATGATATAAATATATAGTATAAAATAATAAAATTTAATTTTAATTTATGTTTCATTTAAATTTATTAAGATAAAATATATGTTTAGTCGTTGCAAATATATGTTTGATCCAGTTTAGTCTCTATAAAAATAATTTTTTTTCATCATTACAAATATATTTTTTATCCAGTTTAGTCATTGTAAAAATAAAACTTTGTTTTTCGTTTTATTCAGTTTGGTTCCTATAATATGTAAAATATTTTATTTTTGTCCTTTTTGCCGCTCATATTGGAGGGACTAAAATCAAAAACTTTCTAGATTATAGGGACCAAATTGGATAAAACGTATATTTGCAATGATGGAAAACAAATTTTATTTTTACAGAACTAAACTGGATTAAAACGTATATTTACAAGGATGGAAAAGAAAATTTTATTTTTACAAAGGACTAAACATATATTTGTAGGGACTAAACTTATATTTATATTTATGGCTAAACTATAAATTAAAATGTAATATTGTACAGTACTTATGTTTTTTTTTGTTGAGAAATTCAAGGAAATGTGTTATTATTAATTAATATAAACAAACAAAAGGACAGATGCGTATGAGAGTAAAGTCTCCAAAATAAATTCACTACACTCACTCACATTGAAAACTGAAAAGATAAAACATTCGATGAGAGTAAAGTTGGTAATAAAGCAATAAATATTTTCTATAAAGGAAATGTTTTATCTTTTCAGTTTTCAATGTGAGTTGAGTGGAGGGTATTTTGGAGACTTTATAGAAAAAAGACAAGAGTTTTATATTTAACTCTTGTCTTTTTTCTATAAAGTCTCCAAAACTTATATTTATAGGGACTAAACTGAATAAACTATAAAGTCACTACACTCTTGTCTTTTTTCTATAAAGTCTCCAAAACTTGTCTTTTTTCTATAAAGTCTCCAACTTTAACTCTTGTCTTTTTTCTATAAAGTCTCCAAAATAAATTCACTACACTCACTCACATTGAAAACTGAAAAGATAAAACATTCGATGAGAGTAAAGTTGGTAATTAAGCAATAAATATTTTCCATAAAGAAAATGTTTTATCTTTTCAGTTTTCAATGTGAGTTGAGTGGAGAGTATTTTGGAGACTTTATAGAAAAAAGACAAGAGTTAAATGAGCTCTTTGGTTAGGGCAATTTTTGTATTTTCTTCTTATAATAGGGATCGGAGGGAGTAAAAAATGAAATAATCACGTGAGATATCGTAATCAGAGTCGTTAATTTTAAGCCAACTGTTATAATTAAATGTTCTCATTTTTCATAATAACCGAGTGTTATCACTCGAGTCGTCTCCTATATATATAGAGTATAAATAAAAAGTTGATATTCTAAAATCAAATTGGGCCTAAAGTTAAATCTGTCACTCTCAGTCATTATGAACACGAGAAGAAAGTGGTAAAACTAGTTTATCCGTAAATCTTAGCTCAACTGACAATTGCCGAAATTGTTAAGCTAGATATCATGTCCCGGGTTCAAATTCGGGACCTCTCAGAGTTGTGTGCGTGAGTTTTAAGTGACATTTGAGTCTTGACACTCCATCTAGAAAGAAAAAAATGGTAAAACTGGTCACGTTGCATGTAAAACATCACATTTTTGTTAATTACACTGCTGCCAATATCTAAAACTTAGTTTAAGAAAGTGTTAATATCGATTCATTTTGGTTTTATTTGTAGTCATGCATTAATTGACACTTGAAGACAAGCAAGTGCGTGGTGAACGGGTTGAGATCTTCTCCATTTCTCTAAATGGAGATGATCCTAATTAACCCGCGGTAATCTGTTGGGTAAAAATAAAGAGTTCTAGTTCTAGTTGGTAGCTTGGTGATCCAAGTATCTAAGTATTAACATATTAACAGTTTTAGTTTTGTATAAATTTTTTTGGGGTGTTATATGCTAGCTAGGTTTGTTTAATTTTAGACAATGAAAATAAAGAGCTTTAAAAAAAATCTGGGTTCTAAAAATGAGGAATTCAATTACTCTACCTAAATAATGAATATTATAAATGAAGGAAGCAATTTTTCTAAAATTTTGACTTCTCTAACTTTTTTTGAATTATTTCATCCAAGTACATCTTAAAAGATTGATATAGGCAATATGAACATATATCATCATTTTATACAGATCACTAATCCTATTATCACTTATAAAAAATAAAACTAATCCTATTTTTTTTTTGGTCAAGAATCCTATTTTCATATTGTGAGCAAAATCAGTAGTATGGGCTAACCCTGCAGAGATTCCTCAGATGGGACATGTGTGCGCTACGTGCATGTACAGAAAGAAAAAGAAAATACGTCTGCTCTAAAGTTACTTAAAAATCAAACTTAATTCTTAAATCATCTTATTATATAACTATATAAATACTTATATAATAAGATGATCTTACTGTTCCAGTGAATTAAATATGGCAGGAAATGCACTGAACAAACATGAATACTGTGGTCGTATTTAGGTGGAATATTTGTCATCATCACCTACTTTTTATATTCAATAATGCTATTAAGTCCAATAATTTGACAAAAAACATACAAATATATAGATACAGAAACAAATATGTATTATACTAATATAGTTTTTTTTTAAAGTCGTGGAGCTCATACATATGGAAGTCGTGGGGTCCATTTATATGTTTTTTTTCTTCAAATTATTGGACTTAATAGCATTATTATTTTATATTTTTAAAACAAGAAGACCTATAAAAAACCAAGACCAACGACTAGAGACTATTTTGAAAGAGGTTGATCAAGGACAGGACTTTTAATGCACTCTTTATAGCATCGTAATTGGTATTTTGGGATGTGTTTTGTACTCAATATTTGAGTCTTACCATATTTTTATATATTTTGGTCTTATTATGACTTTAGTGAGATTCTTTAGTGAATGGTTATTAAAAATATGTAAAGTATTTTACTTGATTAAATTGTCTAGAATAACAATTGTTCAATTATTATATCTAAATACGAAACAACTAAAAAAAAGCATTCTTAAAAAAACTAAAAGAAGCCAATAAAAGAAGTCGTTCAATATAAATAATATAGGAAAATGCGATAGATCAAATGGTAGTGCATGTTTTCCAAAAACAAAATAGTGTGTGTTAGTAATCATCATGTAGGATTGATTGATATATATATTATATCCACATACAGTAATCTCATTCCCATTCATTGCAAAATATTTTTTTTAAACAATATTATTATTGCTGAATAGTTTAGTGACACATCGGGGTTAAAATTTAAAATGAAAGACAAACACTCGTTTAGGCGACGACAACAACAACTGCAAAATGTCACACACTGGATCCAACCATTCAACAAGCACCTACGCGATTTTCATCTCCCCCTCACGCTCATTTTTCCTTTCTTGAATCCTCTCGCCTAGTTTTCCCTATCTCAACCCTCATATTTCATCTCTCGATCTTGTTTCACCCCCCCAACGGAACAACCGCAACAGTTTGTAACCGAGCACCAAATCTCCAGACCATATTCGAATATATGCAAAGCTTGTTGGAGTTCTTCACTCAATTGTGGTGGTACACAGTGTGATGACAAGAGAGAATGTGAATCTTGTAACTGTATTGCAAGAAAACAAACAGAGGGAAAAACTGAAAAATTTATTATTCACACTTTTTTTTTTGTTAACCGAGCTCACTGTGAGCCTTTTATTACAATGTATATTTCACTAACCATAGTTAGTTTCATCTAGTTAGACTTAACTAACTAACAACTAAACACAGTAACTACTACAAACACTAATAGTTGACTAATTACAATTTATTATCTAAGACATTGACTTGAATTACAAACTCAATACACCCCCTTAATTCAAATCAACTAAGCTGTACATTCCAATCTTGGTCTTCATTTCTTCAAGTTTACCAGGCTTTAAAGCCTTGGTAAGCATGTCTGCAAGCTGCTCTTCAGTCTTGCAATGTTCAACCTGTAGATCTCCCTTATTCACCAAGTCACGAAGGAAGTGATTTTTAACCTCGATGTGTTTGCTTCGACCGTGAGCTATTGGATGCTTAGCTAGGTCTATTGCCGATTTATTATCAATCTTAAGCTTCATCACATCACTGTTTTTCATTCCAAGTTCAACCAACAACATTTTCAACCACTGAGCTTGACTGGCGCCAAATGCAGCAGAGATGTATTCTGCCTCGCAGCTAGAGAGTGCAACCACGTTCTGCTTCTTGGAGCACCACGAAATGGGAGCATTTCCATACATAAAGAGATACCCTGATGTGCTCTTTCTGTCATCCAAATCACCACTCCAATCAAGATCTCAGATATCCAACTATGACATCACTTGAATCATCAACACCAAATAGGAAACAATATACCACAATCAATGGTGCCTTTCACATACCGGAAGCACTCGTTTTTTGACCATAAGATGAGTCTTCCTAGGTTCCTCCATATACCGCTCAACCATCCAACACACAAAGAGGTGATATCGGCCTTGAATTGCACAGATATCTCGGAGATCCGACTAGTTGTCTATAGAGAGTAGCATCAACTACCGGGTTATTATCTGCATCGATTATAGACTTGTTCTTTGGTTTTCACTTTGGTGTAGTGGCTTGATTGCGATTTAACATATTGAATCTCTTCAAGACATCAACTGCATACTTCTTCTGATGTAACAATATTCCCTTTTCTGTTTCTGCAAATTCCATACCAAGGAAGTATGAAAGTTTGCCCAGATCACTCATCTCAAATTCCTCCATCATCCTCCTTTTGAACTCGCAATTTTTTCTCACTTGTCACACGGTGATAATCAGGTCATCCACATATAAACATAGCAGCAAGACACTATCAGGACTGCAGTGATTAATGTACACACCATGCTCTGTGGTGCATTTTACAAATCTTAACTTCAAGAGAAATCCATCTATTCTCTTGTTCCAAGCTCTTGGAGCTTGTCTCAAGCCATACAATGCCTTATGTAGCTTCATTACCTTCTCTTCCATACCTTTTCTTTCAAAACCTGGTGGTTATTTAACAAATACCTCTTCCTCAAGTGGACCATTGAGGAAGGCCGATTTGACATCAGTGGTGCAAGGTCCGCTTTCTTCCGCGCAAGCTAAGGCAACAATGAGTCTCACAGGTTTCAATCCCTTGCAGTGGGCATATATCTCTGTGAAATCTATACCGGTTTCGCAAGAAACCTTTTTGCAACTGGGCCTAGCCTTATGCTTTGCCACCTCACCATTGGGTTTCATTTTTGTCTTGAACACCCACTTCACCTCTATAGCTTTCTTATTGCTTGGCAACTCCATCATTTCCCAAGTATTGTTTTTCTCTATTGATCTTAATTCCTCCTCCATAGCATTCTTCCACTGAGGAATTGTCAATGCTTGTTCAACTGCGGATCGTGGTTCTCGCTTACGCCAAAGATAACCAGTGTGTAGATTCATCATCATGGTTTGTTACCCCTGTAGGAAACATCTAATAATCTCTAAATCTTGCTGGTGCTTGTCTTTCTCTGTGAGATCTTCTCACCTGTGGCTCAATGTCTCCAATCTGATTTTCATTTGGTTCCTGCACAGTTAACTCATTATTGTCTTCAACTTGGTCACTATCAAGTTGCACTTCAACTGTCTCATCAGAATTCTTCACTGCAGCCTCTGTCCAATTCCACTCTTTAGACTCATCCACTAACACATCATTGCTCACTACAATCTTCTTGTGGATTGGATCAAATAACTTGTATGCACCAGTACTATGGTACCCAACTAAGATCATTGGTTGAGCTCTTGCATCTAACTTTCTTATGTTCTGTTCTGGTACATGCCTATAACACAAGGAGCCAAACACTCTAAAGTGTTTGACACTAGGTTTAGTACCACTCCACTCCTCTTCTGGTGTGCTATCTGCAAGTCTCTTAGTTGGACACCTGTTCAGTATATGAGTAGCAGTTTGCACTGCTTCAGCCCAAAATTCATTAGGTAGTTTCTTTTCCTTTAACATGCATCTCACCATGTTTAGGATTGTCCTATTTCTCCTCTCAGTTGCACCATTGTGCTGAGGAGTGTAAGGTGACATTACTTCATGACTTATTCCTTCATTCTTACAAAAATCTGCAAATTCATGTGACACATATTCTCCACCACCATCTGTTCTTAATGTCTTTATACAGTTACCACTTTGTTTTTCAACTAGCAGCTTGAATTGTCTAAATGTTTCAAATACTTCACTTTTTCTTTGCAACAAGTAGATCCACATTTTCTTAGTAAAATCATCAATAAAAGATACAAAGTAGAGGTTACCTCCATGAGATTTTACTTCAAATGGCCCGCACACATCAGAATGGACCACCTCAAGCTTCATAGTTGCTCTTGTTGGTATTGCAGTTTTGTAGGACTTCCTGGGCTGTTTTCCTTCACAACATTTACCACACACTTGCCCTGTTTCTTAAATCAGTGGTAGACTTATCACCATTTTCTTCTTGTGCAGCATGTTCAGGCTTGAAAAGTTCAAATGACCCATTCGTTTATGCCATTTCCACCCTTCTGTTTCAACTTGAGCAGTAAGGTAGCTTTGCTCAATTGTATTCACACCAACTTTAAATGTCATGTTCTTTGATACCATAACCTTTAGTACAACATTGTCTTTATTGTCTGATACAGTCATACAATTGTCCTTCATGCTCATGGAGTAGCCCTTTTCAAGCAATTGCCCAAGGCTTAACAAATTGCTCTCCATCTTAGGTACATAGAGCACATCATTGACAATCACCTTCTTGCCATCATCTCTTCTAATTACCACAGTACCTATTCCTTCTGCCATAACCGACCTGCCATCACCAAACTTGATCCACTTCCTTATGCTCCTATCAATTTTAGAGAACCATTAATTCAAGGTGTCCAGTCATATGATTCGAGCAGCCAGTGTCTAGATACCACCAATCTATCACTGTAATCCCAGCTTCAGTAATTGCCATCAACATTACCACTTCATTATCTGAATCATAAGCAAACTGTGCTTCATGATTCCTATTTCTAGGTACCTTGTCATTCTTGCACTCATCAGCAAAATGACCATATTTTTGACAGTTGTAGCACTGTATGTGTTCCTTTGATTTCTTCTTGGATTTGTCACTACTTTCACTATCCCTATTCTGGTTTCTTGCCTCTGGTTCTTGCCTTTCTCATTATCACTTTTATTACTCTTCCACTTCCATTTCCCCTTCTTGTTCTTCCAAGATTCACTACCCCCACCACCTTTCTTCTGTGAACTAGCATACAATGCCTTCTCACCCTCTTCTTTATTGGCTTTCTCTCGATTTTTCAACTTGATCTCATGGGCTTCTAAGGATCCTAGTAGTTGCTCTAACTTCAACTTATCTAGATCTTTGGACTGTTCTATTGCAGAGACTACCGTATCAAAGCTAGGTGTCACTCCTGTGAGGATTTTCTCTACCTTCATAGCATCACTTACTATTTCCCCACAACTACGCATTTGATTCGATAGAGTAACTAACCTGTTCACAAATTGTGCCACTGTTTCGGTTGGTTCCATCTTCAATAGCCCAAATTGACATCTCAGTGACATGAGCTTCATCTTCTTCGCCTGTTTGTCACCGAGTACGTCGTAGCCAATACATCCCATGCTTCTTTAGAACTCTCGTACTCAATGATCTTCTCTAACACATTCGAGTCCACGCACTGATGAATCAAGAATATCGCCTTGTCATCTTTCTTGGATTGTTCACGGAAGGTTGTTCGTTGTGCCTCCGTGGGAGCCACACCCAGTGGTGTCACGCCATCTCTGATTACTTCAAGCACGCCTTGATACTGGAAGATGACTTTCATCTGCCGCCGCCCGCCGTAGTTGGTGGTGAGTCAAACACCGGCAGCTTTGCCGGAAATTGACCATTGTTGGAAGCGTTTCCCTGAGTCGCCGCCATGTGCGACGTCGTGAATTCCCTGAATCTTCTGCTCTGAGGCCAATTGTTGGAGTTCTTCACTCAATTGTGGTGGTACACAGTGTGATGACAAGAGAGAATGTGAATCTTGTAACTGTATTGCAAGAAAACAAACAGAGGGAAAAACTGAAAATTTTATTATTCACACTTTTTTTTTTGTTAACCGAGCTCACTGTGAGCCTTTTATTACAATGTATATTTCACTAACCATAGTTAGTTTCATCTAGTTAGACTTAACTAACTAACAACTAAACACAGTAACTACTACAAACACTAATAGTTGACTAATTACAGTTTATTATCTAAGACATTGACTTGAATTACAAACTCAATAAAGCTCTCAATCTCCATCTCAAAAACTGTGACTCTTCACCCCCTCATTTTCTATGTGATGCTTCAAATTTCTGATGTTATTTGATATGGTTAAATTCCTTTTTTTATATGAAATTTTTAAATGCCCAACAAAACTCAATAGTGTCGACCTAATAATTAGCTTATGTATAAAAGTTAATTATAAAATTGTGTCCGGGTGTATAGATAGCAAATAAAGACCTTTAAAATTTCATCAATGCCACTTTTTGTTGAGTGATCTATCTTACTAAGAATTGGGGTAGCAAGGGGGCTGACCCACAAAACCGTGTTGGCCATATTGATATTGACCCCTTTAATTAATCAATATAGTTGAAGACACGTAAAGTCATCTAGTCAAATTGGTTCAATGTTTGAAGTAATCCATAAGTTAGCCACTGAATGATAGATAGTGTAGTCATAGCTATGTATCTTTGAATCACTTTATAGAGACATCCACTAGCCATTTCCATATATATATATATGAATCCGTAGCTCATCTCCAAATTCCTAGACCTAGATCTTCAAATGGTTTGATCTCGTGGGATATAATAGCAAATATATATCCCAAATAATCAGTATTTTAACGTCACATTGATTCTCAGAGATTGTCTTCAACACCCCAGTTGTTTGGAAAAGATCGAGTCTCACCGACTCTAGTGACCGCACGCTGCATGACCGCATCTAATAAAAATCCGAAATCAAGAGACGGAAAATGAAACGAGATGAAAACTTGGGCATGTGAATCCAGCTCAAACTTGAATAATTGTGATGTTGTACCATAAAATATGGGGTCCTGTAGAAGCTGCACTGTAGAAGCTATAACCAGCAAAGGGCCCTAATATTCAAAACTATGGGGTCCAGAAAGAACCTCAATAAGAAAAAGGTGTTGTTAAGGTCACCATGTGATTTGTTCCATATCCTTCTCAAAGCACAGTGGAACACTACCGAAAGGGTATGCACTTGTTCCCCCACTCCCTTCCTTTCCTTTTCATGTTTGGATTTAATTTGGGTTACTGTAAATCAATATAGAAAGTTTAAAATAGAATTAAGTGGTTCACCTAAAGAAATATAAATAGAAAAATGCACTGAGAGTTTACTAAACAGGTGGAGAGGGGGAAAATTGATTAGACCTTGTGTTTAGCTAAAAATATTATAAAGTGACATAAATCAGCGTCCATAATATATAGAGTGACACAGAAAAACTAACTAATAGAAAACCGATCATTACCGACGGTCAAAAGCCGTTGGTAGTGACCATTTTTGACGGATTACCGACAATTACCTGTCATAAATGAGCGGATCAATAACAATTACAGATAGTTTTTGAAAAGAGGCGTCTGAAATTACAGTCGGAATAGGTTGCTGAGAAATGGCCTCCATAATTCCCTCCTACGTAAACTCAAAAGAGGCACTAGCGGAAACGTAATGACAAAAAAAATTAGCATGGAAAATCTTCTCAATGTGAGAAAGGAAAAACCACGACGGGACCGTAGGCCGCTTAAACTTCCACTATAATAATAATGTGAATCCAACAAATTCATCCTTAGGTGGATCTCACTACAATGTATTTCTCAATTTTTAAGGAAGACTCTCACAAATTAGCTCACAAATTCTCTCAGAAAGAAAAACTCTCTCTCTCTCTCTCTCTCTCTCTCTCTCTCTCTCTCTCTCTCTCTCTCTCTCTCTCTCTCTCTCTCTCTCTCTCTCTCTCTCTCTCTCTCTCTCTCTCTCTCTCTCTCTCTCTCTCTCTCTCTCTCTCTCTCTCTCTCTCTCTCTCTCTCTCTCTCTCTCTCTCTCTCTCTCTCTCTCTCTCTCTCTCTCTCTCTCTCTCTCTCTCTCTCTCTCTCTCTCTCTCTCTCTCTCTCTCTCTCTCTCTCTCTCTCTCTCTCTCTCTCTCTCTCTCTCTCTCTATCTATCTATCTATCTATCTATCTATCTATCTATCTATCTCTCTGTCTATCTATCTATCTATCTATCTATCTATCTATCTATCTATGCATGGCTATGCTTCTTGTGTTGTGTTGAGAATGCTTGCCCAAGGTGCTATTTAGGAGAGGCAAGCCAAAGTTGCCTTACATGCACACTACAAGAAATTTGGGATTTACTGGCGGCCGGAATCCGTCGGTAATAGCAAAAAACCGCCGGAAAAAAGTCATTACCGGCGGATTTTTTCCGCCGGTAAAACCGTCGTATGTAATGTCTACCGGCGGATTTTCCGGCGGAAACATCCGCCGGTAAAAACACGAAAATCCGCCGGTTTTTTTGTAAAAAAAAAAAAAACCGCCGGTAATTAAAAAAACCGCCGGTAAATACAAAAAACCGCCGGAAATTTTTAAAAAAACGCAGGTAATTCAAAACAACCGCCGGTAATAAATATTTTCCGCTGGTAATAATATATTTTCCGCCGGTAATTTTTTTAATTTGAATTTTTTTTAAATTAAATCCGCCGGTAATTTATTTAATTTATTTAATTTGAATTTTTTTAAATCAAATCCGCCGGTAATGTATTAAATTTATTTTAAAAAAAACCGTTTTTAAATTTTAAATTTTATTTTAAAATAAAATAATATAAATATATATAAATTCGATTATTTTTAAAATTGAAAATAAAATAATAAAAATAAATTGAATTACATTATAAATAATAATAAAATCCATAAAAATAAAATGATAAATAATCAACCCATCAAAGCACTAATTAAATTATCCATACAAAAGCAGTAATTAAATTATCCCTACAAATTAAACGGCATATAAAAGCAGTAATTAAATTATCCATACAAATTAAACGCGACTAATCAAAGCAGTAATTAAATTATCCATACAAATTAAACGATAACTAATCAATAGTAAGGCCTATTTGGGTTTGGGTTGCTGTTGGGATCTGGCAGAATAAACTGTGTCCAATATTCTTCTTCATCTTGTCTTTCAAATGCCTCATGCTGCTGGGACGGTTCTTGGGATTTAAGAACATGTATGGTTTAGACATACACATTTCTGGAGGAAGGTTGTACGGGGTAACAATAACTGGCCAACAAGAATACGGTGATGCCGATGATTGAATATAGGGTGTGAAACCATCAGAGCATAAACCAAGCCGAACATTGCGTGGATCACTAGCAAAATCTGGATGAACACGATCGAAATGCTTCCAAGCTTCACCATCAAATGGGTGGCGTAATTCACCAGAATTGTTTCTATTTTCATAGTGCCATGACATTTTACCCGCAGTCTCCTTTGAAGTAAACATCCTCTGTAGCCTTGGTACAAGAGGCAAATAGAACATTGCTTTCCGTGGAACCGGTTTGCCTCTGCTGGCATGGTAGCGTGGCTCTCCACACAACTTGCATTCTGACACCTCTCCATCATTTATCCCAAACTCAATGCTATAATACAACATGCAACCAGACACACAACAATCAATTCTCTTAGATTTTAAGCCAAGCTTCGATACCAGTCTTTTAGCATCATAATAACTCTGCGGCAAAAGTCCTCTAATGGGGGTTGCATCCAACATCATTTTTGTCATATATTCCATGCACAATTCAGCAACATTAAATTGAGACTTGAGACCCAACAACCGAACACACATTGATAATTTAGATTCGTTAGATCCTTCAAATAATGGTTTATTTGCGTCACTCAAAAACATATAAAACCTCTGAGCTTCTTCATTCGGAACTTCTTCAGCATCATACTGTGGTTCCTCAAAATCAAAATTTACACCGATAGCATCACCTATCATCCCCTGAACAACATCAAGCGGCTGATTTCCCATCAATCGGAGGAACATTAATCATATTAACGCCAGGAACTCCAACTGCTATCTCTCCATGACGAGTCCATATCCAATAATTTGGCTTAAATCCATTGTTGTACAAATGAAGTTGAATCTCACTTTCATTTTTTATAGCTCTAAAGATACATTTCGAACAAGGACATCTAATTCCACCCTGTTGCTCAAATTCTATTTGACGCTTAGCTAAAAGAACAAACTCTTCAACTCCTTCAACAAAACGTCGTTTCAACCCCGCTCTTCCAGGATATAATCGATCATACATCCAACTACGATCCATTTTTTGTGGATGTCCTAATTAAATATATTACATCATATATCATATATAAGTATATACAAAATAACAAATATATACTCTAAATCTAAATATTATACAACATAACTAAAATATTTTTGTTTTTAACAAATATCTAATTTACATTTTTATGCCAAGTTTTAAATTTAAATTTCAAATAACAATTTTCAATTTATATTTTTTGACTAAATTATAGAAATATTATTTTTAATTATAAGCTCTCTCTCTCTCTCTCTCTCTCTCTCTCTCTCTCTCTCTCTCTCTCTCTCTCTCTCTCTCTCTCTCTCTCTCTCTCTCTCTCTCTCTCTCTCTCTCTCTCTCTCTCTCTCTCTCTCTCTCTCTCTCTATATATATATATATAGTATCACATTATATAATAACTCTATTAATATTGTTGAAAAAAATAACTATATATCAATGTGTTACTAAATAATTAACTCCAAATATATTTTTTAAATAACAAATAATAAACAAAAATTATTAACAAATATCTTATCTATTTAGTATACAAAATAAATCAATTTTTTTAACTAAATAAAAATATCTATCTAAATATTATACAAAATAACTAAAATATTATTGTTTTTAACAAATATGTAATTTAATTTTTATGCCAAATTTTAAATTTAAATTTCAAATAACAGTTATTAAATAAACTTTTGACTAAAAACTAATAGTAATATCATTTAAATATTATACAAAATAACAAATATCGAATTTAAATATTATACTAAATAACAAAAATATTACTATTACTATTATAATAACAATAAAATAACAAATATCTAATCTTAATATTATAATAGCATTAAAATAATTCCTTTTTTTAAAATTAATTAAACATAAATAGTTGTGACTTGAATTTTAATAAAAAAAATTTATAAAAATTTCAAATAATGATTTTAAATAATGTTTTGACACTAAATAATAGTAATAGAAATTTTAATTCTAATTTCCATACACGAATTATAAATAAAAATTAAACTAATAGTAATTTCAAATTAATCACATCAAATAATATTTTTTCTAGTACAACATCAAATAACAGTAATCACTAACCGGTACTGCCGAGAAGTCTCTGATTTGCCGCTAATTCCAGATACCCTCGAACAAAGTTCCACCCAAACTCGAACAAACTTTCACCAAAACTCAACTAATTACAAAACAAATAATATCAGAATTAGTAACTAACTAATATATATTTTAAAACAAAATTTTAACTAAAACTATCAAAGAAACATACCTTAAGAGAAGAAATTGGTAGAGAGAACCAAGAGAATTCTCAAAGAGCAATGGAAGTGTGAAAGAATTAGAAGGAAGGTGTTGAAAGAATTGGAGTGGAATGGGTAGAGCAAATCGGACTATAAAAACATGAATATAGAGTCGTTGGACACTGTTTCTCTACCGGCGGCCACATATAAATTACATGGCGGATTCTATTGGACCGCTCGCACTCGCAGATCGCGTGTCACACATGCATTAACGGCGCCATATATGCGATCTGGCGGCCATATATGCATGATGCCGGCGGATGTTTCCTTTATCGTGGAAGTTCCTCGGAACTCTGCATTTCTGCGCGGATAATGTAGCCCGTCTTTCGAATTCCTTTTCCGGCGGCTTTATACAGTACCGACAGACATATGGGCCGGTAATTTACCGGCAGAACTACCCCTCGGACATACGCATTTACCGGCGGATTACGTTTTTAATATTTAAAAATTGACAAAATATTCCGCCGGTAACACGTTATTAGCGGCGGGATCTTTTAAAGGTTTTTTTAAAAATAATATTTCGGTCAATAACCGCCGGTACTCACTTAAAAATCCACAGTAAATTACCAAATGGAAAAAAACCCGCCGGAAATCACTTAAAAAACGACCGATAAATTACCGGCGGCTTTATCCGCCGGAAAGTTGTCAAATCCGCCGGTAATGTACAGGCGGATAAAATCCGCCGGAAACTGGGCGCCGGTATTTCGCAAAATTCTTGTAGTGCCATGAAGACACTTGTCATTTGCCTTCCATGCAACATACCAAGTGTCAATTGCATTTCATGTATTTTTCCATTTGCATTCCATGCAAAGCACCAAGTGACCATGCACTACACATGTGTACACTATGCAATATCTCACTTGTCATCACATGCAACTTACAACTTGTCAAATACATGTTAGCCATGGGACAATGGTTGGAGCCCACATTTGTCCCCCTCCAGCCATAGGGGAATGGCTTTGATTAATTTGGGGTTGCTGCCAATCCGACAACTTCTTTGCAAAACTCTATCTTCTTTTTTGGTAGAGCTTTTGTCATCATGTCTGCCCCATTCTCATTTGTGTGAACTTTCTCTACTTTCAACAGTTTACTTTCCAATACATCTCCAACCTAGTGATGCCTTACGTCAATGTGTTTCGATCTGGAATGGTATGTTGAGTTCTTGCTAAGATGAATTTTGCTCTGACTATCGCAATAGAGAACATAGGTTTCTTGATTCGTGCCTAGCTCTTGCAGGAACTTCTTCATCTAATTGGATCTCCTTACAACCTTCGATGATTGAGATGTATTCATCTTTCGTGGTATTTAAAGCAATGCACTTTTGTAATCGTGATTTCCATGAGACAGCTCCCCCTGCAAAAGTAATCAAATATCTAGAAGTGTGTTTTATTGACTCTACATCTACTGCCATATATGCATCTACATACCTAATGAGTAATTGTTTTTCATTGCCAAAACACAAGCATTGTTTGGTAGTTCATCTTAGATACCTCAGTTCCATTTTACAAAGATTCCAAAGTGTTCTCTTGCAACTCCTACAAAGATAAGCAATGTCCGGTCTTGTTCAAACCATTGCGTACATAAGGTTACCCAAAGATGAAGAATAGGGAACCTTGCTCATCTCTCCTTTTTCTTCTTCATTGTTTGGACATTGTGTCCTACTAAGTTTTAGATGACCAGGTAATGGGACATGCACAAGTTTAGCATTATGCATGTTGAACCTCTCAAGTACTTTCTTGATATAGTCTTTTTGTGACATCCACACCATTCTTTTGGGACGATCTCAAATGATCTTCATTCCAAGAATCTTCTTTACTGCACCCAAATATTTCATGGTGAAAGATTTGCTCAATGCCTTCTTGAGAGTAGCTATATTGATCTTGTCTTTCCTAACAATTAGCATATCATCAACATACAACAAAAGTATGATGAACTCATCATTCTCATATTTCTTCACAAACACATAGTGGTCTACGGACGTCTATTCAAAATTATGTTGGGTCATGAAGAGATCAAACTTCTTGTACCATTGCCTTGGAGATTGCTTTAACCCGTATAGACTTTTCTTCAAGCGACACACAAGGTGTTCTTTTTTTGGTTTTGCAAATCCATTAGGTTTCTCCATATATATTTCTTCCTCTAAGTCTCCATGTAAGAATGTTGTTTTAACATCAAGTTGCTCTACTGGCCTGGTTTCCCACAACAGTAACAACTCGGTCTAGTGCGAGATTTGGATCTAGCTTGTGATCTCCCCACGACCTCCCATTCACGATACTTACTACTTTCCTCTGTTGTCAACATTAGCTTGAACTCGTTGTTGCGATCTCTCTTTCCTCCGTCTTGACTCTTCATTTGTCAAGGAATCAGAATGCAATTTGTGACAAGTCTTTCATCCGAGGCGAGTTATTGAGAGTGACGACTAGAGTGTCCCAACTCTCATGTAGAGAACTTAGGAGTAGAAGAGTTGAAACTCATCATCTATCTTTATGTCGATTTTCGTTAATTGATTCACAATACCTTTGAAGGTATTCGGATGCTCGATCATGATTTGGCCTTACGAGTACTCCAACTTCACCATTCGCCTAACAAGGTGGGATTTGTTCCTCGGCATATTCTTTTGAATCAAGAATTCAAGTTTAGGCCCACAACTCATATGAATTGGTATTAGTCGACACATGCTCAAACAAAATCTTGAGAACACAAGAAAGTAGTTCGTCCAACTAGGAGAACTTTCAAACAGTGTCGTAAACAGGAATAGTCACTGTAGTTTGTGAGTAGTGAAACAAGGAAGTTCCTAGAAAAGAGAGGTTGTTCAATATTTACACAGTTAAATATCAAGTATTTCCTCAACCAGAACTTACCAAGACACACTTTCTCAATACCACGATTTAGATCCAACAATAATAGTTATTTTCTCATGTGGAAGATCAAACAATGTTGCAATTTTGTCCCCTATGTTTTTTGTTTTTGTGTCAATTTGGTCCCCTATGTTTTTTTATATTTCAATTTTGTCCCCTAATTGCCACATCACTCAATGAGTTTCAAGTCAGTCTGACACTTAAGACGCCACGTCAGCAGTTAATTGCCAATGTGGTGTCCGTTAATTTAATGGACGAAAATGCCAAAAAAAAGGACCAAAATAACACAGAAATGAAATATGAGAGACCAAAACGGGATAAAAAAAATCCAAAACGAAACCAAATTTAAAGATAAAGGACCAAAGTGCAATTTGGTCACTAAAAATTAAAACAATGAATTAAAATAAGAGATTACCCATGAAAAATAAAAAGAAATTGCGTATTCTGAAACCGGATCCTTAGTTTAATCGAAGTGATAATACACAAAATAATGAAACTTGTCTCAAAATACGTACCAGATTAAATAATAATTAATAATGTTGTGTCTATCTATTGTATGACTGAAAATACAAAGTCGAAGTTGTTCACCTCATCTAATCTAATCTAATAAATAAAGCTGTCAAATTCCAGCAGCCATCCGATCCGATCAGGTGAGTGAGGTACTCCATTTTTATTTTCTGTAAATAACTGACCGGTCAACGTTTGGTTATTGTTAAGACTTCTGCTTCTTCCATAGGTTTCTGTTCTACTTGTTGTTAATGATAGTTCTCTTTGATTCATATAAATCTTTTTTGTTTTTGTTTGAAATTAAACCAACATTTATTTGTCAATAGTTATTTGTTTCCCAGCATGAATAGGTAGTGTTGAGAATCTGATAAAATTCCTGTTAATATGATAGAGGTTAAGAAGTATCAGGGTTTAGCAAGCTGAAAATGGAAAGTTCTTTGAAATGATACTAAATTATGTAACATAGACACTTCAGATTGAATGCATGTCCGGTGTTCAACACGACGCACACACATGTGTTTATATTCAATCACTTCTATTTTCTGAATTATTATGATGTCTAGTATAAGTGTCGTGTCCGGTATCCACGGATAATCATTGTTTTATTAGCAACATGAATATCGGTTATACAGTTATACTGATAATCATTGTTTTGTTCAGAATTCTGAAATGGATGCTGAAGCAGTGGTACATACTGGAGGCTGTCATTGTAAGAGTGTAAGGTGGAAAGTGGTAGCTCCTTCAAGTGTGGTGGCATGGGATTGCAACTGCTCAAACTGCTACATGAGAGCTAATACTCATTTTATTGTACCTTCTGATAAATTTGAGCTTTTGGGAGATTCCTTGAACTTTCTTACAACTTACACGTTTGGGACTCACACTGCAAAACACACATTCTGTAAAATATGTGGTATAACTTCATTCTATTATCCACGTTCAAACCCAGATGGGGTTGCTGTTACATTCAGGTGTGTTGACCCTGGAACATTGACACACATTGAAATCAAGCATTTTGATGGGAAGAATTGGGAGCGCTCATATAATGAGACAGGCGTCTCTTCATGTTCAAAGGTGCAGGAGTAACTCCCATAACATCAGGGATTAGAAGCTAGTTGAGAATTGAGATCATTAACAGTACTGTATCAAGTTTTATTTCCTCAACACATTTTGTGTAAAAGCTGCCAATACTTTGGCCAGCATATATCTGATGTAATGCAATAAGAAATATGTTGGCAGAAAAATTATCTCATTTGATTGATGTACTTGTTTTAGAATGTTCATGCTTCCATTCCAAGATTTCAACATGCTCATCTAAGGCATTAAAACAACAGGTCATTACTGCTTAGATTTTCACCTTATTTAACAGTAAAATCCTATACTCAATGATCAGAATTTGACTTTGCAGTTTGCAGACTAGAGAGACATTATGAGACTAGTAAATTTTCATCACAATCAGTCAGATAACCCAAATTGTACATTGCAATGGTTCTAAAGAGTGGTGCTTTTACACCGCATAATACAAATGGAACAGATAAAGCCTAATTTAAAGTTATTGGGTACTTCCAACGTAGAAGCTTGGCGCATGCAAGGTCTAGCTTGGCCAGGAAAAAAATGTTTCCGCTTTTTTATTTAAACCAAAAAAATAAAAAATCCATGCTTATTTCTTCAACAGCACAGCACTGCATTGAGCCATTATCTTTGATGCCCTGGTAATGGAATCAGTCATATAGAAATTCTCAACAGCAATTCCAAATGGAGTTGGATCCACCTTCTCAGTGAAAACTGGTCTCAGTGAAGATGGCAATGCAGCTGGCTCTCTCTCATCCACGTTCACAAGGTTTGGGGCTACAGTCTTAATCCGGTCACGAACAGCCCCAATTGTATCGTAGGGAAGACGCACCCCTGCTACCTCAGAGAGAGCTCGAATAATCTTCCAATCATCTCTAGAGTCACCGACTGTAGGAACAGCAGGCCATGTTTGTTGTGTGCATCCTTCAGTATTTTCATAGATACCTTCCTTCTCACTGAATGCCGCTGCTGGCAAAATGACATTAGCACGATAAACACTCTTGTCACCATGGTGACCTTGATAAACAACAAATGCATCAGCCGGGATCTTGTCTAGGTTGATATCATCAGCTCCCATCAAATATACAAATTTTGCAGACTCAAGGCTTTTCTCAGATTGGGGCACAAGTCCAAGGTCAAGTGCAGCAGCCTGGGCAGCATGGAGAAGTAATACATTAAGGCCATTCCAATCAGGTCTGACAACATTGCCTTGTTTCGCAATCGTTTCAACAGCTGCAAAAATTGCATCCTGGTCCTTCCTCTCAAAAATCCCAGCACCAACAATGATAACAGGGTTTTTGGCATTTGCAATAGTCTTGGAAAATGGGTGGCGGCCCTCAGCAATTTCAAGTAGTGTTTGGGGGCCAATACCAAGATGTTGATGATCATAGTTGATATCAGTAGGAGGTCCAATGTAGCCAACCTTGGCTTGGTTTGCCCTGACAGTCTTACGAATTCTGGCATTAACAATAGCAGCTTCCACCCGTGGCTGCAAATTTGATAAGGAGTACACAAGATAATCAGAGAAACGCCAGATATACATGCATAGAATATTCCAGCATTAGTTATAACCAATTGATAAGTTCATCCAAAAAGAAGAATTTAAAAAGCAATATTGCTGAATAGTCTTGACTTTTCTTCAGTAAAACTTTCCCCATGCCCAAAAATCCCCAAAACAACAGTTATCAAATCCAGTGCAATCATCAAGGTATTGCTGAAAAGGAATGGCATTTCAATAAAACAGGGATCGTTTGATCACCCGTAACATACATAAGTTAGAGACAAAAATTAATTAGAGACATACCTGGGTACCAACCAACAAGAAAGCGTCAGCTTTCTCAAGACCAGCAATGCTAGTATTCATAATATATCCTGATCTGAAATCAGCATTAGTATTTTCGCCAATGCCTTCACACCACACGTTATTTGACCCCATCCTGTTTATGAAATCTTTTAGTGCAATCATGGACTCAGCATCAGAAAGTTTGCCACTTATTCCAACAATTTCATCTGGTTTAACTTGATGCCCAATCTCTGCTATCATAGCAAGGGCATCACGCCAGTTTACAGCTTTAAAGCGACCATCTGGACCACGAATCATAGGATCATTTAACCTCTGCCTCTTCAAACCATCATAACAAAAGCGGGTTTTGTCTGAAATCCACTCTTCATTTATGTCCTGCAATGCGAAAGCAGAATAAGCTTCAATAGCAAACTATGAAACAGAAAACAGCACCTCCTTCTACCAAGTGTAGAACTCCTAAAATAAGAGCTTTCCCAAGTTTTCCAAGAAGCCTAAAGAATAAAGATATGAAACAGTCTGCCAAACTAAGCACAATAAATTAACCCACAGAACAATAAATCGCAATCCTTAATCCCGAAAGATTAATCCTCACTGACTCTTCACTAGTCTCTATAAAACATTTGATGTGTAAAATTTGTGGGGCCATGTAGTCATTGTACAGGGGATGTGGGAATCTATGTATATGGTCTTCTTACTCTCGAGTCTTAACACAACCCTATCCTGTGAAAAGCTTACGTAGGGAATCCCAATCTCTGCACACAAAAAATCTGGACACATATGGATCCACATTTTATAATAATATAGTTTACACTCTATGTTCAGTCCATGGTTCATGATCAATGGTCCAATAAAACTTAAAACCACCATATTTTCCCTTAAATACCCTATCCCACAACAATGTAACACTGGTAAACTGAATGGTCTTTATATAGCAACTACCATAACCAAAGGCTTAAAATCAGGAATAAAATGCCTGTGTATTCTTTTGAAAGTATAATTATTCAGTTACAAATAAACCAAATATCCTGCCAGTGACCCTATGGTCTCATATTATTGGGCCAATCTAGCCCCTAACTATTTTATTTCTTTAATCTCAAAACCTACATTGTCAATGATAGAATTTTGATCAAAAATCCCCATGTCAATGGAATCATTGCTAATGATAGAATGTAATCAAATTGATATGGGGAAAAATTCCACATAAGTTTTTCAACCACTCCATAGTACCTCTTACCATGTTAATGTCTTACAAACGCTGCCCGTAAATAAAGTTTGAAAATCAACTAGCTTATCTCATAGCAGTATTGTTGTAATGCAGGGAAAAAATAAAGCCCAGAAGAACCAAATTGGATGGTGATATGGCTTCAATAGTGGTTATAAGTGAGAGTCAATCCTCACCCCCACAAGCTAGCTTCTGGGCTGAGTTATGCCCAAACCGAAAATTTTAATATGATATCACATTGGAGTCCCACATCGAATAGTCATATGGCCTCAACACTTGGGTTATAAGTGTGGGGAAACCCTCACCAATCACTAAATTAATATTCTTAACTATTTTATTTAATAAATCGGAAAACAAACAAGGAGATATTCAAAGATGACCATTTTCACTAAATGGTTTTTAAGTGTTATAGCTTTTAGGGTTCACTTAGGTTCAAACCCAAAATTCAAAGAATAAGTATCAATTACTGAGTTGTGGGTCAACTTAATGAACAAAAATTATTTTTCCAAATTAACTCATTCTATGAAATCACGGGACAATAAGCACCAGCAAGCTTCGAACAATGGTTTTTCTTACAGAAATTAAATACTGTTAAGAACAACAAAGGAAAATGAAGCTTTTGCAGCCAAAAACAGTTCAATAAAACATTTTTCACCAGAATCTAACCTCATTTAGACGAGGAAGAATGCGCATAACTTCAGGTCCTCTACTATCAATTCGGATATTGGATCCAACAGCATCAGTGACATCAATGGTCTCTGTACCCTTCAACTCCCAATTCCGGGCTTTAAATGCAAAAGGTTTTGAAGTGAGTGCTCCAACGGGACAGATATCTATCACATTTCCAGAAAGCTCACTTGTCATAAGTTTTTCAACATATGTTCCAATCTCTTCTCCACTGCCACGACCTAACATGCCAAGATCCTGAACCCCTGCAACCTCTGATGCAAATCTAACACACCTGTTGGAAGAAATAGATATGCCACCAGATACTTTAAGCACTCAGATAACAATGTTTCACAATAGATATAGCATTTAAGTGACAAAAAAAGAACATCTCTCCCAAATATTGAAGATTCGGTTTTGCAAATTTGCCAACACCTACTAGGCTACTACTACCAAATGTCAATAAACCAGAAACTAAAAGAAATCTTAGCTGGCTGTCGATAAGATCAAGTAAAGAAATCCAGTTTTGACCTTGTACATTGAATGCACCGAGTCATCACAGTCTTCACCAAAGGTCCAAGATTTTTATCCACCACAGATCTCTTCATTTCAGTGAACCGACCACGATCAGAACCAAATGCCATAGACTGATCCTGGAGATCACATTCTCCACCCTGATCACAAATTGGGCAATCTAAAGGATGATTCATCAATAAAAACTCCATCACCCCCTCTCGAGCTTTCTTTGCCACAGGTGTGTCAGTCTTAATTTTCATCCCTAAATACAAACATATCATTAAATTAAATATTTAACAAGAATCAAAATAAATGGTTATAACCCATGCCATCATCTAAACAAAACTCAAGGATGTTTATCTCTTGTCTGAATAGTAAGTTAGTGCAAAAGTAAGCTCTTATCAAGAAACATATATACCAACAGCAAAACTAACTGAAGAACTGATAGGTCTATCTCAAGATTTCTCTCCAATTCTAAAAAATATATATAATACAATGCAACAACATAATAGGAGATAACCAACAGAGGGAAACCTGAAAATCAGTGTATGAAAAATAAAAGACAGAGAACATGCACAAAGGATATGGGACAAAATAATTGCAAAATGAACAACAGGCTAACATAAGTTATAACAGAAAACTGAAATGCCAGCTTGGTGATTAAAAAGGAAATGTATTACATATATAATCTGATCTAAGTTCACTAGTATCACCATTTCCTACAACCTACAATCAGTAAACAGTATATTCAACTAAGTGGGAATTCAAAAATAACAGCAAGCAACAAGACAGTTTGACTATATGCGATGCGCATAGAACTATCAAAATAAAGAAAAAAACATGAGAACGCGCATAATTACTCAAATCACGACAAAGATCAAATGCATACGACAGTATAAATTTCTCAGATAAACACAAATAAGTAACAGAATCAACAGAAAACCAATCATAACATCAAAAAAAGGAAAATAAAAAGAAGCTAACCAGGAAGAGCAGGCATGGCGCAAGAAGCAACAGGCTTAGGGGATTTCTCAACCTCAACAAGGCACATACGGCAGTTTCCAGCGATAGAAAGTCTACTATGGTAGCAAAAGCGAGGGATATCAACGCCGGCAATCTCACAAGCCTGAAGAACGGACATACCTTTAGGGATTTTAACGGGGAAACCATCAACGAACACCTCGATGGCATCTTCCGGATTGGGGAAGTGGACCCTACAATCACCGACCGGAGGTCGAGGCGGGGGATCGAGGGGAAGCGGCTCTGACCGGGCCGCTGAGGTGGAGGCATCGGGATTTCGAAGTTCAGGTTTGGAAACGATGGTACGGAGGAAGAGATTGTTAGGGTTTTGGAAATTGAGAAGCCTTGAGGTGGTGGGTCTCATGGCTCTCGAAGCTAACAAACCCAGCCCCATTTTCTTTGATTTCCTTTTCACTCACTTTCTTCTCTCTTGTGATTTCGCTCTCTATCTTTGATTGTGAGATTGTTAGAAGGATGGAGGGTCGGTCTCAGATCGTAAGAGGAATATTCAATTTTGTGAGTGAGTGAGTGAGTGTTGGGGAATGGGGGTGAAGAGAAGAGAAGAGAAGAATGAAGAAGAAAATGAAATTGAAATTGCAGATGTGGGTGGGTGGGGCTGCTTTGCTTCCACGAATGAGATTCGGGTGGGTTTGTCCAAACCCGACACGTTAATCATGTTTTGACCATTCAATTACTTGAAATTAAGGTGATTTTTTTAATAGAAAATTCAGGAGATTTTTGCTTTATTTTTCTGTCTTTGAGTAGTGTTTTTTTGCTTGATTCTCTAGTTGTCTTTGACCAAATGCCGAATTCGTGGTGACCCGCATCAAAAGCTTAACTTGGAGTTGGTGTGTTTATAGATTGTTTCAGCCATCTATTTCTATTTCAATGTGGTGGTATAATCCACTTCAACGCTTAGAAGGGGAGAAGCGGTGGGTTGGCGTGCACATTGTTAGCAACCCAATTCCGCTTTGAGTACTCTTTTTCCGCCCCAGTCTTTTCTCACCTGGGTTTTTGGCTCGGGGAGGAGGTTTTGAGAGTCGCCCTCCCCTTTCTTTAATGTAAGCGGGATCGTGCTAGCTACCTGCCTCCATCAATACAATTTTTGCTTATCTAAAAAATGTGATTTCTTTTTCTTTTAGGGTGAGGGAGCAAATCAAATCTCTTATCGTTGAACCATTAAATATGACCGTATGATGTAGTATAAAAATTCATCAACGGTTGAGATTTAATATTAGCAGATTCAATTTTAACCACTCATTACACAATATCTTACGGTCAATTTTAGTGGTTCATCGGTGAGGGATTTGATTTGCTCTATCACTCTAAAAGCACCTGTGACAAGCACTACTAGCACATACGAAGTGGATATTTCGAGTCTAAATCGGATAACTACATAAAATATCATTTTTTTTAGATTAAACAGGGCTAAAGCCTAAAAGAAAATTACACAGGAATCAAACAGGGAGTAGGAACTCCCAACAAATCAGCATCCACCACATTTCTAATACTAAGAGGAGGTGAGTTATAAACAACTAATTACCCCCATAGTTGCACCCAAGAGAAGCTAGACCATCAGCAACTGCATTGGCTTCACGATATATATGACACACGCGAACTTCCCAATTCAACGCCAACAAAGCTCTAATCCTCTTGACCAAATTTCTACCACCAAAACTCCCTTGCTGCATACCTAGTAGACACTCTACAATCACCTTCGAGTCCAATCTAAAGCTCAATCTTGGAGTAGCCCCTCCCACGAGCCAAACACAAACCTTTAAGGGCACCCAACAATCAGCCATATAAGCTCTAGTAGCCCCTAAGTGGTGAGAGAAACCTCCCAACCACTACCCATTGCTATCACAAATAACACGACCACAAGCTGCAATTTGCATGCCCTGCTTAGACGCCACATCAGTGTTAACACTAACCTAGCTAGGGTCGAGTGGAAGCCGTTTAATATCCGTCTTTACCCGATTGTGCAGACAGAACGAGTATAGAGATAAACGCTCATGCAAGTACTGAGTAACAATGCTAAGTACAACTCGGTGGGAGTAGTGTGGTCTAATGAAATGGGGGTCGTGCTGATGCTTATTTCGCCAGGCCCATAGCTGGTGGCACGCCATAGCCTTAGTTGCATTCCAATCAACACCTCCAACAAGAATGGTTCTCGTGGTATTGTTATACAAGGCCCACTTAGTATATTCAATGCCAAAGAAGTTGGAGCGAGCGTCTACAGGCACAAGATGGCGCCACATGTGAGAAGCTAAGGGGCAATCACGCAGCATGTGACTAATGCTCTCGGTAACTCCAGGACAATAATGACAACTAGTGATACCATTCTCCCATTTCAGGCAATAATATTTTGTAGGCAGCTTTCCATGAAGAATTTGCCACGCAAAGCAACACACCCTACGTAACGTTGAGCTTCCAAACCACTCCCCACAAATCATCATAATCATCATGGTTTACATTTACTAAGCGCATGATACACCAGGAGATAGAAAAGGTACCGCTAGACTCCCCATGCCAATATCTTAAGCCCGAACCATCACTAGCAGATTGAGGGGGTGAGCTTTGATCCTATTAATAGAATTCAATGGCGAAGACTCTCTAGAACCTCTCAGGTTCCAACGACCATCCCAGTAGCAACAACATCACAAACCCGCCAAGTTAGTATATGCGGAGGAATATTAGGGGCCAATTCTTGCAAAATAGTATACCCATCAAGCGACCCAAAATATCACATCGGTACCACCACCAATCGACCAAGATTCATGTTTGTGTATCTCCCGCCAACACTTATGGATTAAGACATCTTAACACGAAAGTTCCCATAGTAAAAGTACCATGACCAGACTTGCCTTCAAGCAAACCTACACCACAATCTATCTAGGTTATCTTTCAAACCCCAAGAAATCTTCATTGCTGTGCTTGATTCATGTAATTTAAGTTGCGGAGACCAAGCCCACCATGCATTTTGGGAACGCACAAAGTGTTCGAATTAATGATATGCATGAGGCGCCCGCCATCTGTGTCCCCCCAAATAAAGTGACCATTTATAACTTGGGAATTTCAAAGAATACAAACTTAGGAAGAGGCATTGTCATCATTGTGTATATGGGAAGCGCTTGAGTTAATGACTTTGAAAGAGTCACACGCCCAACAAATGACAAATGTTGAAACTTCCACCCTGTCAACTTGTAATTGACCTTGTTGATGAGGTAATTGAAATCCTGCTTTCTAGGAGTGCATGCTAGAAGGGGAACTCCGAGATATTTTCCCATGTTGGTTGTGGCTTTGAAACCCGAGATGTTGGTCAACATGTTCCTGTATTGATTATTCTCATTCTTAGAGAAAAGAATGTTGGTCTTCTCTTGGCTAACCATTTGCCCTGACATGCTGCAAAACAAATTTAAGACATTAGTGACACATCTCATGTTGCGCTCATTGGCTTTCTCAAAGAGAAGTAGATCATCCGCAAAACAAATTTAAAACGTTAGTAACTACATAAAATATTTAACATAACAACCTTGACTGCTTTACAAATTTAAAACTGCATGACTCATCTCAACCTAGAGAGCCTAATTCATCGGTTTTGGATGGATTGATTGAATTCAATCTGCTTCACTCAAACATATGGACAAACAAAACTACCCTAAGTAGTAACTTGGTTTCAAGTTAGGAAGAATTCAGATTTTTTTGAAGCAATGAAACTTATGTCATTTCAATAAAAATAGAGTCTCAAATACAATTCCGAATAATAAGGTGAATATGGTGACTAGCAAATAATTGAGCCGCGCACTAGCTAGAGAGGGAAGCAACACAATTGATTGGCATCACCGAATAAAGCGATAAAGTATAGTTAGATATAAATGATAAAAGGTTTGCTGACAAGATGAAATAATAGTGTCAAACTCCGTAGGGTAGTGTAGTCTCCCACTAAAAGCATCCACCACCTGTTTGCAATCTAGCTCAACGCCAACACCGTCATAAGTTAGCTGCTGGATCCACCGGAGTGTCTCAAGTAACCCCAAGGCCTCTATCTCACGCGGAGGGAGTGCACCTGAAAACCAGATTGTTTTTGCTTGTAGAAAAGTACCGAGGTGATCACGAATACATATGCCAATGCCACATTTCGTGTCTGTGGGAAACCAGGCAGCGTCAACATTAACTTTGACACGACCAGCTGCTGGTTCACGCCAAGAAACAACCCTGACTTGTATACATGCTCATATATTTAACATTTAATTATTAATATTTGTGAAATAAGCTTATTTAGCAGGGGTGTTAAAACTCAAATGAAATAGTTGGATGTTGAAATTTAACTACTGTTGGAGATGTTAATTTTTTTTTTGGTTACCGAAATGTTAAATTTATACTTAGTTAAAATTGTTTTCTTTTTTTGGGATCAAAAAGTTAAAATTGTTAGTACTTTGATTTTATAGTAGCAGTAATTGAAATTATACTTGTACTTTATAAATAAATAAAAAATTTAAAGGCTAAAAGGTACTTTTAGTCCCTGCAAATGTCAAGAAAATTCATTTAGTCTCGCAATTCCAAATTTTTTAAAATAGTCCCCGCAATTAGTAAACGTTACTACTTTAGTCCTATCATTCTTACTTTAGTCCTCGCAATTCCATTTAAAATGTACTTTTAGTCTGCAAATGTCAAGAAAATCCAGTTTAGTCCCTCCTTTTTAAGAGTAAAGTAATGTGAGGACTAAAGTAGTAACGTTACTAATTGCGGGGACCATTTTAAAAATTTTGGAATTGCGAGGGACTAAACTAGATTTTCTTGACATTTGCGATGACTAAAAGACTTTTAGCCAAATTTAAAATACCTGAATGTACTTTAAACAAACAACATTACTTTTATAATTTTAGTAGAAATTTGTTAGTCAAGTAAAAACTAAAAAGCTGAATCGAATCGCTAAACTCGAATCAACCAAACTATAAAAAACTGAACTGTTCATTATAATTCGCAAACTGAACTGTCTTTTAAAACACAGTTCATTAACTGAACTGTTGAAGCAGTTCAACTAGTTAACTGTCCAAACTGTGAACTGCTGAAAACAAACACTGCTAGTACTGTCTAGCTACTCCAATGAACAGCCGAATACAATCCAGATTCTTCCTTCAGCTTTACAGTATTAAATACTGTGAACTTTCCAAACTGTGAACAGTCTTGCACCATAAAATAACAACTATTTTTATCATAATCTCTGTTTTTGACGTGTATTACGTTAAGAAAAAATTAATCACTTCTCACCATAATCAATTATCTTATAGTGATAATTTTTCAATTTTATTATTATTATTATTTTTCAATTTTATAAACATGTCCATTACAATTTTGCAAGTTGTTAGTTCACTGCAGCGTTTCAATGATAATTCTTCCGCAGCTTGGATGAAAAAGAAAAAATAATACTTTCTTTTTAAGTGCAATATTTGATATGTAAAATAAAAATTAAAGTTAGAGGAGAATTTAAGATACAAACGCTATATTGAGCCCCTTATAAATATTCTTACTGTAACCGTTTTTTTTTGACAAAATATTGTAACCGTTTAAAAATACTATAATTTAACAGTTTAAAAATACTACAATTTTAACAGTTTAAAAATACTATAATTTAGTAGTTCAGTAAAAAAAATGTTAGAAAAAATTTGATTAATTGATTCGGTTCGGTTTGAGTTACAAAAAGTTCATTATAATGTGCAAAAGACTACTATTATTTTTAAAAAGAACACATTTTGGATAGTTTGGATATGATTCGAGAACTAATGATTCGAAAGCGATTCGAGTTTAAAAAAGAACACATTTTGTAATAGTTAATATATTATAATGTTATGGAGCTTGTTTAATTTTTGTGAGTTGTAATAGTTCTAGACATATATTACTATGTTACAATGTTATGGAACTAGATATTACGATGTTTGGTTAATATTAGTTTTTATTTGATTTTTGAAAAGTGCAAAAAAAACTATTATTTAAAAAAACGATTCGGGCGATTCGGATAACGATTCAGGCGATTCGGACTTAACATTTCAGACGATTGAGAACGCGCAGTTTTAAAAAAGTAGTCGAGAAATTGAAACGATTGATTCAAACTGACCGCTATGGCGAATCGAACTATTAAGACGATTCGATTGATTGGTTAACTACTAACTTAGCCATTGGATTGATTGATTTGAAGCTGTTTAAACAAGCCATTGATTCGATTCGATGCGATTTCTTAAAAAGCGAACTATGAACGAAGCCTAAATTTTAGCTATGAATGTTTAAGGTTTTAATATTGATATTGCATGAATCGCATAATAATCTGATAATGGATAGTTGCTTACACATAGTGTAATTTCTCTAGAATTTTTGCTATGAATGAATGTAATGTCAAATTTATTGAAAAAAATCTAGTGCCTAATTTTTTTAGGTTTTTTAGTAAAAAGAAGAAAAAATAAATTAAATTTTTGGTATCTTAGTCAAATTTTGTACAAGGAATTTAGTCCCCAATAACTTCTCATCTTTATTTTAATTTTTTAGTTGTTATTGATTACAAATTCTATAGTCAAATAGTTGTAGTTAACATTTCACTCTCATTGAATAATATGACCAATTAGTTCCAACTATCGTGTCATAATTAATTTCAAATAGGATTAAATTATTTTATTTTCAAAAAGTTTCTTCCAATAAAAGCAATACTAAATGTTATTCTTTGATAAAAAAAATGTTATTCTGTAATATGGAATTAAGAGAGAAAAAGAAGAATATGATAGTAAACACGTTAAAAATATTATATATCTAAAAAATTAGAAAATAATATAAATTATTGTGTTGATAAACAAATTATAGTTTTTGGTTGCGAGGGAAGAGTGTAAAAGATTCGGTTTCCATCATTTTGAAAAGAAAAAAAATAGTTGAGCCCCCACGTGAATTTTGTTTCAGCGCTCAATTGGATAGAAAGTAGGAATTACGTCTGGTTAATTGGACAAGAAATCTTCTAAATTCAAACTCATTTATCATTTGACGCATCACGATCTTTTCTCCTCTCTCCCTCGTAGTCACTCTAATGAAACATTTTAACACTCCTCGATCTCTTTATTCTCTTGTAATGTGTTGTCTCATTTCATTGATGTCGTTATAACTACACACGACTTTCCTCGATTCAAACCACTGCGTGATCCATTTTATTTTCTATTGTTATACAAAGAGTATGGTGCTTTGTAAGGTACTCTTCAAACTTTTTTTCTTATGTTTTATGATAGACTCAAAGTCACACGCCCAAATAGAGCGAAAGGGGAGCAGAAATTTTGCACATGTGAGCGATTTTTGAATCAAGCATGTATGGACTACTTTTGTGTTTGTGTCATTGTTTTGGGCCTAGCCTGAAAAGCCCATTTTACCCTAGTCAACTTGGGCACTTGATTCCTCTAATCCTCACTAAGACCTATTGATTCTCAACTTCCTAAACCCTAAACTTCCCTTGAGTTCTCTTGCGATGTGATTGTTCTAGAAGAAAAAGTAACGATTTAAAAATAGCCTAAAAACTATGAGGACGCAACATTTTAATTTCTCTACTTAAGCGCAAAGAAAGGGTAGGGAAGGTGGTAACTTTTTGCATTTCTAGTAGTGCACTCGGTTCAACGTAGCCACTCTCTTTCACTCCTCTCTACCTCTAGTTCATCTTCCACAACCTCTTTGTCCGGTCCTGCAATTCCAAATTTTTTAAAATAGTCCCTGCAATTAGTAAACGTTACTACTTTAGTCCACTTACATTACTACTTTAGTCCCCTGCAATTCCATTTAAAATGTACTTTTAGTCCCCGCAAATGTCAAGAAAATCCAGTTTAGTCCCTCCTTTTTAAGAGTAAAAAATGTTATGAGGACTAAAGTAGTAACGTTTACTAATTGCAGGGACCATTTTAAAAATTTTGGAATTGCAGGGACTAAACTAGATTTTCTTGACATTTGCAGGGACTAAAAGTACCTTTTAGCCAAATTTAAAATACCTGAATGTACTTTAAACAAACAACATTACTTTTATAATTTTAGCTATGAATGTTTAAGGTTTTAATATTGATATTGCATGAATCGTATAATAATCTGATAATGGATAGTTGCTTACACATAGTGTAATTTCTCTAGAATTTTTGCTATGAATGAATGTAATGTCAAATTTATTGAAAAAAATCTAGTGCCTAATTTTTTTAGGTTTTTTAGTAAAAAGAAGAAAAAATAAATTAAATTTTTGGTATCTTAGTCAAATTTTGTACAAGGAATTTAGTCCCCAATAACTTCTCATCTTTATTTTAATTTTTTAGTTGTTATTGATTACAAATTCTATAGTCAAATAGTTGTAGTTAACATTTCACTCTCATTGAATAATATGACCAATTAGTTCCAACTATCGTGTCATAATTAATTTCAAATAGGATTAAATTATTTTATTTTCAAAAAGTTTCTTCCAATAAAAGCAATACTAAATGTTATTCTTTGATAAAAAAATGTTATTCTGTAATATGGAATTAAGAGAGAAAAAGAAGAATATGATAGTAAACACGTTAAAAATATTATATATCTAAAAAATTAGAAAATAATATAAATTATTGTGTTGATAAACAAATTATAGTTTTTGGTTGCGAGGGAAGAGTGTAAAAGATTCGGTTTCCATCATTTTGAAAAGAAAAAAAATAGTTGAGCCCCACGTGAATTTTGTTTGCGCTCAATTGGATAGAAAGTAGGAATTACGCCCAGTTAATTGGACAAGAAATCTTCTAAATTCAAACTCATTTATCATTTGACGCATCACGATCTTTTCTCCTCTCTCCCTCGTAGTCACTCTAATGAAACATTTTAACACTCCTCGATCTCTTTATTCTCTTGTAATGTGTTGTCTCATTTCATTGATGTCGTTATAACTACACACGACTTTCCTCGATTCAAACCACTGCGTGATCCATTTTATTTTCTATTGTTATACAAAGAGTATGGTGCTTTGTAAGGTACTCTTCACACTTTTTTTTCTTATGTTTTATGATAGACTCAAAGTCACACGCCAAATAGAGCGAAAAGGGGAGAGAAATTTTGCACATGTGAGCGATTTTTGAATCAAGCATGTATGGACTACTTTTGTGTTTGTGTCATTGTTTTGGGCCTAGCTTTGAAAAGCCCATTTTACCCTAGTCAACTTGGGCACTTGATTCCTCTAATCCTCACTAAGACCTATTGATTCTCAACTTCCTAAACCCTAAACTTCCCTTGAGTTCTCTTGCGATGTGATTGTTCTAGAAGAAAAAGTAACTTGACGAAAAATAGCCTAAAAACTATGAGACCTGCAACATTTTAATTTCTCTACTTAACTGCAAAGAAAGGGTAGGGAAGGTGGTAACTTTTTTGCATTTCTAGTAGTGCACTCGGTTCAACGTAGCCACTCTATTTCACTCCTCTCTACCTCTAGTTCATCTTCCACAACCTCTTTGTCCGGTCCAGCCTCAATGTCTTTCACCTCTCTTTTGCAACCCCCCCCCCCCCTATTCCATTGATTGTAGACTAGATCTTACTCAAATCAATCAAATTAATTAAGTTAATAGAAAATCAAATTAAGTAACTTAATCTATTATTTAAAAGAATTCAAATTAAAAAAATTAAATTCCAAAGTGAATCCATAAGTCTATTTTTGCATTTTTAACCTTTTTGCATTAGAGTTCAGATTTGAACCTCAAGAGAAAATTGATTTTGTAAAGATGAATGATTGAGATCTTAGGATCATTGGGCTAAATGATGATTGTGCTAGGCTTATGACTTACATTGAGACGTATGATTTGCTTTGTGATTCATTGATGTTATTACGACAAATCACCTAATCTAGAGTGACAAGAAAAGGGCTAAGGATTGTGGTACATATATGATCACGATTATGAGAGGAGTTTGAAGGGAGTATAATTTGATGTTATTGATTTACGTGCATCATGTGACGAGATGTTTAGAATGGGGAAAGTACCTTTGAATTGAAAGGTGGAGATTACTAGGAGTGAATAATCCATAAGGACAATACCTCGGCCTTAGTGGTAAGCAACCCGAGATTGTAACTCTCATATGTGTTTAAGCTGACCCTTTGAACCAGAGGATAGTTGGCAAACTTAGCTACTTTGATTGTCCCTGAACATTGCTAAGACTACTGGAGAGTGTGATGTAACTCAGTAATCACTATTAATGTGCTCTTCTTCAATAAAACGAACATGTACTCCTAGTCAAACGTTCCACAGTAGTCAAAATCAGTACCATTTGCATATAGAGCATTATAAGGTGGAGCATTACATTTCGACAAAATTGGTCCCATTTGCATATATAGCATAACAAGGCGGAGCATTACATTTCGAAATAACTTGGGTCTAGGGTTTCAAGGATATATAGGTAAAAAACAATAACTTGGGTCTGGAGTTCAAGGATATTTAGGTGGAAACGGATTGCCTTGAGGCCGTTTGTTTAATCGGAAATGAGGGTGTGCATCAGTTTTGTTTATGCACCTGGTTGCTCGAGCTCAAGTACTAACTGTTAACGGAAGGTAACAATGTTGATCATTCTTTTTCCAACATAAGAAGCTGTTGAACATTTTTTTACCATTACATTTCCTTACATACAATTGATAAAAATGACCGTGTTGCACATAAAATTCAGGAATTTAATTCACAAGCACAAGAATGCAGCCCTAACAATGCATATCCTAGTTGATTTGCCTATCGATCTATTTAATTTTACCCTAGATTCACAAAATTTAGTAATTAGTTTCCATATATAAAATGTCAATCACTCTTCATCGCTTTATCAACCAAAGCTCTTGTAACTGCTATTGCAAGGTATGCCAAGAGTGTCAGAGCAATACCCCCAAACAGAACAAAACGATCGTAAGCAACCATTTGGACTGTGTAGACCCGCATGCCCTGTGAATTCCAGTTGCTTTCTGTCCACACAGGATCTACAACCCCCATGTTGTCAGAGGAATTAGGGGGCAAAACACTCCACAGTCCTGATTCATATTTTAACCGTGTTGAATATGCTGGAACATACCTGTGTAAATTGAGATAAATTACAGTACATCATTTTAGTTATTCATTCATGTCAAATCAACAAGAAGCACAAGACCTGAAAAGTGGAACCTGGCACACAAATATGGAAATAATTTGAACATGTATATGTTGCAGTTTATCCAAGCACACTTAGAAAGGTGCCAATTATGACGTAAAGCTTAGAAATGGCCCGGGGAAAAAATCCATTTAAGACATATTATGAATGATACCATCTCCAGTTCAATGAGAAAACCATCGGGTTGATCCAAATTGTTTCAAAGTATGATGAAAATACTTCTGTGCATGAATGAGAAACCTGGGAGCGTGTATGTGGAGTTTTTTGAGGGTTGTTTCTGATAAAATGAATCCAATATTAAAAAAACGCCTTGTACACTATAATACGAGATTTGACAAAATCACATTTTGAACACAACAATTGCCGCTTTAATATGATACATAAAATATCAAATATTCAATCTAAAATGGCAAAAATGTCAGGCCATGATTATAATCTGACAGCAACCTTGGATAACACTTATGGCAATAATGATTAAACAGAAATAGTGGAAACTGGAAAGAAACTGGAAAGAAACGGGGATACATCCCCAGTTTCATTTTAACCAAAAAAAGTTGAACACTTGAACTTGGTTTTGTTCAGTCGTGTTCCCATTGTGACATGAATATAAAACTATTCCAATTCATTGAGCAGCAAAACTCGATTAGATTATAGCAGCAGAAGCACAACATTAAATGATAGCGGGCATGCCTGATTCAGGAAACAAAAAAATACCAACAACTACAAAATACCAGCAACAGAATGGCTGTACACTGCACCACTGACATCCTAAATTCAGGATCAAGAGGATAAATCCGTTTGCTAGATCAAGTATATTTAGACAAGAAAAATACCTGGTTGTAGAGAGAACACAATCTCCCTTTCCATCAGTCTCTTCTTTAATGCAAACTTCATCCCTACCATTGCAACCCTGTTGACAACCTGAGCTATTATACTCCCTTGGGATAGAAGTTGTATCAGCTAGAAAATTCCAAATGAACCTGGGAACATCATTAATGTATCCTGGATAAGGTGTAGATGAAGGTTCATCTACGATTACACCAACATAATGGCTTGGACAGGTTGAAGCGGGTGAAATATATTTCTTCACCAACTCACAAGAAAGACCAGGATTACAGCCCAACAAGCAACCCATCAGTTGTTCAACAAGCGAGACATTAACATTGATAGCAGCCAAAGTTGAATCTTTTATATCATCAGTTTCGCTAGCAAGTATGTAGAGGGTTCGGGCAATAAGAGAAGCAGCGGCAACTACAGCCGATGAGTTCACATTTGCTGCATTAATCATAAAAATGAGAAGGCATGTGAAATGAGAGACAGCTATAAAGGACTAGAGAACAAGTCAAACAGGTCAATGAAAATAATGGCAAGCACGTAGATTAACTCACATATATCATCCAGATGACTATGGTAGAGCTTGTTGACAAAGACAGAGTCAAAATCTTCTAAAACAACACCAGAGATTCCAGGATTCTAATAAATTCAAAATGCCACTACCAGTTATGTGATTTAACATATTGCAATAACACAGGCATTTGATTGTGCATCAACAAATTATGTGATTAAAAATAGTATTGTCAATAAAATAATATGATTCAACAAAGCGCCTGCCACAGTTAAATGCACCTACGACCTAACTTATCGATATAGCTGCAGTGTGGCCATGAGAGCACCCCACGTGTTAGTGCAATATGCCCCCATAGCACCACCGTCATTTATATGCATAATATAGTATTTAAAATGCGATGTTCACATGTATAATATAATACACATGATTGTATTGCACCTCTATATACCCAACTAAGGACAATCTGTGTGCTTTATATTAAATTAACTTGGTTTCAAGCCAATGTTTATGGATCAAGACTGGTGAAGATAGAAGAAAAAAGGTGACTCAAAAAGACACTCGATGATCATTAACGCAATGCATTAAGAGAAATAAATAGGAACTATCGATTCACCAAACCCTTCTCTTCAGTTAGGATTTTGCTAATGAAATTTATAGTCTGAACTTTAAGATGTTTCTTTTAGATAAATGACACCACTAATTTCGAATTACTTATATTCTAGTAAGTATTGCCGTGCTCCCTAGTCAGCTCCTTTCACAATAATGTCATTATAGTGAGGGGGAAAAGTGCACTATCCCGAACCTTATTCAAAAAGGTCATTAAAGATGATGGGGGTATCCCAGGATTAGAGACACTTGCAGATGCGACCGTTATATTTTCAGATAGCAGTGACTCTTGTGCATGTTTCAAGGCAGCCAGTGTCTGATTTGTGGCAGAAGAATCCTGCATTGATGTGGTGTCAGTAGATAGCACAATTAAAAAATTAGATAACACAATTATGATATCCAATTAAGATTGCAAAGGGGCATTAATGTGCACATTAACAGATCAATCATCTCACCCCCTCAGCATGAGCAAAAAATTTGTTAACACCTTGATCAAGAGCCTTTCCAACAGAACCAATTTCAATGACCTGTCAAACACAGCCACGAAAGCACAAGTTAGATTGTTATTATTAGCAAACCAAAAAAAAAAGTTAGATTGTTATTATTAGCAAACAAAAAAAAACAAAGTAATACTAGAGGAGGCAGTTATAAAATTATAAATAAACAATCTAACTTAGAAATTTAAATACCGTGCATCAGTTTATCATCCAATACTAGTCGGTGGTCATATTTAAGGAGGATGAGAATACCCTTTCAATTAATGAGTGATTAAGGCCATGAACAGCATCTGAGTGCATGCCAAGTTCTACCAAAAATCTCCTACTTCCAAGATAACCCCATGCCTCTCCAGTGAAAGCTACAAAAACAAGCTGCATTGAGTTTATGAAATTATCAGCAATAAAGTTTAGACAAGTGGTCACGTGTCAGTAAACTACTTGGTTTTTGAGTACTATAAGTATAAGGCTGCTTACTCACGCTTTTTATCATAACCAGACTTTTTTTGGAAAAAAAAAAAAGAAGACCAAAAGTTAGAGTTTTTCAAAAGCTAGAAAGAGTACCTTTTGAATAAAAGTTGTATGCCTATATCATTAGTGTTTTCTTTTCTTTTCAAAGCTACAAAAATGCTTCCTATACAAACGCTTTAAAAAGCAACCATGATAATTATTGTATGATCAAATACATCAATATAGGCAAACCACACCAATCGATCCATGTGAACAGATAACTGCTGATTCTAAGTTTGAAAGTAGGAAACCCCAGAAAATAGAAAGTGTATAATGTGAGTATATATGATAAACCCAATACATTTATGCTCAACCGAAAAAGGACAACCACTAAAAAACAGGGAGAAGAACCACCAGAAGTTCACTATATTGAAACAAAAAAGGGCAGTGCAGTGCACCAGGTTTCCTACCATTGATGTAATCATTGCACTCCAAACTAATATATTTTACCACTTACTCATCACAAGAAACTTGGAAGGACGGTAGACAATTATCTCACAAGCCTTACGAAGATCACTAATTAAGATACATTGACC